>CAXKVI010000004.1:95214953-95217453 GCA_964058755.1 Campiglossa producta
ACAGGAACCAAAAGTCGGATTGAAACTCAAAACGGAACCCCTCAAACGAAACAAGAATATGAACCGGCACAGGAACCAAAAGTCGGATTGAAACTCAAAACGGAACCAGAACTATAATAGAAACCCGGAAGTGAAATAGTGAAAGTTTACCTGAAGTGAAAGTCAATCTTGAGAGGAATTGAAACCGCCATCGAAACAGGAACTTATAGTGAAACTGAAACTGGATCCGATAAGGCAAAACCAAGCTTAACTGAAACCAGAATTAACCCGCAACAGAAACAGAATAGAAATGACTTCTGAGACCACAACGAACCAAAACTGATACAGAAACCAGAACTAAAAGGGTAACAGGAGCTGGAGCCGGAAACGAAATAGGACCTTAAGTGTTAATCTAAAGAGGATTTGAAGCCGACGTCGAAACAGAAACTTAAAGTAGAACTAAAACTGGAGCCAAAACGACGAAATTAAGTATAACTGGAAACGAAACAGGAAGGGAAAGCGAAACAAAAACCAAAAGTAGGAGTTTAACTGAAAACGGAACCAGAACTAAAAATAAAACGGAAACCGCCATTATATTTGGGAGCGAAACAGGAACTGAAAGCGAAACCGAAAAGAGAATTGAGGACGGTGTGAAAAAATAAAACTAGAAACAAAATTATTTCTGAAACAGGAACCGGCACGGGATGGAAATGAATTTTGAGACCGAAGCGAAAGAGAAACCGAAACCGGAAGTAAAAGTGAAACTGAAACTGAAGACATAACAGCAACCTGAAATTAATTCTGAAACAGGAACCGACACGGAATAGAAATGGAATCATGTTCCAACACTACTGGGTATAAAAAATTATGAAACCAATGCAATGAACTAAATAGCAAGAAAGAATATTGTCCAAAAAGTCAAGCATTTGGTAGACCAATAAGTATTTGATGTAGCCAAGACTTTTCGTCGTTGTTTTGCATTGTTGTATTTCCAAATTTCCTCCTAAGCTGCATCAGCACCCGACTCACACGGCATTCCACTGTCATGGCAGGTGACGAAGTTGCAAACATTTGTGAGATGGACACATTCTGTGTGGCATGTAGTCATGGTCAAATGCTTTTTAATTAAAAAATCGTCGCAACCCAACACAAAAAAAAAAATTTGAAAGTTAGTGTGTAGAGTAGGCAAACGAAAATAGAAATGAAATGCATTGAAGAGGACAACAACAACAAGTCAGCAAATTAGAGAATGGAAAAGGCATAAGGGTAAAAAAGTGAAAAGCAAAATGTTGACTTTTATTTCGCATGTGACTTTGTTATTGTCGGCATTGCTATTGTTGTATGTTTTTAATTTTTTTTTTTTTGGATTTTTTTTTCCAAGTTGTTGTAGTAACAACTGTTGAGGAGCATTCACGTACATATATTGCCTGTCCATAGATCGGCACCGAGTTGCAACAAAAGTTCTACACTGACGACAAGAACAGAAAAATAATTAAACAAAAAATATGTAAGGAAGCCAAGATTGGGCTTAACCAAAGGTTTTATACCCAGCTGCTGGTTTTAAAATATCTGTGCATACAATAAAATTGTAACAGACCGATGTCTATACTTTAAGTTAATTAAAGGAGAATACATACGTGGGTCTTTATTGAAGCAGTAAAAGCTAAACCAACACTTTTTTAATTTTTGTCTGTATGTCTGCATGTTTGTTCGCGCATCACACATAAACTGCTGAATGGATTTGAAAGCAGTTTTTTTTGTATATCTTTCTTCAGGCCCAATTCAAGGTTTTGAATACATTTTACAGCACAGAAATATTTTATTGCCATCGTACACAGTACAATAAAAGGTGCCTCAATTTTTTTTTAGATATAGTAAAATTGGCACAAGTCTTCGTTAAGTAAAAATGAATATGGGTAGTTCATATGGGTAGTCCATGTTAGAGTTAAAATTCCATACTCATACATCTGGGTATAAAAAAAACAGCACTGTAGGCACAACTACATCACCTACTCCCTCTTATCACCTGCAAAATTCAACTTTGTAAATCGTCTATGATGCTATGATGGGTGCTCAAACACACACACTAACCCCTCCCCCATTCCTCCAACCACCTTTGTGGTTACATTAATGGGTTGCGGTGTTGTGTTGTGCTAGCGGTTTTTGCTGCTGCTGCTGCTGCATGGGCTGTGGTGCGTGCCACGCAGGCATAGGTATGTTTTTATCTATGTAAATATGAGAAGCATTTAAAAAAATATGCGTTTGCCATAAAATAAAAACAACAATGCAGAGCTAGTTATTGATGAGTAAAAAAATAACAATAAATGTAACTAAAAGAGAAAAAAAACTAACCGAAGTATAAAAGCATTTGCGGGTGTACGCAGGACATATAAAAAGAAATGTAAAAAATATTCTGTTGCCGATGGGAAACAGAAAAAATCAAAAAAATCGTCGCTGATAAAGCTGGCAGTGGTAACACAGCGCAAACAGCAACAACAACAACGGCAGTGAGAAAAATGCC
>CAXKVI010000004.1:95222453-95224953 GCA_964058755.1 Campiglossa producta
CAGTATTATATAAACAATTTTGAAATGTGCTTTCCACACGCAATACTTGGGACATAGAATAAAATAAAAATCACAAATTAATTTTGAAATTAAATTTTTTCAGAGGGCAGTCGATTTTTGACTACGCCCCTGGAAGTGTATATCCAAGAAGTGCCAATGAGTTTACTATAAAAAATTAAAAAAAAAAAGGAAAAGGTGAAAAGAGAAGAAGGAGGAAAATATTCGTAGAAGAACAAAACATTTTTGTTATTACCCTGCAATTTGTTGGTCAACCTAATAGTAAAAAATTTTGCTAAATTGCTGGTGCAAGTTGTACAGCAAAGCAAACAGTGCTGGATTTTGAATGTTGAATAGCTTGGCACAAGTTTTGGTGGAGGCGCTCAAAGGCTTTCTACCTACATATGTATGTGTGGGCAAGCAAAATTTTTTAAACCTTTTAATTTTTTTTTTGTTTCAATTAAGTGAGTTATGTCAAAATAGATACCAGCGAAAGCTTTTTCACGTCATGTTTCTACAAAGTTATTTCTAAGTAAGGTTGCCACTTAATCCTACTCTTTCCTAGATAATAGTTATTTTGTGTATCCTCTTTTATGTCGAAAACTACTTCAAGCATTTCTAAGAAAAAGTTTTTAGAATTATGTCAAGTCGTTTTCGAGATAATAGCGGTATGGCAACCCTATAGAATTTTTTGAACAGGTGGCATCCTTTCTTATGCAAATTTTAACAAAATATTATTTTTTCAGCTTTCATATGCCGACAGTTGGCAACGCTTCTCAAAAAAAATTTACCGAGCTGAGCCCTATTATAAATGTTACGATAAATAACTCACTCTTAGGCCAAGGGTTTTCACATGTCACCTAAAATTGGAAAAAAACAACCAACCTCCCTTTTATAAAAAAAATTATTTTTAAACAGATGGCAACCATTATCACCGAAAAATGAAGTTTCAAACAGGTGGCTGTTGTTGTTGTTGTTGTTGGTGTTGTTAACAGCAAAACACTGTTGTTGTTGCAAAACACTCCCAGAAGGTTTTGGGGAGTGATGCCGAATATGAACCCGGTACGCTGCGGTACTGCCCGAGTGTCGTGGTAGCGATTTGGTATGACCAGTAGAACCTTCTAGGTCACGTCATCCCTCCATCCATGAGGAAGGAGAAGATGGGTAATGAGAGGTGAGAGGCATCATATCCGGAGATCAACCATCGAGTTAGTACGTCATTACCTATGTGCATATTAGTCGCCTCTTACGACCGGTATGCCTACCTCGGGCATATTCTAAACCCCTAACCCGCAGGGGCATTCCCCTAACCCACAGACCCATTTCAGTAAAATTATATCTTCCAGCGCATCTACATGGGGAGCCTCAACTTCAAAAATCGTAAAAACTAAACAGTAGAAATTATTTTTTATCGGGTGGCAACCTTTTTTAAATAAACTAAACTTCCTGCACATCATAAACTAAACTTCCTGCACATCTGCAGGCTGAGCTCCTTTTTAAAAATAGGAACAAGATTATAATTTTCAGGTCAAATCCTTTCACTTGTCATACAAAATTATAAAAAAAAAAAATTATCCCAAAGTGACCTCTAAATGATCTCAAAATGATACTAAAATAATCCAAATATGGTCCCAAAATGACCCCAAAATATCCAAATCCAATACGGTAAAATGGTAACCCCAGGCGGCAACCATACTTGAAAAAATATTTTAGTCGGTATGTCGACGAAAATACTTTTCATTTAATACCCATATGAGCATATCTTGCTCCATAATTTTAAAAAAAATTCAGATTGGTGGCAACTCTGTAAACCCTCCAAGTGACAAACTCAAGATAGTACCGGATATACAAATATTCTGTGGTAAGGTGGCAACCCTGTTAATCGCCCCAAGTGGCAACACCGAAGTGGATAGTCTAGCAATCAATCATACTATCTATCTATTTGAATTACATCCAAATCGGTCAAACGGTTCCCGAGATAGTACCGGATATATGTAAGTTATAAGATTTTGGTTGCAAAGGCAAAGTTAATCCCCGAATTTAATTGCCGATGGCCCCCCAATTGGTTAGGCTGGTCCTGCAACTTCTATAGCTGTCTATAAACTTGCGTAATACTTGCAAACATAAAAGTGCACAACTGGTTTTATAATCGTACCAAGTTGCTTACATTGTACTAGTATGTGTGAATTAGTATTTGTGTATTGGTATTTTTAAAACATGCCTACATATTTGAGTAGATGAAGTGGTCAAGAGCACACAAAATGTGTTGCGGTATAAAAGTGCTGCATTTATGGGAGTGTGTGTGCGTACATACATATGCATGTTGTGCAGTGAATTGTATTTTATGCACCGATAAGCAAAAATTATTCTATTTAACCAAAAATATGTGCCAAATGAAAGAACAACAACAACAACTACATATTCGCATTAAAAGCAACAACTTGCTATAAAACAGTTACATGGAATTGCAATTATATTCGAAAAGTACATATGTATGTGTGTG
>CAXKVI010000004.1:95229953-95249953 GCA_964058755.1 Campiglossa producta
AAAATAAAAAAATCTAAATAAAAATAAAAAAATGTTATTAAATAATTAAAAAATAAATCAAAATAAAATATAAAAATTTATGTAGAAAAACACAAAGAAAATAATTGCAAAAAAAAAATAAATAAACTACAAAAAAAAATTAATAAAATAAATTAAAATAAAATAAAAAAAATAAAATAAAATAAAATAAATTAAAATTAAATAAAATTAAATTAAATAAAACAAAAAAATAAAATAAAAAAAAATAAAATAAAATAATATAAAATAAATTAAAATAAAAAAAAAATAAAAAAAAATAAAAATAAATAAATTTAGATTTCTCGACCTTGGACCTCAAGGCTGCTTAAAAAACTGTAAAATAAAATAAAATAAAATAAAAAAGAATAAAATAAAATAAAAAAATAAAATAAAATAAAAAAATTAAATAAAATAAAATAAAATAAAACAAAAAAATTAAATTATTTAAAACTAAAAAAAAAAATTTAAAATAAAACCAAACAAAATTAAATTTAAAAAAATATTAATAATTTACAATCAAATAAAAAAAGAAGTAAAAAAAAAATTTAACAAAAAAGTAAAATAAATAAAGTAATTTAAAAACAAAATAAAATAAGGTAGAATTAAATAATAAAAAATTAAATTAAATTAAATAAATCAATTAAAATAGGATTAAATAAAATATAATAATAAAATAAAAATAAATAAAAAAATAAAATGGATAAATTAAAATTGAAAAATAAATTAAAATTAAATAAGTAAATATATAAAAAATTAAAAAAAAATATTAAATTAGTCTTAAATAAATTAAATTGGTCAAATTAAAACAAATTAAATTAAATTAAATAAGGTAAAATATAAAATGAATCAAATAAAATAAGCAGAAAATAAAATATTAAACAAAATTTAGTAAAATAAAAAGTTTTTAGTTTATTTTATTTAAATTTATTTATATTTTTTTTCTTATTATTTTTTTGTTTTATTTTTTTTTTATTGTTTTATTCTTTAATTTTTAATTTTTTTATTCTATTAATTATATTTTTTAATTTTATTGTATTTTTATTTTGCATTTTATTAAATTTTTTTTTTTTTGCTTCACTCGAATTTTTTTTATTTAAAATAAACGTTGAAATATGTGCGTGAATATTGTTGTTATTCTTCTGCCAAAACCGCGCATCACCTAGCGTGAAGTGGGCGCAACAAATAAACGCCAGTGTCTCTTTGACAGATGGCAACGCCAAATACAAACAACAGCTGATTTCATTCTTGTTATTTTGATTTGTTGTTTTTTTATGTGTTTTTTTACTTCCAATTTGTTTTTATCATTTGACATTTCGGCAATACGCTTTTTTTTGGTTTGAGGTGTTTTTGTTGCACGTTTGGTGCGTAAATGATTTTCGCTTGTGTTTTTTTGCGAACGGTAACTGCAGGTGGATTTAGCAAATTTAAATTTTCATAGCGCAGTAATTCGTTATCGAGGAGTTCAACGACAAATAACGTGGCGGATAAATATGTTTCGATTGATCGCTGCTAATTGCAAGTACGTCTACTAAAAATTTTAAGCGGCGCTTCACAGGTGTGATTATGTCATGCTGCAGGAGTTTCTTGTGTTTTTTAATTACATTATTTATGTTTTTAATTGAGTGATTGAATAGTTCATACATTTCTATTTTGCAGTCGTCATTTAGCACAACAATTGCCAAAATACCAAATTGGACCGCATCCTCAACTCAGTGGCGTACACAGCTTCAGCGCTCATTTGAAAAATGCAAACAAATTGCTACGCGTCGTAGAGCAGCAAGCGTGTCGAGCGTCGGAGACAAGTGGCAAGCGTTTGCTAAATACTCGCCTTTTATTGATGAGCGGTTGTGGCGTTTCACTGGGATTGGGCACACGCACCTATTTGGCATTCGCGCGGCAAGTGGAATGTGAAGGCAACCGGCTGGCGGGAGTGCTGCAGAAGACACTGCAACCGGAAGATGGCAAATTTGATTGGCGGCGATTTTGGCAATACTTGGAGCCACATTTATGGGAGCTGCTTGGTGCGATTGCGGTAAGAGATTTTGATTTTTCTTGGGTTGCTTTTAATTATTTATTATCACACGATGCTGTGCAAGTGAGAGATGGATGACGGAGGTAAACTCCTGGTAAAACTTTAGATCTCCTGCTCCCAATACAATATAAAAAGCGTGCTTGGTAATTGTAATGCCAGGCTGGGTATGGCATAGGTCCTTAGTAATGTCTACTAACGGCATTGCGTCGATTGACTTCGCTTTGGCTCGCAATGTGGCCAACCAAATTGAGCAAGTGATGATCGACAGACATAGCTCTACCACTCTGGACATACGCACCTCACGAGATTTCAATATCAACTCTGACCATCTTCTTGAGGCAACCAAGGAAAGTTCGACGTCGTGAATTTGCGTATGCTATAGACAGCTGATACCCCCTGCGAGTTAGGGGTTTAGAATATGCCCGACTAATATGCACATAGGTAATGACGTGCTAATTCGAAGGCTGATCTACGGATATGATGCCTCTCACCTCTCATTACCCATCTTCTCCTTCCTCATGGATGGAGGGATGCCATGACCTAGAAGGTTCCATTGGTCATACCAAATCGCTACCACGACAGTCGGGCAGTACTGCAGCGTACCGGGTTCATATCCGGCCAAGGACGGTCAATTTCGGCATCACTCCCCAAAACCTTCGGGGAGTGTTTTTGCTATTAACAACAACAAAAACAACAACATACACAGCTGATAGGTTATTCACTCATTCCTTGCACCTGCTCTCGGAGAGCAATAATGGATAGTTTCCAGCCGCGGAAAATTCCTGCATAAACAATAACTACAGGCGAAGTAGTAACCGACGAAAGAAGCCTGTTGGGAAACACTTCGCTCTTTTGCTTGATTCCGCAGTAGATGCCTAGGCCTATACCTCAATTCCTGCTGATGGAAAATAGGTCGCACCACCAAACTAAATATGGTCGCCTAGAAAGGACCGGCCATCTGTCGAGCTGTCCAAACACGAAGTCGAAGAGCTGTTGAAAAGCTTGTATCAATATGTCGAGTAGAGCCCGAAGAATAAATACCGCCAGTTTGGAACTTGGCTGTTGCAGCTGGGAGTTGCAGAGGAGGAGGGAGGCCACCACTACGATGTTGTTTTTGTAACGAGGTGTAGCCCTGCCCAAATATCAGACAGGGTCACCCCGCATGTATTGCTCTAGGCCGGGTCGATATAAAAAACCGGTTCGGGTCGTTTCGCCACGATGGGTACAGCAGAAGTACTGGTACCGTTCTCGTAGAACCGGCAATTCGAGAAACCAGCCGTGTAGGCCATGTAGGTCATTTAGCGTTACCCAGGGTGCGCCAACGGGGAGGCGACCTACTCGTACACCCCTCCACCACTACGAAAAAAGGATCAAGTGGAGGCAGATCTCAAGGAGGTATTTGACTCAACAAAGAACCGACTCGAGCGGTCAAATGCAATATACATATTTCGTTCCAACAGAAACTAGTCTGCTATCTACAGAAAGGCCTGATGTCTCTTTCAAAGTGAATCGGTCTAAAACTAATCAAAATTTAATACAATTCACCCATATCTCATTTTTATTAAACCAAAACTAAAGCATGTCTCTCTTTCTCATCACATAGGCTGCTCTCATTGTGGCATTCATCAATATACGTATTCCCAACCTGCTCGGTGATCTCGTCAACACACTAGCACGCTACGCTAACACCTACGTCAAAGATCCGCTTCACAATTCGTTCTTCAGTGATGTACGGCGTCCAGCTAGTAATTTACTCAGCCTCTATTTTCTACAATCTGGTTTCACTTTCATCTACATCTACTTGCTGAGTCGTATTGGTGAACGTTTGGCGGCGAAACTGCGTCAAGATCTCTTCAAGCAGATCATACTACAAGACATTGCATTTTTCGATGCCAATCGCACGGGTGAACTAGTGAACCGTCTCACGGCTGACGTACAAGACTTCAAAGCATGCTTCAAGCAATTCTTTTCACAAGGTCTACGTAGTATGGCTCAGCTTGTGGGCGGTGGGGTGTCACTATTTCTTATCTCACCACATATGGCTGCGATAGCGTTAGCTGCAGTACCAGTGGTGGTTGCTTTCATGTCATATCTTGGGCGGAAGTTGCGTAATTTGAGCAAAGATGCACAAGCGCAGGTAAGTGGTATATTTAGAATGCTTTTAAGCAGCTTTGAACTAATTGGTTTTACTTGCAGTCCGAACGTGCAACGGCTGTATGTGAGGAGGCGTTATCTAATATACGCACCGTGCGTTCCAGTGCTTGCGAGTATAGCGAGATTGATCTGTTCACTAAGGAAACGAATGATGCTGCGCGTTTGGCGCAAGAGCTGGGTTATGGTATTGCCGTATTTCAGGGTTTAACAAATTTCTTCCTTAACGGTTTGGTGCTAACCACACTCTTCATGGGTGGTCATCTGATGTCCACCGAAAGCCTTTCCCCAGGTGCTCTAATGGCTTTTCTAGTTGCGTCGCAAGGTGTGCAACGCTCTTTAGCTCAGGGTTCGATATTGTTGGGCACAATGATACGTGGTATGACAGCGGGGTCTAGGGTGTTTGAGGTGGGTATTGAAAATGGGTTTTTCTTGGAAGATTCAACTCACATTTGTACTTTTTATTTGTAGTACCTGCAACTTCAACCCAAAGTAGAATTGCTGCGTGGCTACGAAATTCCTAACAAACATCTTAGCGGTGAAATACGTTTTGAGAATGTAACTTTTGCATATCCGTCGAGGCCGGATCATGTAAGTGCTACTACTCAGTGAAAAATAAACATGCATAAAATTTGAGCATTTGCTCAGACAAGATTTTTTGAGTAAAGGCTGTGTATTTTTTTTTTTTTTTTTGTTTTTTTTTAACAAAGGTGCCACTTTTTACTCACCATGGCGAATGTTCGAATTTTATGCATGAGGCCTATTGTATAGCGGCGAAATGATTCCGAAATGATAGTCGACAATTCTCTCTTAGCCTGATGTGGAATTATTTCACTCCTAAAACTCTCCATGACTGAGTGACAGCGGTGCCAACTCAGTCGTCAAGTTGTTCCATCTACATATATTCAATTCTAACAAGCCTCATTCCTCTCCTCTACAGATCGTTCTAAAAGACTTCAACCTAACATTACGTCCCGGCCAAACCGTCGCACTTGTAGGCGCCTCAGGCTCTGGTAAATCCACAGTCGCGGCGCTAGTTGAACGTTTTTATGAACCATCCGCTGGAAATATCAAACTAGACGGCTATAAGTTGTCTGATATTGCGCCATATTGGCTGCGTGGCAATGTAATCGGTTTCATCGAACAACAACCCATCCTTTTTGCTACTACAATACTCGAAAATATACGCTATGGACGACCTGGAGCCAAAGAAGACGAAGTTTTTGAGGCCGCCAAGCTATCACAATCACACGATTTTATTAGCACTTTACCCGAAGGTTATGACACTAATGTGGGCGAACGTGGTACACAGTTGAGTGGTGGTCAGCGGCAACGTATCGCTATAGCGCGTGCATTGCTGAAAAATCCCAAAATTTTAATATTAGACGAGGCTACTAGTGCACTGGATGCAACAAGTGAGGCTGAGGTGCAGAAGGCTTTAGATACAGCGGTCCTAAATCGTACCACACTCGTCATAGCGCATCGTTTATCGACAATAAGAAATGCGGACTTGATTGTGGTCATGGAACATGGACGGATTGTGGAGGTAAGTAATAACAGTAAAGTAAAAAAGTACAAGTAATCTTCAAAAATTCATGTTTCCATTTCAGTCCGGCAAGCATGAGGAACTAATGGCTATACGTGGTCTCTACTACGAGCTGGTACGTCAACAGGAACGCAGTAACGTGCAAGAACGGCAACAAGCTGCAACAAACACTGCCAACGTAAATCTTCTTCCAGCAGTTGCAGCAGATCCAGTCTCTTGGTCTGAGGTTGGCTACAACAAACGCGCGGCGGAAAATGGCGAGGAGGAGCTCAACAACAACAACAACACTGCCGACACAAGCGTGGACAGTGACTTCACTGCCAATATCGAACGCCCAAATATGCAGCAAGGGTGAAATTCGGGCCAAATATGCAGCAAGGATGAAATTCGTTTGTCGAATTATTTTTACTAGACGACAATACCTCGAAAGATATCCTAATTAATTTTTTTAGTTAAGGATGCTGCTACTACTTTAAATCGCATATTTATTACTGTACTTAAAAGTTGCATGAAATTGGTTACTGGATTTTAAATCAATTTACTGTTGGTATTGATTTTTCTTTGAATTGTGTTCTAATCGCATGGAATGATTTATTAAGTCTTGATTTAAAGATTAAATTTAAGTTTAAATAGCAAAGTATTTGTTAGTAAGAAAAATTCTACTTTAACAATTGTTAATAATAAAACGATAGATTGTTAACAACTATTTTAGATAGGACTTGCTGGCATTCATCAAGTCATTTAAATGGTTCGAATAGGAGTAACGGTGTCGGTTTAGGAGTGTTAGTCCCGGGATTCTGCTATGTGTCGAGTCCCGGGGCTTACTCTCCTAGTGTTGGTAGTATCACAACGGGCCTTTTAAAACTTGCCTAAGTGTGCCTCTGCGGCAGCCACTTGAACCTAACCTAACCTATTAGAGTTAGGCGTTACTAGCATGCATCTTAAGAAAGTGATTTTCGCTCTCCTCATCTTTTCCTATTTTTATGCTCTATTGAATCTTCTTTCTCTCTAACTCCTCTTCCCTATCACTATCCGTTTTCCTATCCATATCCCTATCCCTATATCCCTCAACATCCCAATAACTCATCCTATCGTTTTCCTTACCCCTATCTCCATCACAAACCTCATCATTACATTCCTATATCTATCCTTATATCTATCTCTATCAAAATTCCTAAAACTATCCTTATCCCTACCCCTTATTCTTTTAAGTCGAAAATGGAGTTTGTATGAGAGGTGCCACGACCCCTTTTTCTATAACTCAAACTTTTTTCAACATCTCAAGCATCCACTCATGGCTACTTTCTTCGCAGCACATCAGTTGATGCTTTTAGCATTACCGAGTATCATCCCCCGTCTCTGAACCCCTTACTAACTTCTTCCGGCACTAGCACGAATGCAAGTCAAGTCCATCAACTTCTGGTCCCTCACTCTTCGTGCACTGTATGTAGGCATAGGATACATGCGTCTGTGGTATCGGTCAAGTGCAATTCCTGCCTAGACCGATATCACCTACGCATATGTTATCGGCTCGCAAACAGAAATCTCTGGACTTATGTGTTCGTCGCGCCTTGCTGTCGAGTTGTGCAGCCCTCAACGCCGACGGATGTACACTCATCTAATAATGAACGAAATCCGCCGGCTTCAGGACTGCAACGGAGATCAATAGCGCGACCTAGCCTACCACCGTCTAGGCGTACACATCAGTCTTTAACTCCCAGAGTGGCCATTGCCTCTCCTTCGCAATTTAAATTGTTGCAATTTAACTGCAACGGCTTGAGCGGCAAGATAGCGGAGATAACCACATTTATGCAGCTACATAAAATCAAAATTGCTGCAATCCAGGAGACAAAACTTGGCCCCCACTCGAATCTCCGAGCGAGTGGAGGCTACCACGTGCAGTATAGGGAATTTGATATCATCACTGACCAAAGAGACTTACCCTTAGAGTGTCAGGGTATAGTTATACAAGCTGGTGGTGTTGATCTCAAGCTAATCAATATATACATTCCTCCCGTCACCTGCTGCCCCAGAAGTTATCGTCCTGACCTTAGGGCGTTTCTTTGTGGCGATAACCGTATCATCATGGGCGATTTTAATGCCCACCATGATATGTGGCATTCACAGCTTTCTGTGGACGGCAGATGACGGGAATTAGCCGAGCAAACTGACTCTTCCTCTTTCTGTACTGTGAACGGAGACACCCCAACAAGGATGGCTGTTAACTGCAGTAGCTCCCCGGACCTAACTATTGTTAGCCCGGGGTTAATTAACAGCATAAACTGGCAACCTATGGTGGCCTTGTCATCCGACCACCTGCCTATCAACCTGTCCGTCGATCGTGCCACGGATTTCATTACTTCGGAGAAAAGAACATACGTGAATTTCAAAAAGGCTAACTGGGTCGGCTTTTGGGAATTCACGGAGAGCTCCTTTGGTGATCTTCCCATTCCCACTGATGTACACGTTGACGAGCGTAACATACGTGAGGTCATTAAAAAGGCTACAGCCCGTTTTATTCCAGCTGGTAGAATAAAAAATATTAGGCCTAATTTCCCAGCTGAGGCCGCAGCCTTGGCCAACGAACGTGACCTCATACGCAACATCGATCCCTCTGACCCACAGATCGGTGATCTCAACGTGGAAATCAGACGGCTGGTTAACGAACACAAACAAACCAAATGGGAGGAACACCTTAGGTCTTGTAACCTCTCTACCGGTGTTCGGAAATTATGGTCCACCGTCAAGTCCTTGTCGAATCCTTCGGGTCCACCAAACAATGTCGACATCACCTTTGGTGACAAGACATTAAATGACCCCAGGAAATGTGCGCAGGCTTTTTGTCGCCAGTATGTCCCACACCCTGCGCAAGACAGGACAAGACGTGGAATCTTCAGGCGCGCGCTTAAACACAAAAACTATGCCCCCGTTCCCATCGCCGCTACAGAGGTTCAAGAGGCCATCCGGAAGGCCAAAAATTCCAAAGCCATCGGCCCTGATGGCATAGCTATGGTGCATCTCAAGCATATCGGCCCAGCGGGAGTCAAATATTTAACCGCCGTCTTCAATCTGTCTTTGATCACAGCTGTCATACCCGACAAATGGAAGCAGGCAACTGTGATCCCACTAATAAAGCCTGGCAAGCCAGCTAACGTTGGGGAGTCATATCGTCGGATATCACTCCTCTCGCCAGTAGTAAAGACACTTGAGGCGGTCCTAGTCCTGCTCTACACATCACACTTGATGTTAGCCGAGCACCAACATGGCTTCAGGAAAGGTAGGAGCACAACATCTGCTCTAAATGTTATAAACACTCAGATAATTGCCGGTCTTAATCAAAACAGACCTACTGACAGGACGGTTCTAGTTGCACTCGATTTGAGTCAAGCTTTTGACACAGTAAATCATGGGATCTCATCATAATGCTTACGGAGATGTCTCCTTATGTCTCTCGGGGGCGGATCTATGTCCAAAAGATGACGGTTTGGATGTGCTGGCTTGTGGCAGTTCAGAATGATATGCCTGCTCAGCATTTCCGCATGCTCTTTTACATTGAGCAGTTTTGCCTCCTGATGGAGGTGAGACTCGGAAGACATGAGGAGACATCCCGTAGCAGTTCTGATGGCAGTATTTTGGCAGACTTGTAACTTCGTCCAGTTGGTGTTATGTGCATTAGGCGACCATATGGGTGCAGCATAGTCAAAGACTGGTCGGCCAATGGCCTTATATGTAGTCAGCAACGTTTCTTTGTCTTTTCCCCAAGTACTGCCGGCAAGTGACTTGAGGATCCAGCAAATGAGAAAGTATTATCCAGTGTCATCCCTAATAACTTTGGGTGGCTGACAGTTGGTAGCTTAGTGCCATCAACGAAAATGTCTAATTCATTTCTCACCTGGTGCGTCCATGTCGTAAAAAGCGTCGCCGTTGATTTAGTCGGAGATATTGTCAGATCTCGCTCAGTGAAAAACCTGGAAAGGTCGCAGAGGTAACCGTTGATTCTCGTACAGCTGGTACTTCCGTTGATGAGCTGTGCTCTAAAATAAATGGCTATCTCCCCTCTCTTGTCGAGTTCTTCACCGCCCGAAGCTTGACATTGTCACCAACAAAGTCTTCGGCGACCTTATTCACGACGTGGACAGCGCAGGTTGGCATGGAATTAGAAATTTATGTAGGTGATCATAAAATACCTACTGTCGCTCACAAAAAAATCTTAGGAGTGACTTTCGACACCATGCACACTTTCGCTGCCCATTCAGCTGCAATTGTCTCAAAATTACAGAGCCATAACAAAATCCTCAAGTCACTAGCCGGCAGTACTTGGGGTAAAGACAAAGAAACGTTGCTGGTAACGTACAAGGAAATTGGTCGGCCGATCCTGAACTATGCGTCGCCGATATGGTCGCCGGGGCTTGCAGACGTTCACTGGAATCAGCTTCAGGCCTGTCAAAACACCGCGCTCAGAACCGCTACGGGGTGCGTCCTTATGTTACCTATATCTCATATACACAATGAGGTGGAAATGCTTCCAGTTAGGGAGCATAATGAAATGCTAAACAAGCAGTACCTACTGAATTGCTGTAAACCACAGCATCCCGGTAGACAATTGCTTGAACTCATTCCGCCTCCTAAGAACCATCAGGTCGCATTTACGTAAACATTTTGATGAGATCCGACACTATATAACAACGCCGTTTGATCTACAGGTCCATAAACAGGCCTTGGGGCATATCCATACAACGTCTGTTGGCCATTACTCTGCGCTCTGTCCGCTAAACAATGTCTTACATGCTGCAACACCTGGCATTTCTGAAGAGGAGCGTCTTCTTCCTCGAGAGACAAGGGTCACTCTGGCTCAATTACTCTCTGGATATTGTAGCAGGTTAAACTCTTACATATCTAGACTGAACATTGATGTGCCGAATGTATGTCCGGCATGCGGCTTGTCCCCCCACAATACCAATCACTTATTTTCTTGCTCTTCTGAGCCCACTCTTCTAACACCCATCTCTCTTTGGTCCAACCCTATTGAAACTGCCAGTTTTCTTGGACTCACGTTAGAAGATATTGATGACAATTTAGGTTAAGGAAAAATACGCGTTGGGCAGGACTACACCTCGTTACAATAACAACAACAACAACAACAACAACAACAACAACAACAACAACAACAACAACCTTTGTCGGATATAAATCTGGTACGTTCTGGCAAGTACCACCCCGTCGTACTAGCCCGACTGCCTTAGGGTCGAGGCGGGTTCTAATCGCCTCATGATGTCGGATCTCTTCATAGTGCTCACGGAGATGTTTTGGGTGTCTGGGCTTGTGACAGTTCAGAGGAAACTTCCAACAATTCATTTGATCATTTATGCCTGTTGTTGTTGCTGTTGTTGTTGTTGTTAAATGCTTCGCCCTGCCTAGAATGTGTGATCATTCCGAAGGCTTTCATCAAGCTCTTCTAACGGGAGTACAAGGAAACGTGCAGTTTCAAAAGGGTTCGACCAGAGAGACAGAGCAGTTAGAAGAGTACGTTCAATTGAACAGTTAAGCTTTCGGCAGAATCAGTCCGTCACGTACGTGCCGGAAAAGGAAGAAACTGACAGCCGAGTAGGATGTGTGTATTTTGCATGTAAAACGCTACATTGACAAAGTATCAGTCAACGGATCCGGTATCCTTCGCCAATTTTCTACTTTGACGGAACGTCAGCTGCGTGACAAATGTCAAAATCAATTTTACCGCCAATTTGACAACGGGATTGTGAAAATTGTGAAAAAGCAAATTTAAGTTAAATAATTTCCATGTTTTTAACCGAAATTTTGCTTTTGTTATGTTTTTTTTAATAATTTTCGTTTTGCGCCAATTACTTTGTTGACATATCTGTGTACTTCAACATGACGCACGTCAATCCTATGTGCCATCCCTGTACGACACGTACGTTTTGTCACGACGTACGTCACGTACGTGACGTATTGACGGACTGATTCTGCCGAAAGCTTTAAAGAGGGATAGAGTAGCTTTGTTTCTTGAAATCTCCAGCAAAGAACTGTCAGCAGAAGAGAGTCTTGTAAAAAGCTGTCAAAATCTCATTTCTGCTAATAGCTTTGTTTCTTGAAATCTCCAGCAAAGAACTGTCAGCAGAAGAGAGTCTTGTAAAAAATTGTCAAAATCTCATTTCTGCTAATTTTTCGTCGAACAGAGTTCAGCAGAAACTAGCAGACAAAACAGCGGTTACGTTTCTGATTGGCTAACAATTTGAATTTACATTTTTTGTTGTTGTTTTGCTATGTCACCGATCAGCTGTTCCTGCTTGCTGATTTCTGCTGGACGAAAAATCTCCAGCAATAACTTGCAGCGAATTGGCGCTCACTCTCTCAATTAAATGTCAAAAAGCTGCTGAATTCGCTGCTAATTTTTTCAAAGAACACTTTTTTAGGAATAATTATTCATAATTATTCATAATTAGCAGGAAAGAAACGAAGCTAATTTTTCGTCGAACAGGGTTCAGCAGAAACTTGCAGACAAAACAGCTGTTACGTTTCTGATTGGCTAACAATTTGAATTTACATTTTTTGTTGTTGTTTTGCTATGTCACCGATCAGCTGTTCCTGCTTGCTGGTTTCTGCTGGACGAAAAATCTCCAGCAATAACTTGCAGCGAATTGGCGCTCTCTCTCTCAATTAAATGTCAAAAAGCTGCTGAATTCGCTGTTAATTTTTTCAAAGAACACTTTTTTAGGAATAATTATTCATAATTATTCATAATTAGCAGGAAAGAAACAAAGCTAGTGTCATGGTGAAACGGTGTTGTTGTTGTTGTTGTTGTTGTTGTTGTTGTTGTTGTTGTTGTTGTTAACAATGCATTGCCCTGTCTAGAGTGTTTGATCATTCCGAAGATCTTCATCAAGCTCTTCTAAGGGGAGTCCAAGGAAACGTGCAGTTTCAACAGGGTTGGTCCAGAGGGGTTAGAGGAGTAGGTTCAGTTGAACAATTGAAGAGATGTAGAGTATAATGGGGGGTCCTAACACATGCAGGGCATGTGTTTGAGATTGTATCATTCAGTCTGGATAAGTAGGAGTTTAACCTCACACTGTATCCAGACCTAAGCTGTGCCAAGGTGACTCTTGTCTCCCTTGGTAAGGTGCGTTCTACTTCAACAGTATCCGGTGGAGGACTGCTCAGCATTTCCGCGTGCTCTTTTACATTGAGCAGTTTTGCCTCCTGATAGAGGTGAGACTCGGGAGACATCCCGTAGCAGTTCTGATGGCAGTATTTTGGCAGACTTGTAACTTCGTCCAGTTGGTGTTATGTACATTAGGCGACCATATGGGTGCGGCATAGTCAAAGACTGGTCGGCCAATGGCCTTATATGTAGTCAGCAACGTTTCTTTGTCTTTTTCCCAAGTACTGCCGGCAAGTGACTTGAGGATCTTGTTGCGACCACGTACCTTTGAGACAATTGCAGACACATGACCAGCAGATGAGAAAGTATTATACAGTGTCACCCCTAATAACTTTGGGTGGCTGACAGTTGGTAGCTTAGTGCCATCAACAAAAATGTCTAATTCATTTCTCACCTGGTGGGCCCATGTCGTGAAAAGCGTCGCCGTGGAAAACCTGGAAAGGTCGCAGAGGTAACCATTGATTTTCCCACAGAGTTCATCGGTATAGGGGCCCTTCCCTGTCGCCATTATTGTACAGTCGTCGGCATATGAAACGACGGTGACGCCCTCTGGTTGTGGGGGCATCTTCGATAGATAGAAGTTAAACAGTGTCGGGGATAGGACACCACCCTGTGGCACCCCCTGTGTAATACGTCTAGGTTTTGATGTTGCGTTTCTAAAGTTGACCGTAGCCTGCCGTCCATTCAAATAATTAGCGGTCCATCTCTTTAACCCATCAGGTATCTGTGTTTCAAAAAGATCTTGTATGAGAGTGGCATGATTGACAGGTCAAGTGCCACTAACACAGTCCTGTGATTTGGTTGGTTTTGATTTAGGCCGCTATTTATCTGCGTTGTAATGGTATTGAGTGCGGTGGTGGGGCTTTGGGTGAGTAAGAGTTTAACCTGTTACAGTATCCAGATCGATGCTGGGCCATAATGACTCTAGTCTCCCATGGTAAGGTGCGTTCTTCTTCAGCAATATCGGGTGGAAGACTGCTTAAGATGGGGTTCACAGGCCGAGATTCCGCACATCAAACGGCAAGGTAATATGATGCCAGATCTCGTCAAAATGCTTACGGAGATATTTCCTTATGTTTCTTGGGGGCGGGTCTGTGTCCAAAAGATGACAGTTTGGATGCCCTGGCTTGTGGAAGCTCAGAAGGAATTGCCTACTCAGCATTTCCACGCGCTCTGTTGTTGTTGTCTCTTACAATGAGCAGTTTTGCCTCTTGATGGAGGTGACAATCAGGACACATGAGGAGACATGCCGTAGCAGTTCTGATAGCATTATTTTGGCAGACTTGTAACTTCGTCCAGTTGGTGTTATGCACATTAGGCGACCATATGGGTGCAGCATTACGGTGGTCCTTGATTTTATGGAGACAATTTTATCATCAATTGGAGTATTCTTTGGATAGGAAATAGAGTACCCTCGATTTTTGCAGGGCTATATCACATGCGAAATCTGGCTCCGATTAGAAACGCCTAAAGCTTTTCGCAGGAAGGTTAAAGTTCAAGCCACCCGCCTTAGGTGTTTCCAATCGGAATCAAATTTTGTATGTTATATCTCCAACCATAGTGCTATCGATTTTGAGTATTAGATAACAAGCAAAATCATTTTTTTTGGTCTCCATAGAGCAATTTGGCGGTTCGATGCCCGGCAAAAGTTACATAAAAAATTATTTAGAAAAAGAATTTTTCTAAACGGGGTCGCCCCTCGGCAGTAGTTTGGCAAACCCTCCGGGTGTATTTCTGCCATGAGAAGCTTCTCAGCAAAAAATTAATTTGCTTGGCAAGTGCGGTTCGGAGTCGGCAAAAAACTATAGGTCCCGCCAACTTGTAGGAAAACTCAAAAGCAACACACCACAAGTTGGAAAGAGAAGCTCGGCTAAAAATCTCGTTAGAGGTTATGATAACCTGTTGGTATATCGCCGCCATTAGTTTTTTTTTTATAGAGCAATCTCACTTGGTGCGTCCTTGTCGTAGAGTGTCGCCGTAGATTTAGTCAGGGATATTGTCAGATATCGCTCGGTGAAAAACCTGGAAGTCGCAGAGGAAACTGTTGATTTTCGCACAATGTCCGTCAGTATGCGGGCCCTTCCCCGTCGCCATACAGTCGTCGGCATACGAAACGATGGTGACGCCCTCTAGGGGGCCCCCAGAAGTTAAACAGTGTCGGGGATAGGACACCACCCTTTGGCATCCCCTGTCTAATACCTCTCTAACCCAGCAGGGAGTTGTGTCTAAAGATCTTGTATGAGCGTGGCGTGATTGACTGTATCAAAGGCTTTTGACAAGTCCACTGCCACTAGACATTAATGATTAGGATGAGATTGTCCCAATGTCCCACAAAATTTGAATTGTTTATCCATTGTGAATGGCTAAATGCTGCTTCACTTAAATAAGCATTCACAATAAAAACCCATACATCTGGCATTCAAGTGTTCCTGATTCCTGACGTCGTCTGGTCTGTTATTCGTTTGCGTGATTAATTAATTAAAATGGATAAAAATGCCTTGTTTTTTGTGTGAAAACTAACTCCAAAAGTGCTAAAAACGTGTAGTTTATTTGTTTTTGTTAATTTGACTAAGGTAAAATTAAAATTTAAGCAATACAAGCCAGGTGAAAAAGTGAACATTGAATTGTGATTAGCCGTGAACAAAAATCGGAACGCCAGCACAAAAGAGAAATTGTGAAATGATAAAATTAACTGGAAAATTAAACAAAAATGTGTGATATTTAAATGCAGCAAAATGCATACTTTATTTCAGTAGTTTTGCAATAGTGGGTGAGGCGTACGTGATAAACGAAAAACATTTTATATTTGTTGCATGCAGTGAAACACGAGACATTCATAAACGAATGTGAAGTTTTTTGCATCGGATTCCGAGGAACTTTTAATCAATCTCGAATTCCGTTTTGGGGTTTTTTCTCCTTTGGGTGATTATTCGCGTTTTGGCTTTTTCTTTTGCTTGTGTTATTGTGAATGGTCGGATTATCCTCCAACTTCTCACTCCGCATACAGGGAGAGCCAACTATTTTTTTTTCTTGGTTATAACGATATTCGACTAGTACTTTTGAAAGAAAATTGTGCATCAATTTCAGTCAAATCTATTATGCCTTGAATACATGTGCAGCGATTTGTCATGCAGCGCTGCTAGTTTTACTGCTGCTTGAACGATTTGTAAACACACGTGCAGCAAAATTTACCTGGCAGTTCCATGCAGTGACACTTGAACAACATTTTCAATACTCACTTCACATTAATAAGCTGAAGTATGTTTTAAACACTCAATTCAAAATCAAAATTACATTTTTTATTAATTTTATCATTCAAAAATACAAAATAAATGCAAATTACGAAATCAAATATTTGTTTTTTTTTGGCATTTTGTTTTTGGCTTCTTCGTGCTTCTTGGGGTTTTCGATACCCAACACTATGAGGTGCGTAGAAATTTGATTTGACGTCGTGCAGCCCCTGTGTTCGCCGTAGTACAAACTAGTGTGTTTAAATTTTTACTGCGCAGGGTTACTACACATCTATTTCAGCCTTTTTGTATTTTATAGTACATTTACACCACACCAAATTTAGCGAAAAATTGAAAATTTGGCGTTTTGCCATACAAATCTCATTTTCCAAATTTGTAATTCCATTGTATTTGGCCTCATTTTCCGAACAATACAATCCATAATTCCTCAAAATTGCAACCCTGCGGCTGTTCCACATTTAGAATCGCCCAAAGAGACCCTTAATGGGCAATTGACGTGCGATAACTTTTGCACTGCTGTAAATAACAGTATCAAGTCGTTTTTAAGAAATGGGCCTGGTAGAGAAAAGACAGATGCCTTCTTGACTCTTCTTTTATTATTACTCTACAGGTGTTTAAATCAATCATCACGGTAATGCATTTTCTTTCAGTGCCTTTTTGTCCTGGTAGAAGTTTCTTGCAAGGAAGGTGAAGCCAAATGCAAATTTGCCAGTGTAAACGGTGTCGAACTGGCTCATTTACATGAAAATTAAATCAAAATTGGAGAAAATAGCCTGTAGCCTGTGCAGTAACCCTGCACAGCAAACATTTTAACACAATAGTTTGTACTACGGCGAACACATGTATCCCTACATGCCGTGCAGGGGTTGCACAACGTGTCCGAATCAAATTTCTACGCACCTCGCCAGGGTGGCGTATCGAAAAACCCAACAAACACGAACACGTGTAAGAGTAGGTCGCCCTCCGTTGGTGCACCCTGGGCAACGCTAAATGACCTACATGGCCTACACGGTTAGTTTCTTGTATTGCCGGTTCTACGAGAACGGTACTAGTACTTCTGCTGTACCCATCGTGCCGAAACGACCCGGGCCGATTTCTAATATCGACCTGACCAAGAGTAATACACTCGGGGTGACCCTGTCTGACATTTAGGCAGGGCCACAATTCGTTACAACAACATGCCAAAAAAAAAAAAAATATTTTATTTCGTGATTTCAATTTATTTTGTACTTTTAAATTATAAAATTTACAAAAAATTTAATTTTTTTGTTAAATGAAGTGTTTAAAACATATTTTAGCTGGCTTATGTGTGTTATATAGAGAGATTTATGAGAAGTTTCTCATCGGAAACTCATTTGGTTTGCAAGTGCCGTTCGGAGTCGGCAAAAAACTGTAGGTCCCGCCAACTTGAAAAAAAAAACTCAAAAGCAACACACCACAAGTTGGAAAGAGAAGCTCGGAAAAAATCTCGTTAGAGTTTATGATAACCTGTTTGTATATCGCCGCCATTAGGTTTTTTTTATGTGTGTTATTAGTGAGTTTGGAAAATTTTGTTAAAGTGTCACTGCATGGAACTGCTAGGTAAATTTCCCTGCACGTGCGTTTTCAAATCGCTCAAGCAGCATTAAAACTAGCAGCGCTGCAGGTGAAATCACTGCACATATATTCCAGGCGAAAGGCTCCAAAACTCAATTAAAAACAAGTGCTCCGGTGTTACTAGTGTTACCCAATATTAACGTATCCTAAGGCTGCCTTACACGAGTCGATTTGCTGCTCAATTTTTTGACTTTCGACTGCATTAAACCTAAAATAATGTTGTCGATCGGTTTAATTGCTATTTACTCGGTGGAACGGCAAAAAAATGTACCAAGAAATTGACAGTGTAACAGCCTAAAATAACATAAACGCACAGCGTACGTTTGCCGCATGAACATAAACGACTTTGTTTTGCTTTTAACAAAAATAAACGTGCGTGCGTGTCTATCTCTGCCTGTGTAAAGAAATGTCACGCAGAAAAAAGAATTGGAAATCGAGTTAGGCTTTTGCGCTCAATTTCGGTTGCTCCCATACAAGTTGTATGTGCATGAGACTTTTTTAAGAAATAACTGCAAAAGTGCGTGTAAATTAGCCTTTACGGCCGTTTTCATAAAAGCTTTAATAGAGCAAGCGGCCCTTTAGCTCGTCGATGTTCGAACTGAATTTTAAATAAATCGCATTTTCAAAAACATTTTTGTAAACTCGTTAAACTGAGCGTATTTTGTAAGTTGAAGTGAATGGTGAATGTATTGTCGAAAACGTTTAAATAAAGAGTACCAGAAACTGCCCCCACTAACCCAAAGCGACCTAACGCTTCTCATTATAAGTATTCAAAAAATGGCCATTCACTTCACCTTACAAAATATATCCATAAGAAAACCTTATGTTGGCGCACCCTGTAAGCACTATTCACAATGGAACTTTTGCTGTCAACAACTGTCAGATTTCATTCATTCGCCAACTGTTTTTAACTTTTTTCTATTCCACTGTTCGTCTGATTGTATTTTTTTTATTGACATTCTCTAGCCATTAATGAAAAAGTAGGAAAATTCAGAAAAATTTCGAGGAGTCAACACGTACGCTGGCGCCGTTGCTGGTTTTCGCAAGCATTTAATTTCACATATTTGCAAAATAAATTGTGTTAAACGAATATTAATAAAAATGTAAAGAGAAAAATATTGTGCGTGTGTGCAACAAAATATTTATGGTGCATGATTTTACTTGAAAATTTTGTTTGTTTAAAGTGGTTTTTCTTCACTGCCTGAAGTGTGCGTATGTTTGTGTACAATTTGCCATTTTGCTAATCAAAAAGGAAATCAACGCACAAAAGGCAAACACATAAGAAATATATAAAAAAAATTAAAATGCATTAAATTGAATAGTGGCTGCATTTATAAATGTTTTGTAGAGAAAATCGAAAAAATTAAGTGAATAGTGTGTGCAACTAAAACGCTTAAAAAAGTGTGAACAAAGTAGAAAAATTATTATAAAAACCAACACCCAAATTCAGCAGACGACAGCAACAGCAGACAACGCAACACTACAACTATACCGACGTGTGTATGCATGCACAAACAAGCAAACGGCCATTAAAAGGCAACGCATATAGCAGCGAACAAAGGCTGTTGTAACAGCACTTCATTCGATTACTTTTAGTTGTTTGATAAACAAACCAGACTCAAACAGCAATCAATTAAACGCAGCCAAGCAACGGAGCACCCATACATACATACCGATAAGCATACAGAAATTCAATTCAACAGTGACGCAGCGCTACCAAGCGTAGACCAACAAGCATTCCTTTGGTTTATTTTCATTTTAATAAAAAAAAAATTAGTTTGCTTCAAAATGGGCAACTGCTTGAGCTCAGAGAAACCGGACATTCCCAAAACACACATTGAATGTGCACCAAATGTGCCCAATGTAGATGGTATTGGCACACAGCCGGCGGATCAAATACGTGGCGTGGTGCAGCAACAGGAACAGATACGTCAGGTGCCACAAATACCCGAAAATGAGATATCCAATGCAAATGCCAAAATATTTGTTGCCCTATATGATTATGATGCACGCACAGATGAGGATTTAAGCTTCCGTAAAGGTGAACATTTGGAGATACTTAATGATACACAGGTGAGTTTGACTTTTATAATATTTTTAAGTCTACATTTTAATCTTCTATTAAATTTTTTTCTTTAGCGAGTTCATGTGTTGTCTCAAGTCTCAAGAGTTCCCATCTAACACCCCACATACCTTCCTATTTATGCAGTTTGTATGCATGCTGTGTGC
>CAXKVI010000004.1:95254953-95284467 GCA_964058755.1 Campiglossa producta
CCATGATGCTAGATTTGATTGGAGGGGTGTAAAAGTAGGGGGGTGTAAAAGTAGGTTGCCTCCCAGTTGGTGCACCCTGGGTAACGCTAAATGACCTACATGGCCTACACGGCTAGTTTCTTGTATTGCCGGTTCTACGAGAACGGTACCAGTACTTGTGCTGTACCCATCATGCCGAAACGACCCGGGCCGTTTTCTTATATCGACCCGGCCAAGAGCAATACACTCGGGATGACCTTGTCTGACATTTAGGCAGGGCTACACCTCGCTACAACAACAACAACATTTGATTGGAGGTACATTAGAGAACTAGCCCAATTTGTCCATCAATAACGTTAAAGGACGACTCGAGAAACACTTGAAGAAACACAGCGTTCTTCAACAAAATTGGACATAGTTAATTCTCAAATCGTGAAAACTATAGTTCTCTAACCTATCTCGAATCGAGTTCTAGTGTAGTTCTCTACCTTCGAATAGAGAATTACGCTAGTTAGTTATCTAAAGTGAAGACGATCATTTCTACAAGGTTAGCGACTGTGTTTGTTGGGAAGGTAATATCCATTTTACAATAGAACATGACTTTTTGTGGGCGATATTTTCGTGCAGAAAAAAAGCGCTATAACTAAATAAAAAAATATAAAATAAAATAAAACAAAGTACAATTTAGCATTATAAGCTTGCTTTGTGATCGCCACCGCCCTTTTACGCCTCTCGAAGTGCTGTACGCTTGAAAGTTGTTACATATTTGGTTGAGGCCTCCACCAATTTCGCTCGCAGCCAATTTTCAAACTGCTGCAATCATAAAATTTATTGTTTGCTTTTAATTTTCGTATGCTAAAATGCCTACTATTTGGCTCATTCAATCTGTAACTAGCAGCCAGCAGCGTCTCCAAAGTTCATGCATCTGTTACTATATAGCTAGTTCGTCTTCATCAACCAACACTGTCAATCCATTAGCGAGCAGCATAAACTCTTTCAACGTCGTCTCAATGCTGCAGGCATTTTAAGAGCGCGTTCATTCGCGTTCCTAGTTTTGTTTTTGGATTAAAACATACAACCAAACAAATTTTCATTATCTCTATGAAAAGTGATGTTGTCGCAAGCAGGCTGCCAGCTGTTGTAACTTTTGGTCTTCGCTTTTTCTTCTTGCTGCCAATTGCTTTTTGAGTTGTCGCTTAAAAGTCACTTGACTTCTCAATTGATTGCGTTTCGTAGTCATTAATTTGTAAACATGGCTACATAAATAGTTATGTGCTTAAGTCTGTAAATCGTTGTAAATTTTTGTTTCAATTTAACTGATGACATTGCGAAGATTGGTGATGGTTGTGCCGGGAGAATCTCTGTAGGAAATACTTAATAAAAAGTGAATTAATTTTAATGGATTTCGCAGAACGCGAGAAATCTCTTTGTTATAAAGAAACTTCTAAAGCAAATTTTCATACAGGGTCATTAGCTTAGAAATGCAGTCCTCTCTCGCTCTTTATTGCTAAGAAAGTTTTTTACGTTTATTAATATTTCGCTTAGTTAAGTGATTAGTTCAACTGCATCAGTAGACACTGAGTTTGAAATACACAGAGAAAAATGAGTTGTTGATTCAACTGCATTGAAAATGTTTATCTTAACTTAAATGTTATTTTAACAGAAAATTTTGTTGTTTAAGTAAAAATAAGTGTTATTTTAACACCAAAAGGAGTCAAAGTAAAGAAAATTAAAAACAAAATGTATTTTCCCTAACTATATTGATCTCATCTGCAACAGCCCGGCTTGAAGACTTGCGGAAGGCGCTTTTTGGGAGTTCCTTCCTGGAGAGCCTACGCCAGATTGCGGAGCAGGACATAAAGGACTTAATAGCCTTCATCAAGTCATCTAAATGGTTCGAGGAGGAGTAACGATGTCGATTTAGAAGTGCCAGTCCCGGGATTCTGCTTTGTAGAGAATCCCAACAACGCAAGAATTTTCCATATGGCCGGGTCCCGGGACTACTTCTAATGTTGGTGGTATCACAAAGGGCCTTTCAAAACTGGCCTAAGTGTACCTCTGCGGCAGACACTTAAATCTAGCCTATATTGACTTTACCGAGAATCGAACTCAGGTGTCTGGAACGCTCAACCCAGGTGTCAACCATGATGCCATCATATACTTATGCTTGCCAGCGTCTAATCACAGCTTTGTTATAAATGACCCCACATTTTCACATGAGTGTCAAGTTAGCTAAGCACCCTAATGCAATCGAGTCGGGACCAGGTGGATAATTTGCCGCTATTTTGCCGTGATTTGGCCGGGAAAGAATTAATTTTGCCGGGCAATTATTTTTGGACTTTTTCATATACGAAGTTTCGTGTCAACTTAGCTAAGTTTCGATATCTTGTCTCTAACACCGTTTTCATTAGGGCGCTTAGCTAAGTTGATATCAAGTTAGCAAAGCACCCCAAAATTCCGGGAAAAAATTACACGTCAAAATTAATTCTTTCCCGGCAAAATCACGGCAAAATAGCGGCAAATTATCCACCTGGTTCCGACTCGATTGCATTAGGGTGCTTAGCTAACTTTACACTCATCATTTTCACGTTGCTTTGTTGCCTTCACCGAGAATCGAGCTCACAATATTTAACTTCTGAACGCAGTGTGCCTACCATAATGCCATCGTGTACTTATGACTACAGCTTTGTACTATGATAGTATCTTCGCTGTTGGATTGTTTGATCAACAAAAACGCTGCCAGTTCTACTAAATTTAATTGGATGACAGTTTCTTCGCTGTTGAATTAACTAGAGAAAGTTGTTGTTTCAACACAAAATTCTGTCAGTTTTAACAAATTTTGTTAATTAAAAATTGACAGATCCATGACTGTTCAATCAACAATTGAATGCACGTTAACTAGTTACTTGAACAAAAAATTCATTTCAACCAAAATTTGGTCAATTTAGCAGAATTTGGCCAACGTCAGTATAACAGTTCGAAATTGTTGATTTTACCAGTGCCATTTTTTTTTCTGTGTAGCACTGTCCCTTAACTTGGAGCTTTAAAAGTAATTTAATTAACTAAGGGTGATGAGAATAGTTGAACAATTGCATCTGTCTTGGAAAATCTTCATTCCAAAGTAACCAAGGAAAATTTATTTTCTGATTTTTTTTTTAAGAAAGTGTTTTTTTTTTAAGTAATGATAGGAATTAGAGTTGGGCATTTTAGTTCATTGAAGTGATCAGAGATTTCGAACTAGGTCACCAAAACGAACGAGTTCAGGTAGTTCTTTTTTAGTTCATTTAGTTCAATTATTTGTATGGGAAACAAATATTATTGCTAACTAAAACACGTCCAAAAATGTTGGGAGGGGTATCAAGATATGCCCTTTGGCCTCCTCCTACACTTTTAAAGGAAACAAATACCACCTTATCCACGGCAGTACAAAGCCTGCTAACCAGCAGCGAATTAAATCTTGGGAAATTACTGGGTCGTGCTTACCAAAAACAAGATAAAAAAGTGGGTAATTTTGTTCATTGAGGTTTTTGTTTTCTACCCATGTTGGAGTTGCTAGTTCGTGTCGAAAATTATCGAATAATGTCGAATTATGCGTTGTCATTTCGATGCCAACTCTTACTCACAGTCATTTTTGGAATTGTACTAATTTGTCAATTGTGATTCTGTAAAAAATCGACAAAAGTCTCGATTTTAATGTCGTCACTCTCAACTCGATTTAAAATTGAAAAAATAAAATTTTGTCACTACCTCAAAAGCAAGTGAGAAAATAAATAGAAAAAATCAAATTTTTTTTACAGAAACAAAAAAACAAATGAGTGCGACGTCAATATAACGTCAAATCGACTATTTCAGTCGAGACGATCGAACGAATTGAGTTACAGAAACGCAGTAGTTACTGGTTGGCAGGGACTTTGCTTTAGCACGCGTTTTGGTCTTTCGGTATTTTCTCATTCTCAATAAAAAAAAAAAAAAAAAAAATTTGACGAAAGTTTTACATAGTTCAAGTAGTTTATTTGAAATTTGGAACTAGTTCACGCGATCACTTCATTGATCTAGTTCAATGAACTGAGTAGTTCATGAACTACCCAAGTCTAATAGAAATAGGGATATTTTGGAAGTTTCGGTAAATTTACACAGAATTTTTTTAATAAAAAATATTTGAAAAAAATCTATATAATTTTCTCATCCAACTTAGTTGATATAAATTATGTATATTTAAAGTTAAACTTACATTTTTTCTACTTTCATTTCAAAACTGCGCTAAAACTTTACTCTTCAACATGAAAGCTTTTCAATTTATATCTTCAGCTCCATAAACCTTTCAACCTACATACAAACATTCATAAATAGTTATTGCTTTAAAGAAATTTGTTGTACATTGAAAATGGAAAGTTTGAAAGCATCAGCAACAACAAAAACAATTTGGCACACACAAACAAAACTTATTGCAGCTTCTTAACCTGAATATTTGTATGCCTTTGCAAATTGAAAGTAAATATTTCATAAAAAAAAAAAAAAAAAAATTTTTATTTGTTGCGATAGATTGCAGATTTTGTAAAGAGAAAAAGCCATAATGAATAGGAGCTGAGTATACTTGAGCATGTGCTAAGTAAAATGCATTTGTTCCATAGACTCAGTACATTTTGTCCAACATTAAGAAACTGAAATGAGTTGAAATTTATGTAAATAAAAAAAGGGTTGACAAGAGTTTAGTAAATATTTATGAAAAAAGGCTTTCAAAGCTTTTAAAGGGCTTTTATGAAAACTTTTCGAACATTTCAAATAACTATATAGACTCGCCCAATTGTAGAAGTTCAACCACTAAAGGGAAATAATAGTTTTACTTTTACTATTTTTTTTTTTATTGCTTACACAATATTTCCAACTTATGAACTCTTCGTGCATGCACACGAATCATTATAACTAATAACATCAACTCAAGCAAGCATCTCTACACACACACACATCATCTCTATGGTGTGAATACGTATTTTGGCATTTGTACTATGGAGTGCCTACTTTGAGTTGATGATGTCCGTATAATAGTCTAGGTTTAACCCATATTGAAACTCCCTTTTATACTTCTATTCATCAACCTCATAAGTATTCTCTTAAAACATTGTACGGCAACATATTGTTTACTCTCGTCAAAAAACTAAGAATTCCTTTCACAGCGAAATGAATCTGATTTTCTACATTATTCATGAATGATGCTAAGCTGAGTGCGAGCAATATGAAAGCTATCGAAAATAAGAAGCAAAATGCAATGAAAAACCTCAAAGAATTGAAAAAGTAAATGTGTAGAACACAAATGTTAGTGCAAGCGCCCTAAAAATACTTAGAAATATATTTGAATACAGTATTGTGCAATAAAATAGAAAGATAATAAAATAAAGCATAATAAAATAAAATTAAAAGAAATATAAAATAAAATAAAATAAAAAAATAAAAAAAAAATTTAATTAAATTTAAAAAAATTAAATAATAAAATAATTATTAAAAAAAAAATTGAAAAAAAAAATTAAAAAAAAAAAAATTAAAAAATTGAAAAACAAAAAATATAAAAAAATTGAAAAAAAAATTAAAAGTAAAAATTAAAAAAATAAAAAAAGTAAAAAAATAATTAAATAAAAAAAACAAAACACAAAAAAAAAAAAAAAATAAAAAAAAAATAAAAATAAAATAAAATAAAATAAAATAAAATAAAATAAAATATAAAATCAAATAGTATATTCAAATCAAATGCATTACATTTCATAAAAAATAATATTAAAAATAAATTTAAATGAAATAAATTAAATTCAAAATTAAATAAAAAACGTAATAGATATAAAATCACATAAAAAAATAAAATTAAAATGAAATACAATATAGTTAAATTAAAAATAAAGTAAAATAAATTGAATTAAATACGAAATAAATTTAAAAAAATAGAAAAAAAATAAGAAAAAACGAAAAAAAAGAAAAAATAAAAAAAAATAAAAAAATAAAAAAAAGAAAAAAAGAAAAAAAGAAAAAAATTGGAAACAAATAGAAAACAAAAAAAAAATTTAAAAAAAGTAAAAAAAAATAAAAAAAGTAAAAAAAAATAAAAAAATAAAAAAGTAAAAAAAAATAAAAAGTAAAACAAAAAGTAAGAAAGAAATAAAAAAATGAAAAAATTTTATATTTTTTATTATTAAATTAGAAAAAAGTATTAAAAAAATAAAATAGAAAAAAGGTAAATCAATAAAAAATAAAAAAGTAAAAAAAAAAATAAAAAACAAAAAAAAAAAATAAAAAACAAAAAAAAAGTAAAAAAAAAATAAAAAAAGGAAAAAATTAAAAAAGTTAATAAAGGAAAAAGTTAAAAAAAAAAAAAAAAAAAAATTAGAAGAAAAATTAAGGAAAAAAGAGAAAAAAGAAAGAAAAACCGAAAAAAGAGAAAAAAGAAGGAAAAGGAGAAAAATGAGAAAAAAAGAAAAAAAAAGAGAAAAAAAAGAAATAAAAAGAAAGAAAAAAGAAAAATAAAACAAAAAATTTAAAATAAAAATAAAGCAAAAAATTAAAAAGAAAAAAGTAGAACAAAGAAAACGAAAAAGAAAACGAAGAAGAAAAAAGGAAAAAAAAAAAAATGAAAAATAATTAAAAATAAAAAGGGAAAAAGAAAAAAAGAAAGAAAAAAGGAAAAGAAAAAAGAAAATAGGAAAAAACGGAAAAAAAGAAAAAGTAAAAATGATAAAATATTAAAAATAAAAAAAATTAATAAAAAGAAAAAGAAAAAATTATAAAAAATAAAAAATAAAAAAAATTAATAAAAAGAAAAAAAAAATATATATATAAAAAAATATCCTATGGCATTGCACAAGACTGTGTGTAGAAAAAAGTCCACATGCGGGCTTACTGCATATCCAAAGATAGAGAAAAACACATTTACAACAACAGCAATAAACAAAAATAATTACAACATGAAGTATGACATTGTGGGCAAATGCATTGCTGCTCCTGTATTGTTGTTGCTTTGTGATCTGCCTGCTTCAGAACGACAACTTCAGCTCCCAATAATAAAACAGTCACCGGAAACAGCAATTATTTATGCGATGCTTAAGTACAATGCAGCTGGGTCCATATGTATTCCATGTGCATTGCAAGCCCGTCGTACAAATTAAATACATTCTATGCCAACACTCAGTCGCATATTATTCTCTCTGCTGCATTGTTGTTAACTAATTACTAATGCGATGAATATTATGCGCTCGATCCATTACAATTATGTATACTAATCGACATACACAAACACACAATTTATTTGACCTTTGTTTTCTTGCTTTCAATTAGCTTTTTTGTTGTCCTCTTCTTCGAACTTGTTAAAAGTTGAAGGTTTTTCAAGTGTGGCAATAATGACTGGGGCATATTAGAGTGCGCGAGAGTCAGAACTGTCGCCAACACTTTGACTTTTCACATTTATTTGTTTTTTATCTTTTAATTTTTTGTCTGCCAGCGTGTCTGCTTGCACTCAGGATGTGGGTATTGGTGAAGAAGTAGCAAATGGAAAATGTTGAAAAATACTTTTCATTTTCAATACTGTCTGCAAACAATTCACTTATTTGCCAATTGTTACAATAACACATTTTAAATTCTGAAAAATGCCCGGTATTACGTTTACTTTTATTTTCAGTTGTCGCCATCAGCAGCGGCGCGCTTTGGCCTCCTTCCTATTTGGCTAAACGCCAAAGGGGACGTCATACCTGCTTGCATTTATAGAATCTCTTAGCGCCACAAATTGCTCCTCATGCTATAAATAGGCATGTGATTGGATATTTTAACCACTTGTATTAGAGTGGTTGAAAAATTCTAACAATCACATATTCATAGTTAAAAAAATAAAAAATTTTAAATACATGAATTTTATAATTCAATTTAAACAAAAAATTAAATTAAATTAAAAGAAAGAAATTGGATAAATAAATTTAAACTAAATAAATACAATTTATTTAAGGAAAATAAAAAAAAAAATAATAAAAAAATTAAAAGAAAAAAAAAAATAAAAAAAATTTTAATTTTAAATTATATTTTTAGGTATTTTAGTGAGCTCAAGGCCTTTGAAAAATAAAACACAATATTATGGATTTTATTTTACATATATTTGTCAATATTTCGGTTTCACCCTGAAACCATCATCAGGAACATAATAATATGTTGTATCGATGCAACCGAAATATTGACAAATATATGTAAAATACAATCCATAATATTGTGTTTTATTTTTCAAAGGCCTTGAGCTCACTAAAATACCTAAAAGTATAAAAAATTTAAAAATAAAGGAAGAGTGAAATAAAATAAACAAAAAAGCGAAACTAATAAAAAATAAATTAAGACAAAAAAATTAAGAAAATATAATGAAAAAAAAAAAAAAATGAAACAAAAAAAAAACAAAATTCAAAATGAAAAGGAGGTTAAAAAAAATTAAATTAAAAAAAAAAACACAAAAAAGTAAATTGAAAAAAAAAAACAAATTAAAAAAAAATTCAATAAAAAAACAAACTCAAATAAATAAAATAATAAAAAATAAATAAATAATTAAACAAAAACAAAAAAATAATTAAATAAAAAAAAATAAAAAATAAAAAAAAAAAGAAATAGAAAAAAAGAAAAAAAAAAGAAAATAAATAAATAAAAAAAAAGAAATAATAATAAAAAAAAGGGGAAAAAATATAAAAAAATGAATAAAAAAAGAGAAAAAAATATAAATAAAAAAAGAGAAAAAAAATAAAATAGAGAAAAAAAATAAAAAAAAAATATAAAAAGACAATAAAATATAAAAAAAAAATAAAAATAAAATATAAAAAAAATAAAAATAAAATAAAATATTAAGAAAATAAAAAATTGGAAAAAAGAGAAAAAAAAATTTAAAAAATATAAAAATGTAAAAAACAAACCAATTCAATAAAAAACTTAAATAAATAAAATAATAAAAAAAAATAAATAACAAAACGAAAAAAAATTAATAAAAGGAGAGAAAAAAATAAAAAAAGAAAAAAGAAATAAATAAAAGAAAAAATAAATAAATAAAAGAAAAAATAAATAAATAAAAGAAAAAAAAATAAAAAAGAGAAATAAAAAAATAAAAAAGAAGAAAAAATAGAAAAAGAAAAAAATAAAAAAGAGAAACAAAATAAAAGATAGAGAAAAAAATAAAAAAAAGAGAAAAAAATGAAAAAGAGAGAAAAAAAGAAAAATTATAAAAAAATAAATAAATAAAAAAAAATTAAACTCTTTGTTGCTTTTGACTTGTAGTCTATTGCTGTAAATACCGACGAAAAATTTACCTACGCGCTGCAAATGAAAAAATATAAAAAACAGAAAAAAATTAAAATAAGATAGAAAAAAAAATTAAAACAAAATAAAAAAAATTAAAAAAATTAAAACAAAATAAAAAAAATTTAAAAAAATAAATAAAAATACAAATATATAAAACAAGAAAAAGATAAAAAATATATATAAAAAAAATAGAAAAGCAATGAAAGAAGATTAACAAAAAAAAAATTTTGTTTATTTTCTTTTTTTTGTTGCAAAGTAAAAAAAAAAACCGAAAAAAATAAAACAAAAGGAAAAAAATAAAGTTATATTCAATTAAATTAAATTGTATTGAATAAAACAAAGAAGAGAAAAACAATAAAATAAAACAAAAAATTAAATTAAAATAAAAAAGTAGGCTTTTTAGTCTGTCAGACTCGACCTTCCTAATCATTTTTAGCTGCCACAAATTGTTGCAAATGCCACTACAAATATTGCAAACTGTCATCAATAGCTAAAAAGAATGGCTTTTTAAACACATGTATTTATGTATTACACAGAGAAAAATTAGCTGGTCATATCAACCAAAATTTGGGTTGATTCAACCAAAATCGCGGTCAATTCTTGTTGCCTTCACCGAGAATCGACTTCACAATATTTGCTTCCAGCTTTGTTCTATGACAGTATCTTCGCTGTTTTACTAACTGCAGGAGTTTATTGCTTTTAAAATGACAGTTTCTTCGCTGTTGAATTAAGTAGATAAAGTTGATTTAACACAAAATTTAGTTTGGTCAACAAAAATCTGTCAGTTTTACAAAATTTTGTTAATTAAAAATTTACAGATCTATGACTGTTCCATCAACAATTGAACGCATTTACTTCAACAAAAATTCCATTCAAAAATAATCAAAATTCAAATATCAATTTAACAGAATTTGGTCAACTTTAGGATAACAGTACGAGATTGTTGATTTTACCAGTGTCATTTTTTTCTGTGTAGGTAAACATAAACTAATCTTAACTGCGGTAAATATTACAAATAGTACAAACAACTAAATGCAACGCCAATCGACAGTAAGTTTGTGCGTCTTTTGTAACTTGCTGCAATCGAGGATCAACTGTCAAAGTTGGCTCCAAGTGTTTATGCAAATTTATGATTACTTTGCTGGGAATTGCAGAACATTAACCTTCCACGATGATTACTCAGTTTTGTATAGGACGGGCACACCTCATTTATAAAAAGAGGAGGATAGATAAAAAGAAGCGAATGGAAAAATGGAGGAGGTGGAGAAATGTTGAAATTCTTTCATATCTATCGCCCTATTTGTTATTTTTTTAGTTAATTTTTTCATCATCATTATCGTTCCCTGTTTGGAAAAAACATCTTGGGAAAAAACTGACAATCTTTTCCTTATTTATATTATTTTCATTAATTAGCACTTAATTATCTACTCAAAACAGTTGCTGTTTAGTACAAACATTACAAAAACGTGCAAAATTAAGTGTGAAAAATAGCAAATTACAAAAGCGGCTACTTGAATAAATAGAACGAGATCCCAGGGCCGCCAGACATCACTTATTTTCTGATGGATGAAACCAATACGGCTGGATAGTCCTCCCCGAACCTAGAACGAATGTGAAAAATTTCAAAGCTGCACTTAGGTCTCGGGCCTAGAAATCGGGGGTCAAAATCGCCAAAAAAAGATCTGCCTGAAGTTTTTTCCATAAGACGAAGCCTAAAAATGCCTGATACTACTTGCGGGTAGTGTTCTGTGGCACGTGTGTAAAGATCCACGATTTAAAAGCAGCCAAAGTGGGACCAACCCACTCAAACATGTGAAAGCACAGTAAGAATTATGAAAATTCCTCAGTGTTTGGGTGTCTGGCTGAAGTTTTCATCATGACGCGAAGTCTACAAATGTCTGATACTACTTAAGGGCAGTGTTGTACGACACATATGTAACGATCCGCCATTAAAAAGCAGCCAAAAGTGTTTAAACCCTCTTAAACATGTCTAAGCGCATTAAAAATGATGAAAAGTCCCCGTGCTTTGAGGTGCCTGGCTGAAGGTTTTGTCATGGGATGATGTCTGAAAATGCCTGATACTACTTAGAGGTAGTGTTTTACGTTACATGTGCAAAGATCCGTCATTTAAACATAGCCAAAGTTGAACAAACTCGCTTAAACAAGTGAAATCGCTGTAAGAATTACAAAAATTTCCGAGTTTTGAGGTGTCTGGATGAAGTTTTTGTCATGGGACGAAGTCTAAAAATATATGATACTACTTAAGGGTAATGTCCTACGACACATGTGTACAGATCCGTCATTTAAAATCAGTAAAAGTTGGACAAACTTTATTGAACAAGAGAAAGCGAAGTAATAGGAAAAGAAAAGTTCCCGAACTTTGAGGAGTCTGGCTGAAGTTTTTGTCATGGGATGATGTCTGAAAATGCCTGATTCTACTTAAGGGTAGTGCTTTACGATAGTACATGTGTAAAGATCTGCTATATAAAGATAGACAAAGTTGGGCAAACTCGCTTAAAAATGTGAAAGCGCAGCAAGAATTTTGTAAATTCCCGAGTTTTGAGGTGTCTGGCTGAAGTTTTTGCCATAGGACGATGTCTGAAAATGCTTGATAATACTTGAGGGTAGTATTCTACAAAAAATGGGGAAAAAATCGGGTAGCTAAAAGCAGCCAAAGTTGACCAAATCCGTTAAATTGTTAAAACGGAACTAATTTCCAGAGAAAAATCCGCGAGCTTGGGGTGTCTGGCTGAAGCCTAGACCCTGGTACGGGTCTAACAACATTTGATACTGACGAGGGGTGGTAATCCACGACAAATATGTGAAAATCATCCATCAGAAAATAAGTGAACTTAGGGTAATTTTTTGGCGACTTTGACCTCCGATTTCTAGGCCCGAGACCTAGGTACAGCTTTGAAATTTTCCCATTCGTTCTAGATTCGGCGAGAACTATCCAGCCGTATTGGTTTCATCCATCAGAAAATAAGTGATGTCTGGCGGCCCCGGGGATCTTGGTCTAAAAGTTTTGTACAGTTGAAACACGTTTTGTAATCTAAGATCAAATCTTTACAGAAATTTACGAAACAATGATGAAGTATGTATGTAACCTAATAAATATGTAAATATACAGAAGCATGTGCTACAAAGAGCTAGTGTCAGATAATATCACAAAAGATATAAAAATACATAAAAAATTATGGTATCTATAAATAATGATTATTGAGTAAAATATTATACGTTCAGTGACCCAGCAGCCGAGAACACATACAAAGAAAACAAGACAAAAGACAGTAATGAAATAGAGAGGGAAGAGAAGAAGCGGTAGAAGACAAGAGAGGACGTATCTAGTATAAGAGGAAAAGAAAAAAAGTAAAACAATAGAAGGAAACACTAACAAAAACGAAAGAAGAAAATTGAGAAAATAAACTTTGAAAAGAAAAACCGGCGGCAGTGTTGGCGTTGGCGGTCCGTCATTCATGCCTGGAGGTGATGAAAGCAATACTCGTCAAAAGCAATTTATTAAACGAAACATATCTATAAAGCACATAATGAAGCGCACAGAAAATAGACAATTGAAAATAAAAAAAAAACCCAACACTCGAGGCACCATGCTATTCGTGGCTGAAAAATAAGCCGCATAAACCGAAACGAATATTTTTTTAGCTCTTTTCTGTTTTTTCATCAACAAGTGTTTGTGAGTTGTGGCGGCAATGTGAATGTGACAAAAATGCGGAAGGAAACGACACTAATATGGGACTTCTATATTTATGACAGCATATACTTAGAAATGCAATAAAAAACGACGAACACCACCACAAACGTTAAATCTTAAATAAATTCATAGCGATTTATCGTGGCAAAGTCGAAAGCCAAAACGAAAGGAAAAACGCATAAAATGACACCCAATGAAACAAGCGAGCAGAAAAGAAGAGAAAAAAAAATTAATGCAGCAATAATTTAGAGACTGTGTGGCAAAAGCAATCAAAATCAACTGAAACAAAATAGAGAAAAACAATAAAAATGAAATAAAAGTAAATTCTCTGAAAATAAAGTGACGAATGATGGCGTACAAAGCCGTTACGCACATGCAGACAAGCGTACGAGCAAGCTTAACTTGATATATGTACATATATCTAGGCATACAGTGGACGAGAAAAGTCTAGTCATTTTTTTCAAGTTTTTTTAGTTTTTAATGATAAACAGATTTTGAAATAGTGAGTTTCAAAAAAAAAATATTTTAGTAATTAAAAAATCATAATAAAAAAATATTATTCTTGACTTTGAGCTCATTTATACTCTTTAACACATTATAAAATTAAAAAAAAAAAACAACAAATTAAAAAATTTTAAAATAGAAAAAAAAATTTAAATAAAAAAATTTTAAATAAAAATTTTAATAAAATAAAAATTTTAAATAAAAAAATTTTAAATAAAATAAAAATTTTATATTAAATAAAAATTTTAAATGAAAAAAATTAAAATTAAAAATATACATACATATTAAAATAAAAATAAAAGAAAAAAATTAAAAAAAACCAATAAAATAAAGGAAAAAAAATTCTAAAAAACCGATACAAATAAAGTGAAAAAACTAAAAAAAAAAATATGTAAAAGAAAATAACGAATAGAAAATTAAAAAAAAAATTAAAAGTAAAAAAAATTTAAAATAAAAATAAAATTAAAAGTAAAAATAAAAGAAAAATAAAAAATAAAAGTAGAAAAAGAAAATAAATAAAAGTTATAAGTTAAAAAATAAAAGCAAATTTGAAAAAATTTAGCTTTAAAAATAAATAAAAAGAACTATTGAAAATAAAGAAATATGTAAAAAATAAGAGAATAAACAAAGCATAAAAACAAAAAAATAAAGATAAAAATAAAAAAGTAAAGATAAAAATGAAAAATAAAGATAAAAATAAAAAAATAAAGATAAAAACAAAAAAGTAAAGATAAAAATACAAAATAAATATAAAAATAAAAAATAAAGATAAAAATAAAAAAATTATAAAAATAAAAAAAAATAAAGATAAAGATAAAAATAAAAAAATAAAGATAAAAATAAAAAAAAAAACCAAAAAAATAAAGATAAACATAAAAAAACAAAGATAAAAATATAAATAAATAAATAATCAATAAATAAACAATAAATAAATAAAATATAAAAAAATTATAAAATAATAATAAAACAATAAAGAAAAATATAAAAAAGAAAAATATAAGATATAAAAAATTAAAGGAAAATAAAAAAAAAGAAAAATATATATATAAATATAAAAAAAATATATATAAATATAAAAAAAATATATATAAATATAAAAAAAATATATAAATACATATAAAAAGGAAAAATATAAAAATGAAGAAAATTAAATAAAAAATAAAAAATAAAATGTTTATAATGAACAAAAAAATAGAAAATAACAAGATAATAAAAAAATTAAACAAAAAATGTTAAGAATATAAATAAAAGTTTTAAAAACCCTTAAAAATTAGAAAAAAAAAATTTACTACTTAGTGAATACTAAAAAGTAAACAAACATTAAAAAAACAAAACGAAAATAAAAAAAAAAAACATTTAAAAAAATAAAAAGTAAAAAAATAACATTACAAAAATATAGAAAAAAACATAAAAAATAAAAAAAATATAAAAAAATAAAAAAAATAAATAAAAAGAAATAAATAAAAATAAATAAATAAAAAGAAATTATAAAAAAATAAATAAAAAAATATAAATAAAATTTTTAAATAAAAAAAATAAATAAATCAAAATAAATAAAAAAAATAAATAAATCAAAATAAATAAAAAAAAATAAATAAAAAAAAAAATAAATAAAAAAAAAATAAATAAAAAAAAATAAATAAAAAAGAAATAAAAAAGAAAAATAAAAAAAGTAAATAAAAAATAAAAAATAGTAAATAAAAAAAAATAAAAAAATAGAAAATAAAAAAAAATAAAAAAATAGTAAAAAAAAAATTAAAAAATAGCAAAAAATTAAAAAATAGTAAAAAAAAATTAAAAAATAGTAAAAAATTAAAAAATAGAAAATAAAAAAAATAAAAAAAATTGTAAATAAAAAATAGAAAATAAAAAAATAAAAAAATAGAAAATAAAAAAAATAAAAAAAAAAGAAAATAAAAAAAATAAAAAAATAGAAAATAAAAAAAATAAAAAAATAGAAAATAAAAAAAATAGAAAATAAAAAAAATAAAAAAATAGAAAATAAAAAAAATAAAATAATAGAAAATAAAAAAAATAAAAAAATAGAAAATAAAAAAAATAAAAAAATAGAAAATAAAAAAAATAAAAAAATAGAAAATAAAAAAAATAAAAAAATAGAAAATAAAAAAAATAAAAAAATAGAAAATAAAAAAATAGAAAATAAAAAAAATAAAAAAATAGAAAATAAAAAGAAGAAAAAAAAAAAAAAATAAAAAAATAAAAAATAAAAAATAGAAAATAAAAAAAAAAAATAAAAAAATAGAGAATAAAAAAAAATAAAAAAATATAAAATAAAAAAAAATAAAAAAATAGAAAATAAAAAAAAAATAAAAAAATAGAAAATAAAAAAAAATAAAAAAATAGAAAATAAAAAAATAGAAAATAAAAAAATAGAAAATAAAAAAAATAAAAAAATAGAAAATAAAAAGAAGAAAATAAAAAAAAAAATAAAAAAATAAAAAATAAAAAATAGAAAATAAAAAAAAAAAAATAAAAAAATAGAGAATAAAAAAAAATAAAAAAATATAAAATAAAAAAAAAATAAAAAAATAGAAAATAAAAAAAAAAATGAAAAAATAGAAAATAAAAAAAAATAAAAAAATAGAAAAAAAAAAAATTAAAAAATAGAAAATAAAAAAAAAAAAATTGAAAATAAAAAAATAATAAAAGAATAATAAAAAATTATTAAAAAATAGTAAAAATATAAAATATGTAAATATAAAAACTAAAAAAAATATATTTAAAGTTAAAAAAAAAAAATATAAAAAGTTAAAAAAAAAATACATACATATATAAAAATTAAAAAAAAAAAATTAAAAAAGGGGAAAAAATAAGGAGGAAGAAAAAAAGATTAAAAAATTACTATTTTCATAGGAAAACTTTTAGGGATCACTGCATTTGGCTCTTATATGGCGTGGTGACAGATAGCCAACTGGCCGGGTTGATTAACTATTTCTATAGTGGGCGGTGGCAGCAAACGAGGGAATTAAATGCCTGCCGCATGCTAGCACGAGTGTCTATTTAAATACATATGAACCTACGTGCGTACTTTTTTATGTGTATAAATAGCTGTGGTGTAGACATAAATGTGCCTATAAATGCAAATATTCAATGCAAAATGCCAATACTCAGTAGTACTATGTACGTAAATGACGAAATTGATTTGTGCGTGCGAATTGACGATGGCTATCCCGAAATGGTGGGGTTTGGGATTTTTTTTTTTGTTTAAGGCATTAAAAATATTTGCCGTTAACATTTCAGTTTAAATATGCCCATATGTATGTTCCTGTGGAATACGAATAGGTATTTTAAAATTTTAAGAAGAGAACTCGATCCAGTATGTGCATGTGTATATACATTAAGCCGTCTTCTCTTTCTGGACGTAAATATGTTTTTTAATTAAAAATTAAAAAATTAAAGTGTAATTGTATTGAACGAATTGAAACACCCTATAGAGACTATGGTATACACAAAAGTACTTTTATATACATATCTTTAAGCTAGTGGCAGCCATGCATATTTTTTACTACCAACTATGCGGATTTAATTTGTTAATGTAGACAGACAGACAGACGGTTGCCGTTGCCGCAAGGCTATATATGTACATAAACATTTGTTCTAGTGAAACGTTGGCGTTAAAAGGTCTTACAAGTATTTTGCAAACGGAATAAATGTATAAAACAAAATCAAAAGATATTCAATGAGCTTTCTTGCTTCTGCATAAATAAACAAAAAAATATATTTTTTTTTTGCAAACCAACACTAATTTTAATTGCTTCGCTTACAATGGTTTAACGATTGAAACTTAACTTATGAAAGGAGAACTAGTGAAACTAAATAAGCTTGTATGGCAATGGGAAATTAAAAAAATTTTTTTGCTGCAAAAAATTGTTGAATATAATAGGCTGCAGTTACATTTCATAGCTCTGTGAAGTTGGCAACCCAATGTCCGAATTTTTAAAAAAAACCATATTGCATTCGTTGTCCATCGTTTGTCCACCCCTAGTAAAAAAGTTATTTCAAAAAAAGTTTATATTAAAAACCATAAAATTTGATTTTTAAAGTTTTTTTTTTGCTTAATCGTTTGTCCACCGTTTGACCATGATTGTCCAACAAAAATTTTAGTTTGTCCACCTTTTCTTCAAAAGTTACTTAAAAAAAAAAACAAAAAATTTGTGAAGTTGGCACCTCAATCTCTGAATAATTAAAAAAACTAAATGTCATTCGTTTGTCCATCGTTTGTCCACGTTTGTCCAGGAAAAATTTTCGTTTGTCCAACCTTAGTAAAAAAGTTATTACAAAAAAAGTTTTTATTGAAAAAAACAAAAATTTTGATTTTTGAAGTTTTTTTTGCTTAATCGTTTGTCCAACGTTTGTCCAGGGTTGTCCAACAAAAATTTTCGTTAGTACACCCTTTGTTCAAAAGTTATTTAAAAAATAATTTTTTTTTGTAATATTAGTTTTCGATGGACGAACGAATGACATTTTTTTTTTTTTTTTAAATTCCGACATGGAGGTGCCAACTTCACACCGGTTTTTTTTCGAAATAACTTTTTTACTAGGGGTGGACAAACGAAAATTTTTCCTAGACAAACGTGGACAAACGACAAACTTAAAACAAAAATTTAAAGGTCCCCACAGCAAACAAGGCACAGGAAAAATAATAATCTTTCATCCTTTAAAAAATTAATAAAAATAATGAAAAAATTAATAAAATAAAAATAAAGAAATTAAAAAAAAAATAAATGAATTAATAAAACAAAAGTATAGATATAAAATAAATCAAAAATGAACAATTAAATAACACAAAAAAGAAAAAAATAGAAAAAAAAATAAAAAAATCGTACAAAAAAATAAAAAAATTAATAAAAAAAAAATAAAAAAAAATAAATAAAAAAAATAAAAAAATAAATAGAAAAAAAAAAATTAAAAATTATTAAAAAAGAAATAACTAAAAGGAAAATAATAAAAAAATTAATAAAAAAAAGAAGAAAAAATAAAAAAATTAAGAGAAAAAAAATTAATAGAAAAAAAATTAATAGAAAAAAAAAATAATAAAAAAAATATTAGAAAAATAAAAAAATTATTAGAAAAAATTAAAAAAATAAAAAGAAAAAAAAAAATTTAGAAAAAAATGAAGTAAACAAAATAATAAAATTAAATAAAATAAAAATGAAAAATTAAATAACAAAAATAAAAAGAAAAAAAAATAATAAAAAAAAACAGAAAAAATTAAAAGATAAAAAATAATAAAAAAAAACAAAAAAAAAAAAAAAAACAAAATAGAAAAAAACAAAAAAAATTAATAGATAAAAATAAAAAAAAAAAAATGAAAAGAAAGAAGTTAAGAGAAAAAATAAAAAGAATAAGAATAAAAGAAAAACAAAAAGAAAAGGAAAAATAAAAAAAATGTTTCAAAAATTAAAAAAAAGGTAAATACTTTACAATTAAAAAATAAAACTAAAAAAATAAAACTAAAATAAAAAATAAAACCAAAATAAAAAAAAATAAAAAATTTAACTTAAATTAAAAAAATAAACCTGAAATTAAAAAAATAAAACTATAAAAACAACCAAAAAAAAAATAAAAAAACAAAATTAAAAAAAAAAGAACAAAAACTAAAAAAATAAAAAAAACTACTAAAAAATAAAACTAAAAAACTACTAAAAAAATAAAACTACAAAAAAAAATAAAACAAAAAAACTACTAAAAATAAAAAAAAAAAAAAAAATAAAAAAAAAATTAAAATAAAACAAAAAAATAAATAAATGTTTAAACAAATGAAGAAAAGATAAAAAATAATAAAAAATAAAGAAAAGATAAAAAATAATAAAAAATAAAGAAAAGATAAAAAATAATAAAAAATAAAGAAAAGATAAAAAATAATAAAAAATAAAGAAAAGATAAAAAATAATAAAAAATAAAGAAAAGATAAAAAATAATAAAAAATAAAGAAAAGATAAAAAATAATAAAAAATAAAGAAAAGATAAAAAATAATAAAAAATAAAGAAAAGATAAAAAATAATAAAAAATAAACAAAATATAAAAAATAATAAAAAATAAAGAAAAGATAAAAAATAATAAAAAAAGGATAGATAAAAAATATAGAAAAAAAATAACAGATTAAAAAATAATAAAAAATAAAGAAAAGATAAAAAATAATAAAAAATAAAGAAAAGATAAAAAATAATAAAAAAAGGAAAGATAAAAAATATAGAAAAAAAATAAAAAATAAAAAATAGGAAGGAAAAAGAAAAAAATATAAAAAGAAAAAAATGTCTGTGTTTTCATTTTATCCTCTTTCTATCCCTATCCCTATGTTATCCCTGTCCTTACCCTATCTCTATCTGTGGTCCACAGTAAAGCCGGTAACTCTGAAACAGGGTCGCATACACCCCAACTTCTAAAACTTCACCGGCTCTTCATACAAGTTTACGATTTTTAAAGTGATGCGAAGATTACAAAGCATTCAAAATGCCTTGTAGAATTGTATAAAAGGCTACTCCCCTTTGAGTAAAGCAGCTTATCAAACAATTATCCAAACCCGGCAAATAAAACTGTGTTCTAATTGGCGCTTCCCGAATTGTTATCCGTTAACACATGAAAACTTTTCTATCTTTATTTGAAACAGTGTTCCAGAGCATTTCTCGCTTTCATGTACTTTTGGCACACTTTCCTCTCACATGCCCCAACTGTAATTTTTTTTTGTTCTCTCTCATTCTACTTTTTACTACTTTTAAATTTTTGAAACTTTATTCATCTTCAGCATAACATTTCGTGTGTGTGTGACTGACGACGAGCTTAAACTGCATTTTGTCTAACAAGCCAAAAGTTGCATCAACTCGAATGGAGGAGAAAAAAAAAAAAATGAAACCAAAATTAGTTTGTAGTTTGTACATCGTAAAAGGCAGCTGAAAATTGTATAAAAAGTTTTCTTTGGCACAGCTGTAGCTGGCTGCACTTTTATCATTTTATAAAACTCCTTTTGCCAAGCATACTTACAATCATTCAAACAATTTACCCAGATAAGCTGGTTACTTTGTAGCTGCCCAAAGCTAGCACATATCCCCCCTTTCGGTTAAGAATGTGTGCGGGTGGGTGTGTTTCCTGGTCATTGGCCCAGTTGTCACATTTTACAGTATTTGATGTGCCTTTTAGTGGTGCTAAGTGAACAATGAATGAATGACACATATTAAATAATTGAAGAATATAACGCAAATTGCTTTGAAAGTGTGGGAATTAATGAAAGGGGTGGAGGGGGTGGGAGAGAATAGATACATGCGTCGATTTCTTTTAGGATGTGGAAATTTTTCGGAATATTTTGTATACGAATTTTTGAAAAAGATATCTGTATTAAAATTGCTATTAGAATTTCCGCGAATAAGTTATTTCTCTATCTATAAGCTATTTGAAATTATATTTATCGTCGCATCATATTTGGCATTTTTTTTAATTTAATACCAACACCCCAAAGGAATAAACTTTTCCTCTAATTTTCTTTCAGGGTGACTGGTGGCTAGCACGCAGCAAGAAGACCCGTCAAGAGGGATACATACCATCAAATTATGTTGCCAAATTGAAATCTATAGAAGCTGAACCGTAAGTAAAGATTTTAATTGCAGCGAAACGCCAAACTAATGCGAAAAATACTATAATTTTCTGGTCGAAATCATACCAGTTACAAAAATCCAAAAATCATTTGAAATGTTTTGTTTGCTTCTTTTTTCTCTTATAATTCACAGATGCTTTTTCGTGTTTGGGTAAATACAAATTGTCGCTGCTTTCTAAAGAATAAACTTAAAAGTAATTTTGAAAAATTAAGGTTTATTGGTTACTCAAAAAAGTTTCAAGATTAACCTTAATCTATTCCCTAAAACTTTCACTTTATGGAAAATTTCACTAAAACAATGCAAAAAATTTAATAAAAAACTTTTGAATTTAAAATTTAAAATTCTGATGAACAATTTTTGAAGCTCGGTCATTTTATTGAGTTAACAAGAAAAAATATATGATATAAATATTTGAAGATTTCCAACAGGTTTTGGACAGTTTTTTAAAGCTCTTAATGTCCATTTAATATGGAATGACCCATTCATAGTTGAATCAAAAAATTGACATGAAATTGATGGTATCAAATAATTTTCACAACACCCAAGCACAAAGCTTTCGCTACGCTGTAATACGAGTTTACCCAGGCGCCTAAATGTAGGCAATGATTTTTTTATAATATTATAATATACTACTGTGGTGGCGAAATTAATTAATACCAAACAAAAGCTTTTTGCTTAAGCCACGTTAGTAATGGCATGTGATGCATTTGTGGCATACTGCAGTATAGCCAAATGCTGTTATTCCGTACTCTTGATCCGGATATGGACAAAAAAAATTTCAAGTAAATGCAACAACAGCGATTTGAGCCAGGTAGATCATGAAATAGGAAGAAGAACTAACGCAAAACATCGAAACGACTTAGGTCCGGTTTTCTGTGCAAGTTTAAAGGTCAAATTGGTACCACGAAATAACTCCCAAATGAAATAAGTCCCGTGAAATAACTCCCAATGAAAAAAATCCCAATAAAAATGAAATAATCCCCAACTTTTAGAAATGAAATAACTCCCAAAGAAGTAAATGAAATAAGTCCCAATATTTGTTAGTTATTTCATAATGAGGCCACGATTTCCAAAAAAAATTAAATATCTCGCCGAAAAAAATTAAATAAATTAAAAAAAAAAAAAAAAAATTTAAAAAAAAAAAAACTAAAAAAAAAAAAAAAAAAAAAATAAAACAAAGAATTAAAAACATATTATAAAAAGAAATGAAAATAAAAAAAAATTTAATTAAATGAAAAGTGGAATAAAATAAAACTAGATAAAAAAAAATAACAAAATGAAAATATAAAATAAAATTAAACAAAATAAAAACAATAAAAAGATATCAAAAAAGAAAATAAAATAAATCAATTTAAAATAGATTGAATGAAGTAAAATAAAATAAATTAAAGTGAATAAAAAAAAATAATAATAATAAAAAAAAATAATAATAATAATAAAAAATAATAATAATAAAAAAATAATAATAATAATAAAAAAATAATAAAAAAAAAAATAATAAAAAAAAATAATAAAAAAATAATGAAAAAAATAATAAAAAAAAATAATAAAAAAAATAATAAAAAAATAATAAAAAAATAATAAAAAAATAATAATAAAAAAAATAATAAAAAAAAAATAAAAAAATAATAAAAAAAATACAAAAATGATAAAAAGTTATAAAAAATAATAATAAAAAATTATAATAAGAAATTATAAAAAATTATAATAAAATAAAGAAATAAAATAAACATAAGATGAAAAAAATAAAATAAAATTAAATTAAATAAAATAAGATAAAATAAAATATAATGAAATAAAATAATACATAATAAAATATTCATATTAAAAGGAACAGGCACAATCATTGTCCTAGAAATTAGTGAGGTAATACTCACAAAAAACGTATTTTAAATAGATTCAATATTCGATAAGTTCAATGCATCTTCCTTTTAAACCAATTTTATTATGGCATTAATTTGATTTACTTTTTCGCTTTTAATTATTCGCAAAGTTCAGCAACGTAATGAAATTACTATTTGCGAAACAAAACAAAAAAAAAATAAAAAATTAATTTGCATGAAAATGTCACTGAATTTCAGGGGCGGTCAGTAACTAAATCACAAACGTGATGCATGAACGAACGAACGTGTGAGTGTAGTGATGTATTCAAATTGTGTAATTAGGTTGATTAAACTTTTCAAGAGTATATAATTACTTATTTACTATGCGAATTCGAATGTGTGTGGGTTGAAAAAATATTTAGTACTTTATTCTAGAAATAATAAGCTTAATTAGGAATCAATAGTTTAAGGAGAGCATGGAAGGTTATTTATGCAATTTAATAGAAAAATAGCGAAAGCAAAGAAGAGCAAAGTCAAAAAGCCGTTGAGATAATGATGACCTTGAATTAGAGGTCAGCGCTCACGAGCATTTTGTCTGGGTGGAGGACCATACCAACTTTTTTTGAAGGGATTAGGACATACATAAGGTAAAAAATGGCGTTCCAAGTTAACCTCCACGGGCTTCCGAAGTCCGAAGTTGACCCTTTAAAGATTTGGTTTTCTAATTGTCTTGTTTAAAAAATTTGAACAGGGTAAATGTGGGCGTGGCCTTCTTCCTACTTTTACTTAATTTTTCTCAAATCTGTTTTAAGTAACTAAGGAGTTTTTTCACAAGTTTTTTTTTAAATGGGTGTCCTATAAATTTTTTTTTATAATACATAGTTTAAAAATATTTTATTTTTTAATATGTACACAGAGAAAAATTAGCTGGTCATATCCACCAAAATATGAGTTGATGCAACCAAAATAAATTCTGTTGATTCAACTGTATGGAAACTGTTAACCTGTTGTTTTAACAGAAAATTTTGTTCTTCAAGGGGTTTCTCTATATACATATGTATAAACAAAAATAAGTCTTATTTTAACACCAAAAGGAGTCAAAGTAAAAAAAGAATAACAAAAAATAAAAAAATATAAAAAAAAATAAAAAAATATAAAAATATAAAAAAAATAAAAAAATATAAAAAAAATAAAAATTGAATTAATTAAAATAAAATAAAACAAAAAATTTATAAAAAAAAAAAACCATAAGAAAAAAAAAAAAAAATAAAATGAGAAAATAGTATTTCCTCATACTCATGTCGTTTAAAAAAAAAACAAAAAAAAAAAACAAAAAAAAAAACAAAAAAATATAAAATAAAATAAAATAAAATAAAAAAAAAATATAAAATAAAATAAAATAAAATAAAAAAAAAATATAAAATAAAAAAATTTAAAAAAAATTAAAAACATAAAAAAAAAACAAAATAAAAAAAAACATAAAATAAAAAAAAATATAAAATAAAAAAAAAATAAAAAAAATATAAAATAAAAAAAAATAAAATAAAATAAAATAAAATAAAAAAGTGAAATAAAATAAAATAAAAAATAAAAAAGTGAAATAAAATAAAATAAAAAAAATTTAATAAAAATTAATATAAAAAAAATAAAAAAAAAAATAAATAAAAATTAATGTAAAAAATTATATAAAAAAAAAATAAAAAAAATTTAATAAAAAAAAATATAAAAATAAAAAAAAATTAAATAAAAAATAAAATAAAATAAAAAAATAAAATAAAATAAAAAAATAAAATAAAATAAAAAAATTAAATAAAAAAAATAAATAAAATTAAATAAAAAAAAAATAAAAATTAAAAAAAAATTAAAACAAAAAATTAAAAAAAAAAAAAAAAAAAAATAAAATAAAATACAACAAAATAAAATAAAAAAAAAAATAAAAAAAAAACTATAACAAAATAAAATTAAAAAAAAAAAAATAAAAAAAACTATAAAATAAAATGAAATAAACAAAAAAATAAAACAAAATAAATAAAATAAAATTAAAAAAAATAAAAAAATAATAAAAAAATAAATAAAAAAAAAATAAGAAAAATAATTACAAAAAAAAAATAAAAAAATAAATAAAAAAATAAAATAAAATAAAATCAAATATAACAAAATAAAATTAAAAAAAAAAATTAAAAAAAACTATGAAATAAACCAAAAAAACTTTAATAAAATAAAATAAAATAAAAAAATAAAAAAAAAAATATAAAAAATAAAAATTAAAAAAAAAAACAAAAAAAAAAATATAAATATTTTTTAGAGTTATTATATTGACTTCACCGATAATCGAACTCAGTTGTCTTGAACGGTCAACCCAGGTGTCTACCATGATGTCATCGTATACTTATGCTTGTTCTAAACGACACCACACTTTCTCACAATGCTTTGTTGCCTTTACCGAGAATCGAGTTCACAATATTTGACGCAGATGTCTGTTGGATTAACTGCAGGAGTATGTTGTTTCAACACAAAATTTAGCTTGATCAACAAAAATCCTGTCAGTTCTAGTAAATTTAATAGGATGATGAAACAAATTTAAAATAACAGTTCCTTCGCTGTTGAATTAACTAGAGGAAGTTGTTGTTTTAACACAAAATTTAGTTTGATCAACAAAAATTCTGTTAGTTTAACCAAGTTTGGTTATTAAAAAATTTACAGATCAATGACTGTTCAATCAACAAGTAAATGCAGTTACCGCAACAAAAAAATTCCGTTCAAATAACCAAAATTTGAACAATTTAACAGACTTTGGTCAACTTCAGGATAACAGTACAAGATTGTTAATTTTACCAGTGGCATTTTTTTCTGTGTAAAACGAAATATATTAATAATGTGTATTTTTATAGGAAACTGTTGGCAAAAATAAAATCATTCTTATCAAAAATTTCAAATTAAGATCAGACATAATTAAATCTTAAAATGTATATTTGGAGAAAAACAAATAAATCAGGAAAGTGCTCGCTTGTAAGTAAAAGCACCAACTCTCCATTGTGACCGCCTTTGAATAATTAATGTAATGGGCTTATGAGTAACCACATTGTCTCGTAAAATTACATATCATTTAGGTTGGCTGAAGATAAACAACCGTAAAATGCCACAAAAACAAAACACCAAAAAACCATTGTATGGAATTCTACTTGACATACTTGAAATTGTATCGAAGTACGCGCCACAACTCCTTGAATGACCAGTGGTAATTTTATAGCTGAACAATAAAAAAAGAAAAAATCTAGAAAAAAAATATGAAAAGAAGGAGAATTGACAAACAACAGAATGTGTGGGGGCCTAACAAAAGTTCGGTTAGGGGAAAAGAAAGTAAACAGGACAATTTCTCCTTTTTATTTAACCGAAATGCTTAAAACTCTTTGCCATATTATTCCCCACGTTTCCAACTGTGCAAAATTTGTTGCACTATGCGCTATGAGCGTATCAGCTCTAGTGTTGTAATTTCAGCTTATACTTTCAGTAAAGATTTACAGCTTGAGATGATGTACTTGCATTGTAAAAGGAACTGTGCTGAAAAGTGTTTAAAAGAGGACATGCTGGCGGCGACAGCTGAACAATATGGCTCGGTCATAAAACGCACGCGCCACATGTCACCGAATGTAATCATAAGAACACTGTCCCATTACTGATCCACAGCGCATCCCCTTCACCCTGCAACAGCCTACATGGCTGGATGCATTTACATCTTCGTTAACCCACTTTTGGGTAGACGTAAATAACTACAAGTGAGTATTGCTGTTGTGTTGTGATGACACTGCGCCTGCGCAAATCGAAATAGGGCTTTTTGGGGCGAGTTGCATCTGTTGTTGAATATCTGCACTTTATCTTCGTTAAACTTCTTTTGTTGTACTTTGGGCATTGCTGCAAGAAGCATTGATGTATGTATTTATAATCTTTAAGGGCAAAGGTTCGAGATAAATTAAATAGGTGAAATGCGAAAGTGGTTGAGCGAATAAGATAATAAAAAAGCAAAAAAAAAAAAAAAAGCACAAAAACACATTGTAACCTGTGTGTCGTAAATTGAAATTATCGGAAAGGAAACTGTGATGTCATATTTTACATATTTACAAAATTTATTGCATTTTTCGTTAAATTACAATTTTTGTGTTGTTGAAAGTAAAGCTGTTGATTTGTTAACTTTTAGCGCATTTCGATTTCTCACACACTACACTTTCTTTATCTGCATGTAATGTATTGAAAAATATTTATTGAATAATGTGCGAATTGAAGAAATACGGTGGAGATGTCATAGAACTTCGAATCCGTTTATAAATGTCGGATGATAGTTTCAATGGTTTGGAACCGGAATCATAAAAGGTAAAATAAGAAAATAATAAAAAAATGAAAAAAAAAAATATAATGAAAAAACAATAAAAAAAAGGTTGAAAAAGAATTAAAAAAAGTTGGAAAGGAGTAAAAAAAAGTTGAAAAAAAAAAAATAAAAAAGTTGAAAAAAAATAAATAAAAAAGTTAAAAAAAAAAAATAAAAAAGTTGAAAAAAATTAATTAATAATTTACTTATAGAGAACAATAATAAAATAAAAAAAAAAAATAAAAAAATTAAAAAAAAAAGAAAATAAAAAAAGAATAAAAATAATTAAAAAATAATAAAAAAGAAAAAATAAAAAAAATAAGAAAACAATAAGAAGTAAAAGAATAATAAAAAGTAAAAAAATAATAAAAAGTAAAAAATTAAAAAAATAACAAAAAAGTAAAAAAATAACAAAAATTAAAAGAAAACCAAAAATTAAATTAAAAATTAAAATTTAAATAAAAAAAAAATAATTAAAAATTAAAAATAATGATAAATCTTTAAATTAAAAAAAAAGAAAAAAAAGTAAAAAAAATAACAAAAAAAAAGTAAAAAAAATAACAAAAAAAAGTAAAAAAAATAACAAAAAAAAGTAAAAAAAAAATAGCAAAAAAAAAGTAAAAAAAATAACAAAAACCAAAATTAAAAAAAAAAATTAATAAAACCAAAAAAAAATTAATAGTACAAAAAAAATTAATAAAACAAAAAAAAAATTAATAAAAAAAAAATTAAATTAAAAAAAAATTTAATAAAATAAAAAAAATTAATAAAATAAAAAAAAAATTTATAAAATAAAAAAAAATTTATGAAATAAAAAAAAATTATAAAAAACTAATAAAAAAATAATAAAAAAAACTAATAAAAAAAATTAATACAAAAAATTAATAAAAAAAAATTGAAAAAAAAATTTAAAAATATAAAAAAATAAAAAATTAAAAAAAATAAAAAAAATATAAAAAAAATAAAAAATTTAAAAAATAACAAAAATTAAAAGAAAACCAAAATTAAAAAAAAATTAATAAAACAAAAAAAATTAATAGAAAAAAAAAATTAATAAAACAAAAAAAAAATTAATAAAAAAAAATTAATTAAATAAAAAAATTAATAAAATAAAAAAATAATAAAATTAAAAAAATTAATAAAATAAAAAAAATTAATAAAATAAAAAAAAAGTTATAAATTAATAAAAAAAAAACAAATTTATAAAATAAAAAAAAAATTATGAAATAAAAAAAAAATTATAAAAACCTAATAAAAAAATAATCATCATCATCATTTATTGGCGCTTAACCGCCTAAGCGATTTTGGCCGTTGCATATCAAAGCACGCCAGTCATTCCTTTTTAGCGATAACTGACGCCAATTGGAAACCCCAAGGGAGTTCAAGTCATCCTCCACCTGTTGTTTCCATCTCAGTCGAGGCCTCCCCCTTCCTCTGCTGCCGAATTCAGGCGACGATAGGAAAACCTTCTGTGCTGGAGCTTCTTTGTCCATTCGCATAACATGGCCCAGCCAGCGGAGTCTTTGGGCTTTAATTCGCTGGACTATGGTCAGATCTGCGTAGAGCTCGTACAGCTCATCGTTAAATTTCCTTCGATACTCGCCGTTGGCATCACGGGAAGGACCATAAATCTTCCGGAGAACTTTTCTCTCAAATACTCCAAGGGCCATCTCATCTTCTCTTGACATTGTCCATGAATCTGAGCCATACATCAGGACAGGTATGATGAGAGACTTATAGAGCGTGATCTTTGTTCTTCGAGAGAGGACTTTACTTCTCAATTGCCTACTCAGTCCAAAGTAGCACTTGTTGGCAAGAGTGATTCTCCGCTGGATTTCTAGACTGATATTATTTTCGGTGTTGATACTGGTTCCCAAATAGACGAAGTCCCTCACAGTTTCAAATTTGTAACTATCAACAGTGACATGGCTGCCAAGGCGCAGGTGCGCCGATTCTTTCTTTGATGACAGCAAATACTTCGTCTTGTCCTCGTTCACGGCAAGACCCACTTTTTTCGCTTCCTTATCCAGTCCAGAGAAGGCAGCGCTTACGGCGCGGTTGTTAAGGCCAATGATATCAATATCATCGGCATACGCCAGCAATTGCACGCTCTTGTAAAAGATTGTACCATTGCGGTTTAGCTCTGCTGCTCGAATTATCTTCTCCAGCATCAGATTGAAGAAATCGCACGAAAGGGGGTCGCCCTGTCTGAAGCCTCGTTT
>CAXKVI010000004.1:95284667-95447167 GCA_964058755.1 Campiglossa producta
AATAAAAAATAAAAAGAAAATAAAAAAATAAAAAGAAAATAAAAAATAAAAAGAAAATAAAAATAAAAAGAAATAAAAAATAAAAGAAAATAAAAAATAAAAAGAAAATAAAAAATAAAAAGAAAATAAAAAATAAAAAGAAAATAAAAAATAAAAAGAAAATAAAAAATAAAAAATAAAAGAAAATAAAAAATAAAAAAAAAAAATATAAAGAAAAAAGAAAATGAAAATAAAATAAAAAATAAAAAGAAAATGAAAAATAAAAATTAAAAAAAAGTAAAAAATTAATTAAAATTAAAAATTAAAAAAAGTAAAAAATTAATTAAAATTAAAAATTAAAAAAAGTAAAAAAATAATTAAAATTAAGAAAAAAAAAAATAAAAAAAATTAAAAAAAAAATTCAAAAAAAATAAAAAAAAAATTAAAAAAAAAAAAAATTTTAAAAAAGTGAAAAAAAATAAAAAAAATGTAAAAAATAAAAAAAAAAAAATAAAAAATTAAAAAAATTAAATAAATCAAAAATAATTATAAGAAAAACTTATAAAAATAAACAAAATTTAATAAAAAACGAATAAAGAAAAAAGTATTAATAAAAGAAAAAAATTCCCAAAAATGTTGATTAAAAAAAATGAAATTTTTAATAAAAAAAGATAAAAAAAATTTGTTTTTTTTTAAATTAAAAAAAAATATATATATATAAAATAAGAAAACATTTAATTAAAAAATAAAATTACAAAATCCATGTCATCCAACCACTTTTCTGTACACCCTCGTAACACCAATGTCCCCATCGTACGAAAAAATGAAATACCCCATGGTTAATTGTTTCCCAATGCCACAATTTTTGAATGCTTTTCGTGGAATCCAGATGATTTAAATAAAAGTAAATAGTAGTTTGTTTCCTGTTATCAAAAAATGATTTATATGGTGATACAATACGTTGTTGTATGTCACATTGATGCTGTGGAAATTTGGTTGTTGATGACGCCTAACCGTAACGTCAGTACACTAACTATGCGTTACATAACAAAGTAATTAAACACTGCATACCACAAGATAAGTTGAAGCCATTAATCTAAAATAAATAAAAATGTTGCATGACTTCAACATAGACGATTGATTGAAAAATCTTTTTTGTTGGGTAGAAAAGTTTTACAATATATAGAGATTGAAAAGCTAAGACAGTTGATTTAAGCTATATTTTGAAGATTTAAGTTAATGGAGAGTACCATTACCATACCATAGATATTTTAAATAAAAATTTTAATTGCTTCAAATTTGACAAATTACGCACAAAAATTTTACAATGTACCCAAAAAATATAGTAAAAATTACGCAAAAAATACCCAAAAAATTTTGTAAAATTACACAAAAAAGGCAGCAAAAAAAGCGTAAAAACTACGTGGAAAATATAGTAAAAATTATGTAGTAAGAAATATTAGTAAGAATTACACAAAAAAATAGTAAAAATTATGCAAAAAATTAACCCAAAAAGTTAGTAAAAATTACGCCAAAAAGACAATAAAATTTACACAAAAAATACAGGAAAAACTACACAAAAAATATAGTAAAATTTACTAAAAAAATACAGTAAGAGTTACGCAAAAAAATAAAGTCAATTACACAAAAACTTTAGTAAAAAATATGGTAAAAATAACACAAAAAATAAGGTAAAAATTACGCAAAAAATGTAGTAAAAAATTACCGCAATAATATAGTTAATAAGAATTACGCCAAAAATATAGTAAACATAAAAGGCACAAATTACACAAAATATACAGTAAAATTCACGCAAAATATATAGTAAAAATTACACAAAAAATACAGTAAAAGTTACGGAAAAAATGTGGTAAAAATTACGCGCAAAATATAGTAAAAATTACGCGAAAAATATAGTAAAAATTACACCAAAACATAGTAAAAGTTAGGCAAAAAAATGTAGTAAAAAATTACACAAATTATACAGTAAGAATTACACAAAAAATTCAGTAAAAATTACGCAAAAAATACAGGAAAAAATACACAAAAAATAGTAAAACTGCCAACACATATTTTTGCGTTTACGTAATACACATTCGGTAACTTTTTAAACGATTTACATACATAAGTGATAGCTTGAATCTGACATTGCCCAAATTTAGGTATACATATATTTTTTGAAATTAAAAGAAAAAAATTGAATCCCCCCCTTTCCCGAAATTCTGGATCCGCCACTGGCCAAAATATAAAGCTCATAACATCAGTCAATGAACCCACTGTCGGTATTTAACCTAAACAAGTTAAGAACAATCATATTATGTAGAATTATTTATGCCACCTACCAAAATGAATACAAACATAGTTATTCCACAATAAATATATATGTAATTTGTTTACTATTATTTTGTATTTAGGTGATTCACCGCTTTCATTGTCAAGTGGAGCGTTAATGTTTTTATAAAATTCGCAAATTAATTTCATTTTATTTGCATTATGAATATTAAATATTTTTGATCTATGACAAGGGAATTAACGTGCCTGCGTAAATATCTATTTCCATAGAGTAATAGTATTTTTGTACACATTTTTTTTTATGCTTTCAAATGTATGAAATTTTCCTTTGTACCACCCACAAACAATTTGCTAATATTCGCACGCTCACTCTGTGGCGACGTTGTGTGAGCAACATAAAAAATCTTGTTGATTTGATTGTTTGTATGACTTGCCGGTTGTCTTCCGGTGCGGAAGACACTTTAAGTCTATTTTTACGAGAATAGAAACTTTTTTGCAAATAAATAATTTTTGCTTATCACCCGCACAAATACTACAACGGTAGCTGAAGCGTAATGTGTATTTCGTATGGTGTCAATTATCAGTTGAATTCTATTTTTTTATAAATTGTTTTTTTTTTTGCATTATTTTTTTCTTTTTGCATTGTTATTACTGTCATTTGCCAAATTCAATGTCAATAAAAATAACATCCCTTGCATACTAACATAAGTATTATTTACATGAATTTTTGTACAGTTGGCATAAAATATTGCGCAAAAAATTACTGACTCTTATTCTGGAAAAATTCCTAAGCTCTGCTGCGTTTAAATAAAGCATAATTATCTATGTCATTTTTATGAAAGTTTGAAGTGAATTTTCGTTATTAAATCAAACGCGGCAAGTATGGGCAAAATTCTTTTTCTGTTATCGATAGAAAATACTCCAAACTTAAATTTTATTATAGTTATAAGGTGTAGCATGCTTTAGCACACAAACTTTTTCTCTATCGAAAGTAGGTAATTTAGCATTCATAAATTACTAGTAATACCCGGCGTACATTGCGACGCAAAGAAAAACACCTGAATAAGATTTTAGCATTTTTACCATTTCTCGGAAGATACATTATCTCATATTTTATCAAGGTGAAACGACAGCTACACGCCAAATATCAAGCTCATCGATTTTTTAGAACAGATCGGTCCCTGGTGCACTTCCCGGAAGAAAAATCATACCATACTTAACTTACTTATCATAACCTAACCTTAACGCTACCTACATACCAAATTTAAAGTCAATTCAGTCGTTTATACGATAGTTTCGAATAGGGCGGTCCCGGGTCCACTTTCCCGAATAAAGTTTATGCTATATTTGAATCTAAGCATACAGCTACTTACACAGCAAATTTCAATCAAATCGAGCCATAAATACGATTGTTTAGAATTGATCAGTCCCTGATCCACTTCCTTAAAAAAAACTTTACAGAAACACTCTCCAGGCTCCTCTCTCTCACAACATTTAAAGAAAAACGGCCGATTAGTTTTGGAGTCCATAAGCTGCTTACATACATACATACATACATACATACATATGTACATACATACATACATACATATGTACATACATACATACATACATATGTACATACATACATACATACATACATACATACATACATATGTACATACATACATACATACATACATACATACATACATACATACATACATACATACATACATACATACATACATACATATATCCATACATATGTACATACATACGTACATACATACATACATATGTACATACATACATACCATACATACGCGCATACATACATACGTACGAACGCACGTGCATACGCACATACATACATACATACATACATACATACATCCATACATACGTCCATACATACGTACATACATACGTACATATGTACATACATACATACGCACATACATATACATACATATGTTTATATACATACATACATACGTACATACATACATACATACATACATACATGCGTACATACATACATACATACATACATACATACGTACATACATACATACATACATACATACCATTATATATATATAGATAATTTTTGCTGGCTAATTTTTGTTTTAATATTTTGTCGACAGCACTGATTTTTTATTTATTTAGCTAAGGAAGTGTTACATATCATAACTCGCTTTACAGTTTTGAGAAATCGTATTTAAAGGTTTATTACTCTCGCAAAATTTTGAATTTTATTTTTTTGACATAAATATGTTTTTGCAGGTTAAATTCTCATTATACTCTTTCCACTGATATAGTTTTTAGGTAAATGTTCCTTCAATTCCTCGAAACACGGCACATTCATATTTTAAATATTTCCAAAGAAAATTTGTCAAAGTTTTCGTTATGGCAGAAACAGGAATGTGTAGCAAAAACTGAATTTTTAAATTTTTGTTTTGCCAGATACATAAATGTGTTGCACTCAACCATAGAAACCATGGCGTATACGTAACAAAAATTTTGGCAAAACAAAAATTTTAAAAATTTAAAAATTAAGTTTTTAAACATTTTTGTTGCGCAAATCCCTGCTATGGGATAACTCAAATATTGTCCAAACACGGCGCCATCACTGTATTTGCTTAGAAATATTGTAAACTTGTTTTATTTAATATTTGCATTGTTGTTTATTTGCAGTGTTTATTAACTTTAAAGTTTTTAACGATAGCTAGATATTTTAGTTAAATGTGTTATTGAAATCTAGAAGAGATGTCAGTGAACCATGCTGGACAAATTTGTGCTTCCATATTTGTTGTCTACTGGGCTTATTTGCGATTAGATATCTTTTGAGTGATGTTAGTTAATGTTTTAACCTCTTGGTTTTACTAGCTAAATAAATAAGCTACATATAAAGGCTGTATGTACACAATTGTTCCTTGTCATTTGAATACGATGGCAGATAACTTGGAATATTTAATTTATTAAACAAAAGTATTAGAACAATAAACTCCTTAATAGATAATTTCGGCCATTTCTGGACTTTTTTTTAGAATAATTTCAGTACTTTTTCAGGATATCTTTCGGACCTTTTTTGGGATCATTTCGGAACTTTTTTGGGATCACTTCGGAATGGTTTTCGGGAATATTTTGAGATAATTTCGGGAATATTTTGGGATCATTTCGGGATGATTTTCGGCATTGTTTTGGGACTATTTCGAGACTTTTTTGGGATAATTTCAGTACGTTATGTTTCGGACTTTTTCGGGATCATTTCGGCACTTTTTGGGATCATTTCGGGAATTTTTCGGGACCGTTACGGAATGATTTTAGGGAACATTTTGGGAAAAGTGATACAAAAGTGGTCCCTAAAAATTCTAAAAATGATCTAAAAAAAGATACCGAAAATGTCTAAACCATATCCCGAAAATGTACTGAAATTATCTCAAAACAGTCCCGGAATGGCCTTAAAACAGTTCCGAAAACCATCCTGAAATGATCCCAAGAAAGTTCATAAATGGTCCCAAAACAGTACCGAAAACCATCCAAAATGATCCCAGAAAAGGCCAGAATGGGGCCGAAAAGTTTCGGAACATATCCTGAAATTGTACCGAAAAAGTCCAAATTTTTTTTATTTTTAATTTTATTTAATTTTATTTAATTTTATTTTTTTATTATTTTTGTTTTATTATATTTTTCTTCTTATATTTTTTTTATTATATTCTTCTTTTACTTTTACATGGTAATTATACAAAAATGGATTTCCTCTCTTTCACTTTTTATGAGATTATCTGTTATCCGAGAACTCTGCTTAGAAGTGAATGTTCCCGAAATAAATAGATAGATATGTAGATTGACAATTAGTAAACGATTTGTTTACGTTATGTTTATGCAGATTCGACACACCTGTTTAGTTGTTGCTGTTGTTGTTGTCAATTCAGGAAGCACTTTCTGTACTTTCCTTTATCCGTAAAATAAAAAAAGTGAACTAGAACATTTAGAACATAAGTATTTATGGGCATAATGCCATAATTTAATGCTAATCATGCAACTAATTTGACTGCTGACGGGCAACAACAACATAAAGAAATAATTTATTACAAGTACATGCATTTTGCATGTGCTATAGGTACAGTGCGTGCAATAAAAGTTCGGATTTCGAAAGTATGTATTTAACTTTTTATTTTTGGTAGGAGGGAAGTTTGTGGATGTCGACTGCTGAGTTGAAGAGCGCCCTATTTAAAAATCTATTTTAAAAACCCCTCAAGCAGAATTTGTTTCAAAAACCCCCTATCTCACCTGATGGGTAATCTATTAAAGTTGTTTTGAAATAGAGCGTTTTTGAAACCCTTTCTTAAATAGGGTATTCATAAAACGATTTTTGAAAAAGGGAGTTATGGAAAAAATCTGAAATAGAGCGTTCTTCAAATAAAATCCGAGATGGACTGCTTTTGAAAAAATATTTTGAAATATAGCGATCTTCCAGCTAATCGACGTACTACTATTTGGCAACTATCGATTGAAGATTCTAATCTAATTTCATTTATTGACGCTTAACCGCCTAGGCGATTTTGGCCGTTTCGTATCAAGGCACACCAGTCATTCCTTCTTAGTGATAACTGACGCCAATTGGAAACCCCAAGGGAGTTCAAGTCATCCTCCACTTGTTGTTTCCATTTCAGTCGAGGCCTCCCCCTTCCTCTGCTGCCGAATTCGGGTGTCGATAGAAAAACCTTCTGTGCTGGAGCTTCTTTGTCCATTGGCATAACATGATCCAGCCAGCGGAGCCTTTGGGCTTTAATTCGCTGAACTATGGTCAGGTCTGCGTAAAGCTCGTACAGCTCATCGTTAAATTTCCTAAAAAATGCGACGATGGGTTTTCTCCAGTCTCAGAGAATGTTGTAAGTTTAGGAAAATCTCTCTCCCTCACTCTACCTCTCCATGACTAATTCATCTCCTGTTAAATTTTTTGCTAAAAACCCTTTTCTTCCACAACATTGCCCCTATCCTTTTTTTCTCATGGTTCACCTCACCACAACATTTTCCCTCTAACTAAATTTCTTAATCCATTTCTTCCTCTATCTCTATTTTAATCTTTATTCATCTTTATATTTGTCTTTGTCTTTGTCTTTGTCTTTGTCTTTGTCTTTGTCTTTGTCTTTGTCTTTGTCTTTGTCTTTGTCTTTGTCTTTGTCTTTGTCTTTGTCTTTGTCTTTGTCTTTGTCTTTGTCTTTGTCTTTGTCTTTGTCTTTGTCTTTGTCTTTGTCTTTGTCTTTGTCTTTGTCTTTGTCTTTGTCTTTGTCTTTGTCTTTGTCTTTGTCTTTGTCTTTGTCTTTGTCTTTGTCTTTGTCTTTGTCTTTGTCTTTGTCTTTGTCTTTGTCTTTGTCTTTGTCTTTGTCTTTGTCTTTGTCTTTGTCTTTGTCTTTGTCTTTGTCTTTGTCTTTGTCTTTGTCTTTGTCTTTGTCTTTGTCTTTGTCTTTGTCTTTGTCTTTGTCTTTGTCTTTGTCTTTGTCTTTGTCTTTGTCTTTGTCTTTGTCTTTGTCTTTGTCTTTGTCTTTGTCTTTGTCTTTGTCTTTGTCTTTGTCTTTGTCTTTGTCTTTGTCTTTGTCTTTGTCTTTGTCTTTGTCTTTTCTTTGTCTTTGTCTTTGTTTTTGTATTTGTCTTTGTAATTGTATTTGCTTAGAATTTTGTCGCAAATTTCTGTAAAACATCCCACTGTATACACCTACCGATGCGCGGTTTTAACATCCAAATACGTATGATTTCTAAAGACAAATATCTAAATAATGTCTCGCCAGCATAAGTTATCTCGTAAGAGCATAAAATGCGAAAATTGATGTTGACGATTGATTTGGGTGTTGCGCATGCGCGCCACGATAACTCATGTGAATATCTAAAAATAATGTAAAATATAAAAAAATGTTAATCTAATTTATTATGGTGAAATACTTTTGGATATAAACAGCTTTTATTATTTGTATAGTGCCTACATAAATATTTTTGTTTGCAGCATTCCACACTTGGCGCCAGCTATTTAGTCGGGGAACGTGACTCGTGTTTCGTACAACGAATTACATTTTTTTTTTCTAATAAATTATTGACTGATGTTTAGATGTGTTACACATCTTCCCTTTTTTATTATTTCTTCGTTGGAATTTTTGGATTTTCCCGAAGCATCGTCACGCAGCATGCGGATGTGCAGCGACGCCAATCTTCTTTTTCTTTTCACTGACCCAGTCTCAAATTCTCTGGCCCTTTTCATCATCAACATTTTCTTTTGTTAGCTTTTTTTAATGCACACTCAGGTTTTTTTTTTTTGCTTCTCGCTTTGCTGTCTTTGTCTCTGATTGAAATTTAATTGTCGAAAATGATTTGATAAATATTATAAATTCCGCGCATTTTTGTGTAGGTCGCCAACTTAATTTGAACTTTTTTCGACGTCATTTCTAATTAATCGCCGGCTCTTTAATGTTGCTATGCGATGACGTAGCAGTCTGATTTTGTTGGAAATTCCACATTTTTGTATTTTCTATTGCATTTAAATTGAATATAAATTAGCTTATTTGTATTAACATAACTTTTGTCTGATCTCTATTTTTTTCTTTCTCTTCTCTTTTAGGTAAGTACTCAATATGTGTTGAACTTTTCGATTACTTATGTAAAGTCACGTGACACTTGTATGTATCATGTATGTTTAGGATGAATCATAAAATTTTCAAACGCCCACAAACAGGTAAGTGCATGCAGGAAAGAATGGAAATTTGTATTATAATTAGGTCATGTGAGTACTCATGGGTTAAAGTATGTAATTTGATTGGAATAAAAGATTGTATTGTGGTTAGTCAGATTTTAAGAGCAGATGGAGAGTTGACCTAATTTTCCTGACACAGCCCCATCATTAAATGATAAAGCTTTTAAAAGTTTAAAAAGCCTTTTCGAAAAATGATTACTTAACGAGTGAACTCTTTCTAATGTTTTCTGGACTGACCTCGGTGAACTTAATGCAAAATGTTTATAAAAGAAACTAGACTTGGGTAGTTCATGAACGAAGTAGTTCATTGGAGTAGATCATGGTAGTGATCGCGTGAACTAGTTCAAAGTTTCAAATGAACTAATTGAACTATGGAAATTTTTCGTCAAATTTATAGAATTTATTGAGAATGAGAAAATACCGAGAAACCAAAACTAAAGTAAAGTCGCTGCCAACCAGGGCTAGCCATGGTGAAAACAAAATCACAAATTAGTGTTGTGACTTTGGATTACAGTAGGCATCGAAATAACAACGCATAATTCGACAAAATTCGATAATTTTCAACACAAATTAGCAACTCCAACATGGGAACAAAAAGAACCTCGCCCTAAGCACGACCCAGGTAATTTCCCAAGATTTTATCTGCAGGGTTTGTACTACCGTAGATAAGGTGGTATTTGTTTCCTTTAAGAGTCAAATGCAAAAACACGTTGAAAAGTGTAGGAGCAGGCCAAAAGGCGTCTTTTGACACCCCTCCCAATATTTTTGGACGTGTTTTAGTTTTCTAAAGGAAACAAATACAAATAATTATACTAAATGAACTAAATACGTACTACGCGAACTAGTTCATTTTGAGAGCTAGTTCGAAATCTTTGATCACTTTAATGAACTAAAAATCCCGAATCTAAAAGCAACTGTCCTGAAAGGAACAAGTTTTCTTCACTTCGTCTGCGAAACTTAAAAAACGAAACGAGTTTTTGACTCGACTCGACTCCAGCGCCACCTATCGAGTTTTTTTATAACATTTTTTGATTACATATAAAACATACGTGTTCAAAACGAACAAAATCGAATCATAAATAAAGAGTTTGAAAATTTTTGCGACTGCAGCGCCATCTAGGGGCGAAAAATAAAAAGAACAACCTTTCAACATTTGACAATAATTCTTTCAGCAGTTTTTGAGTCATTTTGTCACACAAAAACTCTACAATTTTATATATATAGGAAATTAGCAGATGGGCACCACCTTTGGCGAAACTTTTAAAAAAGAACCATTATTTTGAATATCTCGACTTCAGCACCACCTTGCGGGTTTATTCGTTGTAGCAGTTTTTGAGTATATGTCACACATACGTGCAAAAATTGAACAAAATCGGATCATAAACACCGATTTTAAGAATTAAGCGACTCCAGCGCCATCTTGTGGGAGAAATATTATCAAAAGAGTTAACTGTAAAAATTTTCCAGAAATCGTTCAAGTAGTTCTTGGACCGATTCGTCACATAGAAACCTTTTACAATTTGCGAAACTTGGAAAAACGATTTTTTGAATATCCCGACTCCAGCGCCACCTAACGGGCTTCGTTTTTGTAGTTTACGTATCAAACATAATTGTCAGAAACGAAGTGAATCGATTGATAAATGCAGATTTTAAAAGTATAGCTACTCCAGCGCCACTCACCGAGAAAAAAAGACTACGGCGGGAGGACCTAACCCAAGAATAAACTGTAAACATTTCACAAAAAGCTATTTTGGGTCACATAAAAACTACCTGCTATTTTATTGTATAGGAGTTTTACTGTACCAATGACTCACAAGGGCTTGCTCTAACCAAAAAAACTAAAAAATTACACCTGTAAGTACCACTAACTTACACTCATTAAACGTCATCAAAAATAAATAAAGTTGACTTCATGTCTATATGTAACTACCGTTACACAAACAGATGTTAAGTAGTTGTCAATTAATCCGTTACTTAAATGGTATTAAATCTCAAGTGATTGAGTGACGATACGCGGTTTCCACTTCAAAAAGGCACTCGTGCAATAGTGAATAACGTGACAGCGATTAATGATTATGCAAATATACATCGGGGCTAACAAAAGTTCGATAAATTGATGATACTTTGCGATGTTCGAATTCATAAAAAAACTATACAAATCAGACAACAATCCCGAAAAAGTCTCGAAAATAATCCCAACATGATCAGGAAAAAGTATCAAAAAAGCCCTAAACTGATCAGAAAATAAATAACTCCGAAATTATCAGAAAACATTCCCGAAAAAGTCCCAAAGTTGTCTCCGAAAATTCCCGAAATGGTATCCAAAAAGGTCTTTCGCGAATGTGAACGATGTGACTTTGTTTATGCGTTCTTGTTTTCGAATGTGAGTGCAATTTTTTTTAATGTTCCCATTCGCGAATACGAGTGAACGAGAGTAAGTGTTCCCGAACCCTGAAAAAAGTGAATTGAAATCTAATTAACTTTAGTTATTTTATTCGAGTAATAAAAAAAAAAATAAATGAATGACTTTAAAATTTTTTAAATTTTCCGATTAATTAGTTTGTAATGACTCAGTTTTCTGAATACTCAACTTAATCAGTCTGCAATTAACCAAAATATGATTAATCGAAGAATTATTATTGTTTTATCAATAAAGATTATATTCTGATTAATTTATTATTCAAGATTATTTTGAGATTTATCAAAATTTAAAATTTCTGATTAATCAGTTTTACCAGTAATCAAATGATAATTAAAATATGATTAATCTAAAATTAATACTTTTGATTTATTGATTATCGCATCTTTTATCAAATATAAAAAATAAGATTAATAGAAAATGATAATGCGCTGATTAATTTATTAATCGAGTTTATTTGATTTAGCATGTTTGATTGATTGATTAATCATATATTGTTCCTCGCTTACCAAAGGCATGAATGTGACCATTTTTCAGATTTGAGTTAATAGGCTCACGTGATTAACATCTCGTTTCTCAACGATTTACGAAAACTCCTGGGTTTCATAACTACAAGGAACCACCGGAAATTTGCAATGTCATTTTCATGAATGTGTAGTTCAATCTCTGAAAATTGTGCCAGAAAAACGAATGAATATGTAGCATGTTTTTGTCGCAATGTTTAAAAACTGAATTTTTAATATTTTTTTAATTTTTCGTTTTGCCATAAACATGAATGTGTAGCAAAATTTTTACGTATACGCTGGTGTCTCTTGTTGAGTGCAACGCATTCATGCTTCTGGCAAAACAAAAATTTAAAACAATTTAAAAATTCAGTTTTCAAACATTTAAAAAAATTTTTTTTGGTACTTTTGAAGAGATGAATGTGCCGAATATCGAGGAATTTATCAATGTCTAATTTAAAAATATACTATTAGACCGGGCAGACGTTGTCCTGCCCAAACATTAACTTGTTTTCATTTATTAAATGTGACTGGCCCTCCTCATTTCAGCTGCAGAACCTTCTTCCCGTCCACTCCACCTTCATTCTTTCCATATGCTTTTCTCTTTTCATATTGTTTTTCTAATTGTCATCCCTTTCTCAATCCCACTCCCAAAACGAATTAAAATTACTCCCCTTTAAAGCTCTCATCAACATCTTTAATTTAGACCAATTTTTTTTTACAAAAACCTTCTAGCTCCTTTTCTCGTCCACGTTTTGATATATATGGGAAAAATAATAAAACATCATAAATCACTTGTCACCACCTTTCATTTAATACTCTATGGCACTAATACCATCTTGGTTGACATTTTAATCAATATATCGAAAACGGGGTCTCATATTGGACTGAAAACTACACCATTTTAAAATACTTATCAATACCTTTCATTTGCAGCCCATATTGAACGAACCCACATTTTGAGCGATATCTCCAAAACCTTCTCAAATGCCTTTGGGCAAATATTCCTAAGTTTACCGAGAGCACTCTTTGACGAATAACTCTGTCCAAGTGAACGCTGTGGTCTTCCCCATTCGTTTGTTACCAATTTTGTGCGAATATTCCATAGTTTACCTAACCACTCTTTGACCAATAACTCTGTCCAAGTGAAAGCTGTGGTCTTCCCCATTCGTTTGTTACCAATTTTGTGTGAATATTCTAAAGTTTACCCCAAACCACATTTTGACCGCTAACTCTGTTATCAATTAATATATCGAAATGAACCGAAGTCCAAACGAAAGCTGTGGTCTTCCCCATTCGTTTGTTACCAATTTTGTGCGAATATTCCATAGTTTACCGAAACCACTCTTTGACCAATAACTCTGCCCAAGTGAAAGCTGTGGTCTTCCCCATTCGTTTGTTACCAATTTTGTGTGAATATTCCAAAGTTTACCCCATACCACATTTTGTCCGATAACTCTGTTATCGATAAATATATCGAAATGAACCGAAGTCCAATCGAAAACTGTGGTCTTCCCCATTCGTTTGTTACCAATTTTGGGCAAATATTCCAAAGTTTACCGAGAGCACTCTTTGACCAATAACTCTGTCCAAGTGAAAGCTGTGGTCTTCCCCATTCGTTTGTTACCAATTTTGTGTGAATATTCCAAAGTTTACCCCAAACCACATTTTGAGCGCTAACTCTGTTATCAATTAATATATCGAAATGAACCAAAGTCCAAATGAAAGCTGTGATCTTCCCCTTTCGTTTGATACCAATTTTGTGCAAATATTCCAAAGTTTACGTAAAACTACATTTTGACCGATAACTATGTTATCGATAGATATATCGAAATTTCATGATGCCTGTTGCAGACTTTATACTCCTAGGAATTTGTATGCAAATTATCGTAAAGATCGGGGCATTGGTTCAGACGATAAAGAACCACAAACATCCGCAGTCGGTCACAAACTTACGTTTTTATATAAATATTAGTAAGATCAACCAAAATATAGTTATATCAACCAAATATCTGTTGATTCAAGCAAAATCACGGTCCATTCTTATTCATTCCCAGCTCATTTTTCTCTGTGTATAATTAATCAAAATTTGTTTAATCGCTAAAAGCAATTCCCAAACTAATTAATTAGTCAAGTTAATTTTTATGCGCATGTTTAATTTATTGAATTTTTGTTTACAATACATCGAACATTTGTCAATCCCTCCTTATGCAAATACACAATAGTACCCGGTCATAATTTTGCAAAAGTGTAAAAAAAATGCCATACATTTGAATGAAGATAAAGTGCGAAAATCATCTTCAAACGCTAATACTTAACTGCAATTGATAAATTAGCTTAAACATGCAAACAAACTTTGAGCGATAATTAGGCGAGCCAGATCAAATTTATTCAATTTAACACAAGTTCATTAACGGTCACTGTGTTTAAACATGCGAATTCTTCGCAGATTTATTAGAGCTTGTTTGCTTTTTTAGTCATACGCTTTGATTTGTGATTGTTGTGTTGTGAAGTAGTTGCTAATATTTATACTTAATGATAAAAGCAGCCTAAATAATGCTGTTAATGCTAACATTTCACTTAGATTGTTACGTTTTTGCTGTTTACACGTTGTTTGACGTTGTGATGTCATATTGATTTAGTTGACATTAATAATATTTGCACTCACAAACGATAACGGTAATAAAATCTCAGCGTCATATAAACGTCATAAGTAAGAATGTAAGAACGAACTCAAATAATATTTTTATTTTGTTTTTGCTCGTTTTTATCTGCTGCAAATGTTGGCAAAAGTGTAGTAATAACAGTTTTGTACTACACTCTTTTTCCTGTTTTAATATTAGATTTGATATTAAATCATTTGATGAAGTTTGAGCATATTGACATTAATTAGGTTCAAAGTTTTGTTTTCCTGACTTTTTACGCGTCATTTGTAGTTTTGTGCATTCTTGCTGATTATTGGTGCATTATTTTGTGATTTCTGTATTTAATTGATTTCTGGTTTGATAAATTATAAATTCATGCAATATTGATTGCTTGTTTCTAGGCGTTAACGTTGCTAGACAATCTGTCGTCATAATATTTTCTAAAAAAACTAGATTTTAATTGTTTTAAATAATTATAATCGAATATTCATTTTAAAGCCATATACTTCTGAGAAATTTTAGGCCGAGCTTATACTCTAATAGAGTCGATCGCTAGCCAGAAGCATGAATGTGACAAAACAGACAAAGACAAAACCTAGACGTATTAGACAGGGGGTGTCCCCGACACTGTTTAACTTCTATCTATCGAAGATGCCCCCACCACCAGTGGGCGTCACCGTCGTTTCCTATGCCGACGACTGTACAATAATGGCTACGGGAAAGGGCCCCTATACTGATGAACTCTGTGCGAAAATCAACGGCTACCTCTGCTACCTTTCTAGCTTTTTCACTGAGCGAGATCTGGCGATATCTGCGACTAAATCCACGGCGACGCTTTTCACGACATGGACGCACCAGGTGAGAAATGAATTAGACATTTTTGTTGATGGCACTAAGCTACCAACTGTCAACCACCCAAAGTTATTAGGGGTGGATAATACTTTCTCATTTGCTGGTCATGTGTCTGCAATGGTCTCAAAGGTACGAGGTCGCAACAAGATCCTCAAGTCACTTGCCGGCAGTACTTGGGGGAAAAGACAAACAAACGTTTCTGACTACATATAAGGCCATTGGCCGACCAGTCTTTGACTATGCCGCACACATATGGTCGCCTTATGTGCATAACACCAACTGGACGAAGTTACAAGTCTGCCAAAATACCGCTATCAGAACTGGTATGGGATGTCTCCTCATGTCTCCCGAGTATCACCTCCATCAAGAGGCAAAACTGCTCAATGTAAAAGAGCACGCGGAAATGCTTAGCAGGCAATTCCTTCCTAACTGCCATAAGCCAGCACATCCAAATCGTTATCTTTTGGACACAGATCTGCCCCCGAGAGACATAAGGAAACATCTCCGTAAGCATTATGACGAGATCCGGCATCATATTACCTTGCCGTTTGATCTGCGGAATCATAAGCGTGCTCTAACCGACATTCACACCGAGTCGGTAGACACTTTTGTCAGATCTTTACCTGTGAATCCAGTTCTAAACAGTCCTCCGCCGGATATTGCTGAAGAAGAACGCACCTTACCAAGGGAGACAAGAGTCACCATGGCACAGCTTAGGTCTAGACACAGTGTGAGGTTAAACTCCTACTTATACAGACTGAATGATACAATTTCAAACACATGCCCTGCATGTGGTAGGACCCCCCATGATACTCTACATCTCTCCAATTGTTCAATAGAACCTACTCTTCTAACCCCTCTGTCCCTCTGGACCAACCCTGTTGAAACTGCATGTTTCCTTGGACTCCCGTTAGAAGAACTTGATGAAGATTTTCGGAATGATCATACACTCTAGGCAGGGCAAAGCATTGTTAACAACAACAACAACAACAACATCAACTTTCGCCGCTCTCTGTCATTTGGTTTTTGATTAGCCTGCTAATATCTTTTTATACCCAGCTGTACTTGTACACAGGGTATTATAACTTTGTTAGGATAACGGTTGGTTGTACAGGTATAAAGGAATCGAGATAGATATAGACTTCCATATATCAATATGATCAGGATCGAAAAAAAATTTGATTGAGCCATGTCCGTCCGTCTGTCCGTCCGTCCGTCCGTCTGTCCGTTAACACGATAACTTGAGCAAATAATGAGATATCTTCACCAAATTTGGCATGCGTACTTATTTGGGTTCAGAATAGATTGCTATTGAAAATGGGTAAAATCGGACCATAACCACGCCCCTTTTTCGATATCGAAAATTTCGAAAAACGTATAAAATGGGTTAATTCAATATTAGAAGCAGCTACAATGATAAAATTTACAATATGTATTGATTTAGATGTTCTAAGGCCGATTTTATAAACATTTTTGAAAAGGGGGGTGGTACCGCCCACGTATATTTGAAGAAATTTTAAAATTTTGACTCTTAATAACTTCAGAACAGTTTATGCTAGTATAACGACATTTCGTAGAGGACATACTATTGTTGTGGTAAATTCAGCTATAGAAAATAAACGAAATCGCTTCGCGACTACGCCTACTTTTTCATAAAAGTTATATTGAAAGGAGGTGGAAATATTGAAAAGTCCATATCTAATTAACTGATTTCGCTATAATAATATAATTTGGTACATACATCAACTTTCACATTCTTTACATAATTTTTTCAAAATTTTGGAAAGTGGGCGTGGCACCGCCCACTTATGAGTCAAGCAATTTTTTAATTCGACTGCTAACAACTTCAGAACGGTGTGAGATAGATTTACGAAACTAGGTACCAGGCATGTTATGTTTATGTAGAGTACTACCACAGAAAATAAGAAAAATCGGAGAACGATCACGCCCACTTTATGTGCACAGCTGGGTATGTAATGTTCGGTTTCACCCGAACTTAGACTTCCTTACTTGTTTTTCCTATTTTTTAGAGCCTTTACTTTTACCTACTCACAATTGAGGGCACCACTCTGATGCTATTACATCAGTAGGTGAACATTTTTCTTTCATTTCACGATTTTTTCATTCAGCTTTGCTCTTTACTAGAATTCGCAGGTGCTTTTAGTAGGGCGACGCTAAATATAAAAATCAAAATTACATTGCGCCAAGAAAAATTGTAAAATTATTAAAATTTTTTTTTTTTGTTTTCAACTACAGTTCTCTTTACAAACCACCCTCTGAGATCAAACCTAGTGTGACCCGAAAAATCTGACTTCAGATTGGGATTCCACGCAACAAAAAGCTTCAGAAACCGTCGAGAAACCTGGTGGGATTTTCAAAAACTTAAATTTTGCTGTACAGTGTTATTAGAGAATATAATTAAAGATCTACACCCATATTCATAAAAAACTAGATAGCTTTATAAAGCTTTTTAAAATGACATTTTCGTACAAATAAGTGGACTAGATTTTAAATCTAGAGCTACTTCCAAATATTCCGTACATTTTCTTAAAAATAATACGTGGCTACCCTGAACTTAGCGTCTTGAGAGCGATAACTTAAGCTCACAAAACCATTAGGCCATGCCATTGCATGCAAGCACTCATATGTTGGCTGCTTCAAATGCAACACATTCTGTCTGTCGCACCAACTTCGATACCCAACAAAAATTTGTACCCATACATATCTATTAATTAGTTCTTTTAATCAAAAGTTAATTGGTCTAAAGCAGATATCCCCAAATAGTGAAGCAATATTTCAACAATTCGTGGCTAAATATATACAAATTATTACAAATAAGTGAAATTTTTCTCGGGTCAATGTAAATTTTTAACTCTAAAATATAGTGTGCTTTATGAATGGCTCTAACGAGTAGGTGCCTGGGCTTTATCTGTACTTCTCAGCAAATGAGTTGCTTTTATTGGACGGTGTTTTATAATGTATGGTGAGGTAGAGCGCAAAAAAAATTTACAAAATCTACACTTTTTGGAGAAAAACTAACTCTAATTTTGGTGTCAACGTTCTTTTGCTACACTAATGGTCTAAAGTTAAAAAATGTGGTGTAATTCCTTGAAAAAGCGTAAGTATACGATGGCATCATGGTAGACACTTGAGTTGAGTTCAGCATTCAAACATCGGAACAGCAGCGCTGTCTCAATATTCTTCTACCTTATTATCGCTTACGCCATTTTGTGCAGGGTACATAGTATCTATACAAAAAAAAACCAAAAACCATAAGTATACAAAAAAAAACCAATACAAAAAAAAAACCAAAAACGTATCATAAACTTAGCTATTTGCAGTTTCGTTTTCTCGTAGCATTTCTTGGCTTAACTTTGTTTTGTCTGAAGCGCTAATTGGCTTAGTACATCAAACCAACGGTTGCAGCTGATGCTCTCCAAAATTCCGTCTTGTATGAGTGTCTCTGAGTATGATATATTTCTTAGTGTTTTATCTGGTGCTCAGCTCTGGAGATATTTTTGAGGGCTTTGAGAACATAGCTGGTAGCTGTTACACAGATACGTTTGCATAAGTATTCGCTTATACACTGACAGAAATTGTTTATGCATTTCTCAACTTTTGGTTGGTTTTTTGGCGTTAAATTTAAGTTTAATTTTGCCAAAGGTGTTCTCCAGATAAGGAGCAAAAATCAGCGACTAATTCAGAGTGTTTTACAGTATACTGAAAGCACCCTCAGGCTTGCCTTGACCAAACTCAGTAATTAAACCTACAAAAGGCTATTAACTTGAAAAGATGACGTTTCGTTTAGAAAAGGAAATTCCTCATTAAAATTCATACGATTCCAAAAAAAAAAAATTGTCCAGCTCGGCAATGAAAAAGGGCACCAACCATCATTTATTTATTCCAGAACTTCCTTTCCAGTTGCTGCAACAGCTTCGGAGGTAAATAATTTTTGTTTCACCTAAAGAGCCTCTTTTTACAGTGTACTTTTTTAACCAATAGGTAAAGTAACAAGAACCATCCTGTTAAATTTGTATGAGATAATAAAGCTGGTAGTGTTGTTTTAACAGTAATTCATGTTAATTTAACAGTAATTCATGTTAATTTTACAGGAAGTCATGTTGATTTAACACGAAGTCATGTTAATTTAAAACGAAGTGAAGTTACTCAACATGAGCTTCATGTTAATATATCATGATCGATAGTGTTGAAAAATACTAACCTGAAAAAGTGTTAAAAAATTGTTGATTTTACATAAAAATTTTTCTGCGTGAATCCCGGGACTGACGCTCCTAAACCGACACCGTTACTCCTCCTCGAACCATTTAGATGACTTGATGAAGGCCATCAAGTCCTTCATATACAGCTCCGTGACCTGACGTAGACTAACCAGGAAGGGAACTCCCAAAAATCGCATTCTCGCGCCACTTAAAGCCGGGCAGTTGCAGATGAGGTGCTCCACCGTTTCCTCCTCCTCATCACCTTTGCATCTCCTACAGCATCGTCGGTAGGGCACACCTAGCCTTTCTGCGTGCCTACCAATAGGGCAGTGTACGGTTAGTGTCTTGATCTTTTATGATCCCATTTTGGCCAGGTTTGTTTCGATATCCGCCACCCTGGGGATTGCAGCCATCTTTCATTGGCTTGACAGAGTGTTTACTCTTTCAGCATTAGCTTGCATGTGGCAAACGGCATACCTAAGCGCTCTTTATCCCGAAGAACCCGCTTGGTCGTGCCCTGCCTCTCTAGTTCGTCTGCCCTACAATTTCCCTCAATGCCCCCATGTCCCGTGACCCATGTGTGGTTCACGCGGTTCTGTTGGGCCATCTCTTGTAGAGATCGACGACAGCTGAGCGTCAGTTCAGAGTTGAACGAGTAAGAGCCAAGGGATTTGATGGCCGTTTGGTTGATAGTGTGTCGACCTATCCAGGTCGCGGCGGTTTATGATTGCTAAGACTTCAGCCTGGAAGACACTGCAGTGATCAGGTAGTCTGAAGGAGAGCTACTTAGGCTTTTACTTACTTAAATTACCCATCTAAGACATATGCGATTTTGGCTCATACCTGGCAATTCAAATTAATCCCCGGAATTATTTTGATCTGCTTTATTCCGCAAGTATTTTTTACAGTGTATTTTTTTCAAAAAACTCACAAAACTTAGAACGTATACAAAACTGGGGTTACGCTCACAACACTCAAGCTTTACGCTCTATCTATGCAATAAAAATCTCACCTATACAACCAGTAAACAGGTGAGTGAGTCTGCCTCTTGCGCGCATGATAATGAGTATTAACAAATGCCGAAATCAGACAGAGAAAACGGTTAAATCTCTTAGGTTTGGCTCAAAAAGCCTCAGTTGTCTGTTAAACGGTGAGGAAAACGGTTGTGCGATAGTAAAAAAAAACGTAAACGCAATCGTCGAACAAATCGTGTGCTAACAAGCCTAAATAAATACTTCATTAAAATGAATGTATAAAAAATTTAAATTTTTTTTGCTTTTTATCAAGCAAAATTTTGTGTTAAAATATTTCAATAACTAAAACTGCTTGATAATAAATATAACAACGAATTTTTTTTCATGTTGAAAAAAAGTTATAAAGTTTTAGGCACATCTGTGTTTTGTTATTGGTTAGTAGTAAAATAAGAAGAAAAAAATATGTTTCAAACGAAATGCACAATCTAAACGAGTGATCGCATATTAATTGAATAAATTTGTTAAATTTAGAGCAAAAATATTGAAAGAAAAAAAATTAAAAAAGGAAATCATAAAAAAACTAATAATAATAATAAAACTAGCAAAGCAATAAAAAATATAGCAAAATAGCAAAAAAAAATGTAGTTTAAGTGTTTCGGAATTATGCGCCAATGGACTGCAGCTATTGTATTTCACTTTATACGTTTCTATGTTTTCCTTGCATTCATTCAGCTATTAGCCATTTCCGTTTTTGTGGCTGATTTTTGTTATTTTTCGCTTTGATTGAGTTTGCTGCTTTACAGTCGTGTGTCCAATAAAGCATTTAACAAAAAAATACAATCAAAAAAATTTTCTAATTAATGCCAACACATATGAGTAGATATTAGGTGCTTTTGACGCTTTTGCTGCGCTGACAAACTGGTTGACTGACTTTTGAATGCGGCTGCTGCTGCGCGTGCGTTTGCTTTTGCTGTTGGCCCAGGTATTAAACTGACTGAGATTGTGCGGCCGGCAGTTTGTGGTGGTGCAGCAGGTGTTTAGATCATTTGCGGATTTCTTTTTGAGTTTATTTTACTTGCTGCCCTTTCTTCTGTTATTTGTTTTTTGACTTTGCCATTTTAGTTTTTTTTTGTGTTTGTTTTTGTTGAGAAAGCGTATGTTGAAGAAAATATGAAAGCATGATATTTTCAATTTTCTTAAATTTTTTATTATTTTTTTGATTTTTATATGATAAAAAAAAGAAAAATAAAAAAACGAATGAAAAAAAAAAAACAAAAAAAAACGAATAAAAAAAACAAAAAAAAAAAACGAATGAAATAACGAAAATACGAATGGCAAAAAGGAAATAAAAAAAAAATTAAGTAAAAAAGTAATAAATATTTTCCTTTTAAATCCCAAAAATTCAAAATAATAAGTAAAAAAAAAAAAAAACAAAATTGATTCAAAAAATATAATAAAGAAAATAAATTAAATAAAAAATTAAATGAAAATAATTTAAAGGAAAAGAAATTAAAAAAGGAAAAGAAATTAAAAGAAAAAAAATTAAAAAAAAAATTTTAAGGAAAAAAATTAAAAGAAAAATAAATTAAAAGAAAAATTTATTTAATAAGAAAATAAAAAATAATTGAAAAAAGTAAAAAAAAGGTAATTAAAAATACAATAAAATAAAAAAGGGAGTTTAAAAAAGATAAAAAATAAATAATAGTTAATTAAAAAAATTAAATAATAAAAAAATTTGGTAATTAAAAAAAATTAATCAATAATTATAAAAAAAAAATAATTATTTATCAACAGTTAATTAATAATTAAGAAAAATTAATTCATTATTAAAACAATATTATTAATAAGTGAAAATTTTTTTTAATAATGAAAAGAACCAAAAAAATCTAGAAAATTTAAGAAAAAATTTTAAAGTAGATTATAAAAAAATAAAATGTAAATTTAAAAATAAAAATGAGGTAATAAAATAGTTAAACAATTATTTTAGAAGGCTCTTTTGTGTGTACACGCAAGTGATACAGTTTATCTTTTAGACACGATAGCTTTTAAATTTTTCCATTTTTGCTTTACATAGGCAAATGTCTTCACACATTAAGATTTATTCTAAGACTCTTGCTCGGTTCAGTCACACCCCATTAAACGACATTTTCGAATTCTAAAAACGTGAATAAATGCTTAACTGATCCTTTTTTGTACGATTTTTTCAATTTTTGAACTCAGGTTCGTTGTTTAAGTCTTTTGTTATTGCAATTTTTTATGTTTCTTCGCATTTTAAAATCAAAGTCAGCCGTACGTGATTTTGGCACGATTTGTTACATTTTTGAACTCAAGTTCGTTGTTTGAGTCTTTTGTTTTTGGCATTTTTTTGTAATTTTTTTGATTTATAAAAACTTAAAACCATCTGTTTATTAATTTTTTTTTTTAATTAAAATAATCTCGAAATTTTTGACTTTTGAACGTTTTTTTACATTTATTAATAACACTCGGGTTCGTTGTTTCAGTCTTTTGTTTTTATTTACCTATAATTTTTATGTCAAAATCATCGTTAAATTACTTAATTCTTGCTTCTGTTTTAGATAGAGCCTGGGTTAATGGCTCTTTTTTAAGTTTTGTTTTTTTTTATCTTTTTATGTTTTAGTTTTAAATTTAAAATCAAGATCATCTTTAATTTCTTGAGTTTTGTTCGATTTTTTACATTTATTACAGGTACGTTGTTTTAGGGCCTCATCATGTATGGCGAACGATAGCTGCTCACAAAATCACATTTTCTTTCATATTTGTTTTTTATGTCAAAGAAAAGTCGAAAATATTTAAAAAAGCTATGGAACGAACGAAAATGATAGATAATGCGATGGCTACGCGATATCCTTCGCCATACATAATGAGACCCTACGTCTTTTGTTTCCACCATTTTATATGTTAATTATAAATTTTAAATAAATGAATCTTAAATTTTTTGAGTTTTTTTGTTTTTTTTTTGACATTTCTTGGCTCTTGCACATTTATTCAACATTTAAAATTTTTTTTGTATTATAATTTTTTTTTTTTTTAATCAAAATCTTTATTCAATTATTTGATTTTATCAGGTCTTTCGTTTTTTGTTTTTATAATTATTATTTAAAAGTCAAAATTTTCTTCAAATTTCCTGAGATTTGACGATTGGTTACTTTTTTTAAATCAGGTTCGTTGCCTAAGTCTTTTGTTTTGTCAGTTTTTAATTGTTATTATCATTTTAAAATTGAAATCATCTCAAAATTTCTTGAGTTTTGTGCAATTGGTTACAGTTATTCAATGTCTAAAATATTCTTAAGCTGTCTTAAGCTTATTCTAAAATCATTTTTTACTTCTCTTAATCCCTTTTTTTTTAGCATTTTTGCTTTGTTAATACTTTTAATAATTTATTTTTCTTTTTTTAACATTGCATTTACCCACCTCCAAGCAACTTTGTGTAGCTATTTAGCCATTTGTTCATTTATGTGTATCTACATAGCTATTTGTTTGCCAATATGGTCTGCATTACCATTTTGTTTTCTTTTTTAAACCTTACTCCATTTTTCTAAGTTTTGCTCAACTTTGCTGTTTATACATTGTATTCATACAACTGTTTTTTTTTGTTTTTTGTTTTACTTGATGTCTTTTTGTGTGTTTTTTTTGCTTAATTTATATTGCCTTCGTGTACATGTAAGCGAGCAAATCAAAGATCAAAGCAAATAAAATGCATAAAAAATCAAGTTTTTTGCAACTCAAAAAAATTATATATTTTTTGCATTCGAGAAAAAAAATCTATACACAATTACACACATAAATAAACATTTTTAACATGCTTGACGTGTTTGCTTTTGCGTTGCTAAATTTTTGCAAACAAAATTTTGATGCAAAAGCAACAAACAAAACTGGTTAAAAATGTATAAAGTTAAATACATTTTTTTTTTACTTTGCTGCTGCGCTCTGTTACCAAGGGCCACCGCACTCGTTTGAGGTTTTTGCTTTTATATTATTTTTCTTTCATTTCTGTGGCTTTCAAACTTCATGCAAAAATCACAAACACTCAGCCCCAGCTCAATGGCAGGCTCTTTTTCGTCGTTTTGTGCGCTTGCGTCGCTATTTTATGTCATGCTGCGTGCACTCCCTTTTGTAGTTGTTGCCTCCCCTCTCTGCTTTCAAGAGTGTCTGTTTCATATAATGACCGCTTATGGCAAGATCAGCCCCCAGTGCTAACAAATGTCTAACCAACCAAGCAGCCATTGAGGCAGCCAGTCAGCCAGTAAGCCATTCAACCAACATGCCTTTGTCTGTTTCATGTTAGCTAACAATTGGAAAATATCGAGCTTAACAAGAATTGCAGAATTGTTGCCAAAGTGCACGCGAGGTATTATAAATTTATATGTACATAAATATCTCTCCTATGTACTCATAAATATAGGTGTTTGTTTTTTTTTTTTTTTTCTTTCCAAGTGGGTATAATACATGCATTGGGTATCATATGGGTTAGTTTTATGTAGCTGTCTAGCTTTGATTGTAGGTACTCTGTAGGAATTAGAAAACAATCTTTGATGAGTCGAGAAACTAAACATATTTCTCGAACAGATGAAAAGAAAAAATGTATATACAAAAAAAAAAAAAAATCAAATACATGCCAGAATCAGAACTTTCCCTTTGTTTAATGTTTCATGATTTAAAAAAAAACTTTAAACTTTTTCCCAGGGGAAAAAATCGGAGGGAAAAAATTCCACGAGAATTGGGCTGTATATTGTTTTGTATGTAAGTATCATCATTTGTCCTTCAACCGCTTTCATGATTCTGTTGACTGCGTATCAAATAATAGAAGAAACTTTTCCGAGGGAATAAAAAAATCGGAGGGAAAAAAATGTCGCGTGAATATTTAGAATTGGGTCTATAGATTTGTTTTATATCATTATTTAGTCTTCAACCGCCTTAAAAATTCTGGTGGTTGATATCAAAGCCCTCAAAAAATGAATCTTTCTAGAGAGGAGAATTGAAGAAACTTTCGAGTGAATAAAAAATTTCGAGCGAAAAAAAGATTTCGGAAAAAATTCCCGATGAATATTTGGGCTGTATTTTTTTTTTATCATTATTTGGTCCGTAAAACTATTCTGACATTTGTACATGAAAGCCCCAATTGCTCTTCCCACAGAAAAACCGATTGCAAAAACTTTTGCAAGGAAATAAAAAAATCCGAAGACCAAATTCCGCGTGAATTGGGTCTATAGATTTGCTTTATATCATCATTTAGCCTTCAACCGCCTTAAAAAGTCTGGTGGTTGCATATCAAAGCCCTCAAAAATGCATCTTTCTAGAGAGGAGAATTGAAGAAACTTTTTCGAGTGAATAAAAAATTTCGAGAGAATAAAAAATTTCGAGGGAATAAAAAATTTCGAAGGAATACAAAATTTCGTGGGAAAAAAATTCAACATTTATATATTTAGAGTTTTGCTGTATTTCTTTGTATCATCATTCGGTCCCTAAAACTATTCTGACATTTGAAAAACTTTTGCAAGCAAATAAAAAAATCCGAGGGACAAAATTCCGCGTGAAAATTTCGAATTAGCCTTTATATTTTTTTGTATAATCATTTGACCCTCAACCGCTTTAACGATTCTGGCGGTTTCATATCAGAACCCTCAATAATTCATCTCCCTAGAGCAGAGAATTAAAAACACTTTTCGAGGGAATAAATAATTTCGGGGGAAAAATTTTCACGTGAATATATTTAAAATTGGACTGATTTTGCTTTTGTATCATCATATGGCCCTTAAACGCCTCAACCATTCTTTAGTTTGTGTATCAAAGTTTCATTAATTGTTCTTCCTGAAGAAAAGAATTCGAGAAACTTTTCCGGGGGAATACAAAAATTGGAGGGAAAAAAGTTTCTGGTGAATATTTAGAATAAAGCTGTATTTTTTTTTTTTTTTGGTTCATAGTTTGTCTCTCACACTCCCTATCGTATCTAGTGGTTGCGTATCAAAATCCCCAATTATTCTTCTGAAGAATAGGAGATAACTTTTCGAGGGAATGAAAAATTGGAGGGAAAAAATTCCACGTGAATTTTTGGAATGGAGGTATATTTTTTTCTTGTATCAACAATCAACAGCGGCGTGTCTGCCAAATGACCGGAGCTCCTTCCCCACAAGGCCCAGTATACGAGAAATAATTTTCTAAAAAATCTTAATCCTTTTTAGGCCATATTGGGGAGCATTTAAATATTTTTCCTGAAACATTTTAACAATTTTTACTTTTCACCTACCTTTTTTATGACTTGCTTTACCTACTGTGCTGTTTACCCAGATACACCACATTGAGCTCCAACAGTTAGTCACCTCCAGTCAGCAGTCAGTCTGTCAGTCGCAAATTTAACACAATAGCACCATGTGGAGTAGCTCTTTTGTAAAAAGAATATGTAATCGAATTTACATTGCATTTGCATGGGTATATATGAACGTACGTAAAACATATGTGGGTACTTGCAAATATGCATATGTAAATGCAGCGTACGATTTTTTCCTCTTTTTTGCGTTGCTATGAAAAAATTGGTTATAGGAAAATAAGAGAAATAAAATAAAGAAAAAATAATGAAAATTAGAAGAAAAGCCATACATTTCTTGTGTAAAAAAATATAAATAAATTAAAAAAAAAATTAATAAAATGTAATAAAAAAAAACAAAAAAAAAAAATAAAAAAAATTTTAATAAAAACAAAAAAAAAAAAAAAAAATAAAAAAAATTTAATAAAAAAAAAAAAATAAAAAAATAAAAAACCAAATAAATTAATTTTTATTCTATTAATCCAGCTCTAGCAACAATAATCTTCAAGCAGTGCCCACAACTTAAGCAACATTTCCCGCATGTTTATAAACAAAAAAATGTTGCTAAAGTGAAAAATAGTGAAACGAAGAGAAAAACCCAAAATACTAATAAATTACTGAAAGTGAAAGAAGAATATAAATACATACATATATCACGAAACAAAAATAACACAAGTAATGCAATTTTTTGCTGAAATACTAAATTTAACTTAAAATTCCATTGCTGCAGTCAACAATTATTCGTCTTTGGAATAATATCTACTTCAATGTCACAGCAGCCTGTTTATATGTAAAAATGTAAGCAAGTCTGTGCAAATCTGCATGCAAGCAGCAATTTAATAACTACAACAACAAACGAACCACTACAGGTAATTATTATGCATTAAGTGTATGAACATAGCTAAGGCTAGCCATCTTGAGCTGTGTCTCAAGTGGGTTAGCTTGCGAGCGCGCGCTTCTCAAAGTTGATGACAGAAAACGTAAAATAGGAATATGTAATAAAGAACTTAAAAAAAAACTTCCATTCAACTAATGATTAAAAAAAAAATAAAAAAATTAAAATTGAGTTTATTTAAAAAATTATTAGGTAGTAAATTATAAATAATAATCACAAATATGAAAATAAACAAAAAAATTAAAAATAAAAATTATTACAAATGGAATCATTTGCATTCTTCCTAGCACTAATAATTAAAAAAAACTAAAAAAATAAAAAAAAAAATAATAAAAAAAATAAAAAAATTAAATAAAAAAATAAATAAAAAAATAAATATAAAAAAATAAATAAAAAAATTAATAACAAAATAAATAAAATTATAAAAAAAAATAATTAAAAAAAAAATTAATAACAAAATAAATAAAATTATAAAAAAAATAATTAAAAAAATATTAATAAAATAACTAAAAAAATAAATAAAATAACTAAAAAATAAATAAAATAAAAAAAAAAAAAAATAAAAAATAAAAAAAAAATTACAAAAAAAATAAAAAAAATTTATTAAATAATAAAAAAAAAAATAAAAAAATGTATTAAATAATGAAAAAAAAAATAAAAATTTATTAAATAATAAAAAAAAAATAAAAATTTATTAAATAATAAAAAAAATAAAAATTTTAAAAATAAAAAAAGTAAAAAAAAAATAAAAAATTAAAAAAAAAAATAAAAAATAAAAAAGTAAAAAAAATAAAAAAGTAAACAAAATAAAAAATAAAAAAAGTAAAAAAAAAATAAAAAAATAAATAAATAAAAAGTTAATTAAAAAAATAAGTAAAAAATAAAACAAAAAACTAAAAAAAAAAATAAATAAATAAAAAATTAATTGAAAGAAAAATAAAAAAATGAATAAGAAAAAAAAAGAAAAAAATAAAAAAAAAAAAAATAAAAAAAATAAAAAAATAAAAAAAAAATAAAAAAAAAAATAGAAAATTATTAAAAAAAAAATTATTAAAAATAAAAAATAAAAAATTATTAAATAAAAAATATTTAATAAATAATAAAAATAAATAAAAAAAATTGGCAATTAAAAAATAAATAAAAAAATAGCCAATTAAAAAAAAAAAAATAAAAATTAAAAAAAAAAAATTAAGTAAAAAAATTTAAAAAATTAAGAAAAAAGACAAATTGAAAAATATGTAATTAAAAAAATTAAAAAAATGGATTAAAAAATAAATAAAAACAAAAATAAGTGAAAAAAATAAATAAAAAAATAAATTTTAAAATATTTTTATTTGCCTTCAATAAGTACAATTTATTAAGTTTTGTTGATCTCAAGGCAGATTAAAATTGAAACACAGTGTTAATTTTGTATTTCTTTTTTTATTTATCGATATTTCGAGATATTCTCAGATCATCATCAGGAAACAATTGAATATGTTTTATCGACACAGTCAATTCAGAATGAGAATTGAGCTCAACAAAACTTAATAAATTAAAAAAAAAAATAAAAAAATTAATTCAAATTTTATTTAAAAAAAAATTAAAATTTTATTAAAAAAAAAATTAAAATTTTATTAAAAAAAAAATTAAAATTTTATTAAAAAAAAAATTAAAATTTTATTAAAAAAAAAATTAAAATTTTATTAAAAAAAAAAATTTAAAAAAAAAAATTCAAAAAAAAAAAATAAAAAATAAAAAAATTCAAAAAAATAAAAATAAAAAAAATTCAAAAAAAAAAAAAAAAAAAAAATCAAAAAAAATTTAAAAAAATTTGAAAAAATTAAAAAATTTAAAAAAAAATTTAAAAAAAATAAAAAAAAATATTAAAAAAATTAAAAAAAAATATTAAAAAAATTAAAAAAAAAATATTAAAAAAATTTAAAAAAAAAATAAAAAAAAATTTTAAATTAAAAAAAATAAAATTAAAAATTAAAAGAAAATAATTAAAAATTAAAAAAAAAATTAAAGAATAAAAGAAAAATTAAAAAATAAAAAAATTTAAAAAAAAATTAAAAAAAAAATTAAAAAAATAAATAAATAAACAAAATTGGAAATTAACAGAAAATACAGAAAAAATTTTAAATACAAAAATTAAGAAAAAATATAAATAAAAAAAATTAATTGAAACTCGTATGAAAAATCGTATATAAATAAAAAAAAAACCAGCATAAAAAGTAATTTAAAAAAATTTAAAAACACCATGTTAACAAAAAAACTCGGTAACTTAGACAAAACATTAAACATACTTTTTTTTTTTGTTTTCCTACCTAATGTTTTGTGTACCCATAAATCCGCATACCAGTCACATACATACGAACGTCTCCAATTGCTGATTTACTGCCATTAAAATTGTCAACAGAACTTTCTATTTTCTTCACAGTTTCATGCCATCTTCGTTGGTTGTTGGTTGTTTGCAGATTTCATTATTACTTCACCCAAACTACTTTTTTTACTTTACCAAGTCGTTGAAGCTGGCGGTCCGTGTTGAGGGGATACCCTGGGGTTACAAATATATATATTTTTCAGCTATATGGTAAAGCAAAGTAGTGACTAAGAAGTATTATTTCTGCGCGCATGGCTGCTATTTACTTTACGATGTCAAAACCAATCGGTTACTGTTAGAATTTTAATTACGCAAAAAACGTAGCTCGATCAGTGGTAACTTTTTTTTTGTTTTCTACGCTGTTTTTTTTATTTCAATGCTAACTGTATTTGCGGGCAAAAAATATATAAAAAGATTTGAAATGTTTCTTTTTGATCTTCTTTGTTTGAAAGCTAACGGGAATAGACAATATGTTATATTATAATACAAGTTAAAAGATAAATTAGCTACTTTGTTTTGATTTTTTTAATCTTATGTTTTCAAATATTTTTTTTTTCTTTTTAATTTTATTTTTAGGTTTTTTATTTCATTTCTTATTTTATTTTTTTTTTTATTTTATTTCTTTTTTTATTTTATTTCTTTTTTTTAATTTTATTTCTTAGGTTTTTTATTTTTATTTTCTTTTTGGAATTTTTTTTTTAAATTTTTGAAATTTTTTAAACATTTTTTTTGAAATTTAAAAAAAAAATTTTTTTTTAGTATTTTTCGTTTCTTTTTATTTTGCTTATTTGAATTTTTTTTTTATATTTCATAAATTTTTTTATTTTATTTTTTATACATTTTATTCATTAAGTATTTTTTTATAATTTTTTTTTATTTTTTATTTATTTTTTCTTTTAATTTCTTGAATATTTTTGAATTCGAAGTTCTTTCAATTCTATGTTATTTTTGTCTTTCTGCTCTTCTCTTTTCTTACTCTATCTACTATTTTTTAGCTTGCACTGAAAGTTTGCATGTATTCTTTTCACTATCGCTTTTTTTGTTGTTGTTGTTGTAGGTTTTTGTGGAACCACATGCTAGCCACGTTCATTTATAAATTCCTCAAATTAAGCCATACGTTTGAATTCCAGTAAATACCTATTTATTACATATAAAAGCACATACATTTATTATGTATGCCTGCACATACTTCCACCCGCTTACAATTTTCCACTGGAGATAAAAAACACAAACGAATGCCATAATTCCGTGACTCAAAACTTTTGTTGCGATTACTTTATGTAGAAAGAGTAACGTAATAACTAACAAAGTATGCAATAACTTTTGTTGTTATTCTGAATTATGTAAGTTAATGGAACGTTATGGTTTTTTTTTTGTATAGCTAAAATTGTTCATAATTTCCCTACATAGAAATAAGAACAGACAAACTTTTCGTTCACCCTGCACAGAGAATAATTAAACCACGGTCTTTCCCAATGTTCAATGCTGTTGATTCAAATGTTGGATTAACTGCAGGAGTTTGTTATATCAACACAAAATTCTGTTGGATTAACTAGAGGAAGTTGTGATTTTAAAACAATATTTAGTTAGACCAACAAAAATTCTGTCAGTTCTAACAGCTTTAATTGTTGTCTACCATAATGCCATCGTATACTTATACTTGCCGGCGTCTAATTACAGCTTTGTTCTATGACAGTATCTTCGTTGCTGGATAACTGCATTAGTTTGTTGTTTCAACACAAAATTCTGTTGGATCAACAAAACCTCTGCCAGTTCTACTAATTTAATTGTATCATGCAATAAATTTAAAATGACTGTGCATTCGCTGCTGGATTAATTAGAGCAGGTTGTGGTTTTAAAACAATATTTAGTTTGATCAACAAAAATTCTGTCAGTTTTAGAAAATTTTGTTGAATATCGTCTGCGAAGCCTCTACTTCAACAATTTTTCGAAATTGTATTCCTAATTTAGTTAGACAGATCTGTCGTCTTTAGAAAGTTGTTTAACGCTTAATTGGCAGTAGCTGCGTCCATGACTAATATTAGACTAAGCAAAAAAAATAATCAATTATTTAATTAATTAGTTTTAGTTGCATGATTAATATAAAAATTTCGGATTATTTTTGATTATTTTTTACTTCTTTTAATTGCAGTTTTGATATGATTATATTAGGACAATTATTTTTACGTATGTGATTAACAAGATAAATAAAATAAAATTTCTGTTTTTGATTTCTTTAAATTATGCAATTAATTTGATCATTTTTACATAGTATATGATTAGTATTTTTAATGTAATTCAGTGATTACTTTTTTTTTCAAATCTGATAGATCTGAATTTTAATTACTTGATTAATTTTAATTAATTCAATTGTTACATTATGTTTTACTATTTTATCAATTTTAATTTTTTGATTAATTTTAATTATTTGATTAATTTTAATTATTTGATAAATTTTAATTATTTGATATATTTTAATTATTTGATTAATTTTAATTATTTGATTAATTTTAATTATTTGATTAGTTTTAATTATTTGATTAATTTTAATTATTTGATTAATTAAATTATTTGATTAATTTTAATTATTTGAAATTTTAATTATTTGATCAATTTTATTTAATTGATTTATTTCAATTATTTGACTAATTTCAATTATTTGCTTTATTTTAATTATTTGATTAATTGCAAGTATTTGATTATTTTTAATTATTTTTAATAATTTAATTAATTTCAGTTATTTGATATATCCTAATTATTTGATTTATCTTAGTTAGTTGATTAATTTTAATTATTTGATCAATTTTAATTATAGACTAATTTTAATTATTTGATTAATTTTAATTAATTGGTTCATTTTAATAAATTGATTAATTTTAATAAATTTATTAATTTTAATAAATTGATTAATTTTAATAAATTGATTAATTTTAATTATTTGATTGATTCTAATTTTTTGATTAACTTCAAATATTTCATTAATTTTAATTATTTGATTAAAATGAATTTATTTAAATTATTTGAATTATTTTAATTATTTGATTTATCTTAAATATTTGATTAATTTTAATTATTTGATCAATTTTAATTATTTGATCAATTTTAACTATTCGATTAATTTTAATTATTCGATTAATTTTAATTATTTGATTAATTTTAATTATTTAATTAATTTTAATTATTTGATTAATTTTCATTATTTGATTAACTTTAATTATTTGATTAATTTTAATTGGTTGATTAATTTTAAGTATTTGATTAATATTAATTATTTGATAAATATTAATTTTAATTGTTTGATTAATTTTAATTATTTCATTAATTTTAATTAATTAATTAGTTTTAATTATTTGACTAATTTTAATTATTTGACTAATTTTGATTATTTGACTTATTCTAATTATTTGATTAATTTTAATTATTTGATGAACTTTAATTTCATTAATTTTAACTATTTGTTAAAAATCAATTTTTGATTAATTTCAAATATTTGATTAATTTTAATTATTTGATTAATTTTAATTATTCGATTAATTTTAAGTATTTGATTAATTTTAATTAGTTAATTAATTTAATTATTTGATTAATTTTCATTATTTGATTAACTTTAATTATTTGATTAATTTTAATTGATTGATTAATTTTAAGTATTTGATTAATTTTAATTATTTGATAAATATTAATTTTAATTGTTTGATTAATTTTAATTATTTCATTAATTTTAATTAATTAATTAGTTTTAATTATTTGACTAATTTTAATTATTTGATCATTTTTTATTATTTATTTAAGTTTGATTATTTGATTAATTTGACTTATTTTATTAATTTTAATCAAAGTTTTTTTTATAGATTGAATTTAATTATTTGATTAATTTTAATTAACTGATTAATTTTAATTTTTGGACTTAATTTAATAATTTTATAAATCCTTATTTTTCACTAACTGATTATAATTGGTTGATTAGTTTTAATTAACTCATTAATTTAATTAGTTAGTGATTATGATTCTTAGACTAATTTAAATTATTTTTAATTCAAAATAATGGTCAATTTGTTTAAATCTTTTTTGATTATTTTTTTTCTAGTCATGATTTTTTCTTGATAACTTTTTTTATTAACAGTTTTGATTAAGACCCACAAAATTAATTAACTATTATAAGATTTTAACAGGTCTGGGCGAAAATATGTTTCTAAGGGTGCGACTAGGCGTATGAGCAACATTTTTATGGGTGACCCAATATCTGGAGTCCTTTTTACTGAAGTGATCAAGAATAGTTTTACTCGGCATCGTTTTGTTGGATATAGACAGTTTAGTGTTTAAAAATATTAAGATAGTGAAAAATTCTACGAACTAAAGCACAAAACAGCATTGAAACTGTATTAAAAAATTCTAGCGCTAGATAAATAAACAAACAAAAAATATTCTAAATACGCTTAACAAACATGTATGCCTAAAAAAAAAAAAATAATGCAAGTACGCAAAACAACAACAAAAATCCGGATATTTGTAGACGCACTTGTAATTAAAGGCTAAACACGCGCGTTAGCAAAACTCGCCCTCGCTGATAACAAGAAAATTAGAAAACACAGGCAGTTCTTAAGCTGGCATTTTGCTTATTTAATACGGCTGTTGAACTGTAATTTTAAATAAACAAAGATATATACAAACTTGTAGGTAAATTGTTACTTAAATGACATTGGAGTGAATTAGAAAAAATTTGAATGAAGCGAATGAACTCAATCCCTTGAATTCATACAAACAGATGAGAATGATATGCTGATGTAAGAAAAATCAATGTAAGTCTGGAAGTCTAGAGAAATATACGATTTTGTTTTTTTTTTTTTGTATTTTGTGAGAAAACAAAATGTTTACTATGCTTAGATCAGAGGATAGCGGGCATAAATGTTACTCATACGCCTAGTATAACTACTTTTTAGTATTACATTCCTATTTTCTTAGGAACGGTGATAAGTGAAGGACGATGTACGAAATATTTCTTTGATGCGGCCCCTCAATGTCCATACATTTGTGTAAAAAATTACAGTTTCAAACAAAATTTTTTCCAATTTTTAATTTTCCGTGTAGCACTTTTCTTAAATGTGTTAAATCGTTTATTTCAATATTTTGCTTTCACTTTTTGTTCGCGCGTACATAATGTTTATATTCTTTCACTTATCTAATGTTACGTGACTTGGCTTAAATATAGGTTAAGCTTTTCTGTTCTGACGTACCTAAGTAGAGCTTTTTTTAATTTTTATTCGTAAACTTTTCATTTGTTCTTAATGAAGCTACAGCTCTGACGTCTTTACGAAGTGACACATTGAAGTTGCTATTTTTGTTTTTTTTTTGCATTTGTTTGTTTTATTACAGCAATTAATTAAGTTCTTATTTTCCAAAACACTTGTGTAGTTTTGTTTTACTATTTTCATATATTTTTATTATTATTTTTTTTTTATAATTTATTTGTTTGTTAATTTTTGTCTGCGTTGGTTTTGTTTTTGTTATTTAAATTAGTTGTTTTGAAATTCTTTTTAATGCAATTTTTTTGTTTATTGCGATGAGTCAGCAGTGTATGCACAGCCGTCATAAGCTCGCCTTGCAATTAGTATTGTTATCCTTTTTTTGAAAACAAATATTTTTAGCTGTAGAACTAGAGAGTTTTACCGCGACACAGTGAGAAAATTTCGAAATTTGTTTAAAAATATGTTTTTGATAAGAAAAAATTTTTTTGAAAAAAAAAAACAAAAAAAAATGTTTTTGAAATAAAAAATTTTTCTGAAAAAAGGTAAAAAAAATGTTTTTGAAAAAAAAAATTTAAAAGTTTTTGAAAAAAAAAATGTTAAAAAAAATGTTTTTGATATAATCCCGAAAATTGCTTCACATACCGTCGGTATTTACGGTAAAAAATGTTATTGAAATAAATTTTTTTTTGAAAAAAAGTTTTTAAAAAAATGTTTAAAAGAAATGTTTAAAACAAAATGTTTAAAAAAAATGGTTTGAAGAAAAAAAATTAAAAAAAAAAAAATGTTTTTGAAAAAATAAACTAAAAAAAATGTAAAAAAAAAAGTTAAAAAAATGTTTTTGAAAAAAAAAAAAATATTAAAAAGAAATGTTAAATGTTTTTGAAAAAAAAAAAAAAATTAAAAAAAAAAAAATGTAAATGTCTTTGAAAAAAAAAAAAAAATTTAAAAAAAAAATTTTTTGAAAAAAAAAAATAAAAAGAAATAAAATGTTAAAAAAAATGTTTTTGATACAATCCCGAAAATTGCTTCACAATACCGTCGGTATTTACAGCTATAGACTACCAGAAGAAAAGCAAACAAAGAAAAAAAAAATGGTTTTGAAAAAAAAAAAAAAAAAATGTTTAAAAAAAAAGTTTTTGAAAAAAAAATTTGAAAAATTTTGTAAAATAAGTAAAAAACAAAAAAAAATTTGAAAAAAATATTTAAAAAAATGTTTTTCCAAAAGCTCAAATTATTAAGTTATGTAAATTTATTTACCAAATCTCCCAACACTGCTGTAGCTTCAATCATAAACAACTTTTTTGCTACCCATCAAAAATTCTAAATTTGAGCGCGCACAAGCCGACTGACCACACACCAAAGTTGTTGTTAATAGCCATAAATAGAAATTTAATGCACTTAGTGGTCGGCTGAATTTTCTTGTGGCTTACTAGCCAATGCTATGACTCTTACTACTACTGCCCTTAGTCGATATACATATGTATGTTCAAAATACTAAATGTAGACTGGTCTCTCTGCTCACTGCCATTGTGCAATGCAATGACCCAAATCAAAGCAAGCAAAAACACAGGTTTTTTTTATTTCATTATTTGAAACAATTTACTACGAATAGATACAAGCCAATGAATTCGTGTGCATCGTTTCATTTGTTTGGCGCGCGCTAGTCGACTGTTTAGCTAAGCTAATTGTTGGGTGTTTTCGAATTTTTGTTTTAGAAATTTTTTTTTTGAACATTTTTTTGAGGTGGCAGTAGCGCTTCACTAAGTTCGCTAAATGCTAGATAACACTGCGGAACAAATTTACACTTTTCAACATTTTCCAAGGAAATTTTTTTCATCATTCAAATCGTTTTACTTTTTTTGTAAGAGCTCTAGTTGCTTGGCGGCCGCCGTGGTGTAGCGGTTAAGTGTTCGGCCTTCTACACCTAGTCGTGGCGGTTCGATGCCCGGCAAAAGTAAGATCAAAAATTATTTAGAAAAAGAATTTTTCTAAACAGGGTCGCCCCTCGGCAGTAGCTTGGCAAACTCTCCGGGTGTATTTCTGCCATGAGAAGCTTCTCAGCAAAAATTCATTTGCTTTGCAAGTGCCGTTCGGAGTCGGCAAAAAAATGTAGGTCCCTCAACTTGTAGGAAAACTCAAAAGCAAGAAGTTTGCCTTTCAATGATATTTTTTTAAATTTTTAAATTTTTTTTTTTATTTTTATTATCAAGTTTTTTTTAAATTTTTATTAATTAAATTTTTTTTTTAAACTTTGGAAATTTTTCTGGACTTTTCACCTGTTGAATAATTATCAAATTATTCTTTCCATTTTGTGGCGAAAACCAGTTGAAAATGCTAGAAACACACAATTCCAATGCAATTTCGACCTTGTTGAAGGGTCTTGGCAAACCGCTTTGTATTTTTGAATATTTTTTCAAATTTTTTCTTAAATTTTTTTTTTGAACTTTGGAAATTGTTGTGGACTTTTGACCAGTTGAATAATTTTTATTAAATTATTCTTTTGAGTTTTTGGTAAAAACAAGTTGAAAATGCTAGAAACCAAATGATTGCAATTTCGAGCTTGTTGAAGGGTCTTGTCAAACCGCTTTTTATAGTATTGTTAGAAATTTCTTATTACCTTAACTGTTATCGAACTAAGGTGTTTTTTATATTATTTTCTGCTAAGGTTTTTCTTTCGTTCGTTTAATTCAGAAGTTTGCATTTCGACGATATTTGTTATTAAATTTTTTTGTTTAGTTTTTTTTTTTTAATATTTTTTTAAATATTCTTCTTTTCCACTTTGGAAATTTTTGTGGCCTTTTGACCAGTTGAATAATTTCTATTGAATTCTTTTGAGTTTTTGGCAAAAACAAGTTGAAAATGCTAGAAACACACAATACCAAATGATTGCAATTTCGAACTTGTTGAAGGGTCTTGTCAAACCGCTATGTGTATGCTAGAAACTTTTCATTACCTTTACTGGTTATAGAACCAATTTTTTTCCCCGCAAATTTTTTTTTCTGTATTTTTTTTTTTTTTTTGTTTTTTGTTTCTATATTAATTTTTTTGTTTACTTTTTTATAAGCCTTTTTTTCAAACATTTCAGCGTCACCACGTAAAAATAAGCAACACATTTTTGCTATTAATTTTAATATTTTTCCTACTCATTTAATTTATTAGGCTTCTCACTTTTTTGGCACGTGCGGCTACTATATTTAGTTATTTATGTGAATACATCTATTCAATGACTCAATTTTTAAGCTTTCAGACAAGTGCGGCATAATGCTTGTAATTTATTATACACTTTTGTACATACATACTTACATATTTACAAACGTATTTGAACTACAAGTTTTTAAAGTCATCGACTTGGCCTGTCAAACTATCATCTTAACGCTATTTGTGCAAACACAACATATTTCAACTAGCATTTTGTTTCTACTTTATTATGTGGTATGTATTTGATGAAATGCTGTTAAAACAGCAACAATAATAAGTTGAAAAAATAAAAAATAAAAATAAATGAAATAAAAGTAAAAACAAACCGGTTCAAAGTGGGTCGAAGTACTTTGAGAGACAACCAAACCTACAAATAGCTAAAGGGAAGGTAGCGAATATGTATTTGTTACTGTCTAGTATTTGATAGCGAGCAGGTTTTGTAATATTTTTTTTTTTTAACAAAATCTATATGATACCCAGTTAACGTTTTTGTGAAATTTTGAGGTGGATTTGAAAAAAAATCATGTTTTCAAATTTCGATGGATAGTTTTCAATTTTCAAATGACTAGTACTGAATATCAATCTAGTTTCTTGTATTGCCTGTTCTACGAGAACGGTATCAGTACTTGTGCTGTACCCATCGATCCGAAACGACCCGGCCAAGAGAAATACACTCGGGGTGCCCCGTCTGACATTAGGCAGGGCTACACCTCGTTACAACAACAACAACATCAATTTGAAATTAATTACAGAAAATTTTTAAATTTGAACATTAACTGAATATCAATTTGGTAGCTATAAATCATTCAAAATTTCAGTTTTTTTTCAAGTATTCTCAATTTTTTCTCAAGCCGAAAACGAAATTTGAAATTAATTTCAGAAAATCTTTAGTTTTGAACATTAACTGAATATCATTTTGGTGGCTATAAATCATTCAAAATTTCGTTTTTTTTTTCAAGTATTTCTCAAATTTTTCTCAAGCCGAGAACGAAATTTCTAATTAAATTCAGAAAATCTTTAGTTTTGAACATTAACTGAATATCATTTTCGTGGCTACAAATCATTCAAAATTAATTTTTTATTTCAAGTATTTCTCAATTTTTTCTCAAGCCGAGAACGAAATTTGAAATTAATTTCAGAAAATCTTTAGTTTTGAACATCAACTGAATATCATTTTGGTGACTATAAAACATTCAAAATTTCAATTTTTTTTTTTTTCAAGTATTTCTCAATTTTTTCTCAAGCCGAGAACGAATTTGAAATTAATTTCAGAAAATCTTTAATTTTTAACATTAAACTTTAGTTTTAAACATAAAAATGTTAAAAATCGTTTTTTCGTTTTTTAAAAATTTTAAATATTTTTTCTTATGTTTATTGGGTAATTATATTAAGCTGAGATTTCGTCTCTTATTTATTGCAATATTTTGCAAAAAATGTATCACTTTTTTGTGTATCTATTGTCTGTCAATAACCGACAGATCAACTTTGCTGTTAATTTCAATAAGGGTACTCATATAATCGTAGAAACAGCGCGTAAAGCTCGTAAACGTATAAATTTACCAAATGCGTAAATGAACTGCCAAAATTTGTATGGAAAGAAGTCTACTACACAAATTTAGTAAACTTCCGCAACGATTTCGGTGTGTAAAAAAGTGCGTAAATTTATTTTTATTTTTTTAATGCTGGAAAATAGGCCAAAACCACTTTTTTAATAGGAATTTCGAAATAAAAAAATATTTGTTTGACATAAATTACACATACATAAATTTGTCTTGGGCGCTCATTTAACTGAGCTTGTAAATTTACACATTTGTTAAAGTTAGGTACATGGTTACATGAATACCACTAATATTTTTTCTAATTTTTGATATAATTTTAATGCATTGTCATAACCAGATTATCGTGGAATTATATGTAACTAAATATTTTGCTGTACTTATATTGTATACATTTCAATATACACTTGGGTAAAGTTCAGCTATATATATATCTATGCACTTAGATGTGTCTTTCTGCGAATAGCACAGCTCAAGCCATTTATTTTTGCTTGCTGTCAATGATCGACAAAAACCGGAACTCGTTTTGAGGTGCTCTAAAAAACAGCTGTTTTGTGGTTTGGTGCTATCTGTCTTTGTTCAATATGTACATACATATACATATACTACGAGTACATATATGTATAACCGCATAAACGTATTGTTCTTTCTTCGCTTTACCAACAAGCCAAGTAGCCACAAAATGCAAGATTTCTTTTATTACCTGTGGGTTAGAGTGGATTTTTGCTATGTTCGGGTTATTAAAAATAGTGGACAGCGTTTACGCTTAACAGGAAGCCATAAAACCATCAAACAGAATTCACCGATGTTTTCATAAATATGTATAGTGAAAAGTAGGTAGGCATCCTGTGTGGCTGTAGAAGTAAAGAAAATGGTAAAGTTGATAACTTTTTTTTTAAATAGGAAATATTTTATAGGAACCATAATTTAGCGTATTTCTTACTTGCCAACAGTATAAGCTTTTCAAAACATATATTGGGATCGTTTTGTGGTCATTTTAGATACTTTTTGCTGGCATTTCGGGGCCGTTTTAGGATCATTCTCGCGATATTTTGGTATTACAACTAGGGCATTTTGCTGTCATTTTAGGGACAGCTTGGAGCAATTTTGCTATCGTTTTTGGTACAGTTTTGGGCCCTTCGAATAATTTTTGGGGCATTTGTTACCAAAAGATCCAAACAAATTTTGAAATCTAAGTAAAAAAAAACTACCAAATCAGAAAAAACCACCAAATTCGAAAAAGTAAAAAAAAACTACCAAGTTTGGTAGAAAGCTGCCAACTGTGGCAACTGTGTTTCATTTTAAATGTACCAGCCTTACAAACCGCCTCATATGGCAACACCCAAGTAGATATTGTTAAAATGAAGGAGTTGAAATAGGTGGCAACCTTGCAAATCTTCCCAAGTGTACTCTATCGCACTATCTAAATACCAAATTTGATTCAAATCGCTGTAGCCGTTCCCGAAATAGTGGTCGATCTACCAAGGAATAGATTCAATGCATGGCAACCCTACTTGAAAATATCTTAGTTGGTAAACTTCCGAAAATGCTTTTCATTTGATAGCCATATTGGCATATTTTGAATGATATTGTAAAAATATATTAACATGAAATAGGTGGCAACCCTGTAAATCGCCCCAAGTGGAATAACTAAATGCCACGTTTGATTCAAAACGCTGTAGCTGTTCCCGTAATAGTGGTCGATATACCAAGGAATAGATGAAATGCTGTTGCATCGCAACCCTCGTAATAATAATATATTGAATAGAAATAGGTGGCAACTCTGTAAATCTCCCCAAGTGCGGTAGAATAGCTTAATGTCAAATTTGATTCAAATAGCTGTAGCCTTTCCCGAAATAGTGGTAGATATACGAAGTAATAAATGAAAAGCTGTTCAATGGCAACCCTACTTGAAAATATCTTAGTTGTTAAACGACCGAAAATGTCTTTCATTTGATACACATATTGGCATGTCTTGCTTAATATGTACCAAAAGTTAAAAAAAAAGGTGACAATCCTGGCTACCGCTCCAAGTGGCAACATCCAAGTAGAAAAACTTCGAATGAAGCGTATATGAAGCCAAATTGGATTCAAATTGCTTCAGCAATCAAGACAAACTTTTCTCAAATTAAGCTGATTTACAAGCCGCTTGAAAACCTATCCATCCTCATGCTAGACACCATTAACAAAACGGCGGAATTCCCCAAAATGCGACGACCTCTAAAAACGTAAAATAATAATACAGGAAGTGAAAGGACTGCATCAATTTACAGAAAATTCCACACGGGGTAAAAAAAATATATGCCCTTAGTGCTGATATGCTGGCATCTCTTACGTCAGTTTTGCATCAGACAACAACATCTGACGTAAAGAAGTCGCATCTACTGAGGACACCAGCTCATATGCTGTGAGTTGGCGAGGTTGAAGGAAACAAGAACAGGTCTATAAAAAATTAAAAGATAAAGCGATAAATAATTTCAAGATAATGGACAAGAAAACACCATCGATGAGTCACGCCTACAATTAAGTAAACTCTTGGAAGACACAGTCGATGAAGCATCATAAAGTGATGCAGAAAAAAACCTGGTAAACACATCAGGTGTAAAATATAAAAATTAAATGCAATTTGCAAAAAGTCAGACAAGATTAGCAACAGATGACTTTTATCTACAGTAATTACAAAGAATTGAGAACTTGTAACAAAAGCGCAACAATGAACAGGATTTTATGTAGCAGAAAATATGAAGTAATGCGAAAAACAAAAAGAAAAAAAATAATAGCAATGGAAAAAATAACAGGAATAAAGGTAGAACACAACAAGAAAATTAAAACAGAAAACAGCTTAACGAAGCAAAAACATGATTGCATTGTAAAAATTAAAGAATAGCATCATAAAGTGAAGCGATTAAAGATTATTATAACAACAAAAGCTGAAAATAAGTAGCAACAATGCAAGCTTTTGTTGACAATTTAACGCAAGCAAACAGGGCGGACCAAATTTTGTTTGTTCAGGTTGGACTAGTGATTCACAGGTTCTTTCTGCTGTTCGGCGCAACCATTTCCTATGAGTTTTTCTCTCAAAATACCTGAAGAGTTTGTAACATACTTTGGACTATCTTAAAAATTGTCGTAACTTTTTTTCAGAGCTTTAAGATTCAATGAAAATATCTTACATGAAAACACGCGAAGATGTATTTCGGCCATTAGTTTAAAAATTTCTGTTTGTATTTTCGATATACACTATTTTTAAAATATTAAAAAAAAAAAAAAATCCTTAAATAAATTGTTACCCCATTTTCTGAACGTTTTTGAGATTTTTTCAAGTAGGCTTGCCACCTACAATTCATATTCGACCACTATCTTGAAATACTATCTTGCCGAATACACCGTATAACAGACGATTTTCAAACAAGAAACCATGTTCTGAAAGCAGGATTTGTATAATTTTTTCTTGAAAAACACGTCGAAATCGAGAATGGTGTCACATTAGGTACTAAAGATAGAATTTTTTAAGGGCTTGCAAGTGTAGTCCAAAGTTCTCTTTCGCTCTCTGCCAATAAGTTAATCTTGCTTTTACCACGATATTATCTCTTATCTATTTCCTCTGACCTTCTGCTGAACCCTTTTTCGCAACCTGGCTCTTCTCTTGATCTCTCTTTCTTTCTCTTTGGCTTCCTCGCTCTCTCTCTCTCCCTTGCTTTCTCTCATCTCTCTTTATATCTCCTTCTCATCGATTTTTCCCTCTCTCTCTCATATCTCTTTCTCTCCATCTCTCTCTATGTCTGATCTCTCTTCCGCTCTCGCTCTCTATCTTCCCCTCTCGCTCTCGCTCTCTTTCTTTCTTTCTCTCTCTCTTTCTCTCTCTCTCTCTCTATCTCTCTTTCTTTCTCTCTATCTCTCTTTTTCTTTTTCTCTTTTTATCTCTCCCTATATTTACTCTTTTTTTCTCTAACTCTCTTTCCCTCTTTCGCTCTTTGACCCACAGGTTTTTTAATCAACCACGCTCTTTCCAGAAACCGGTAGGTACTAAAGATAGATAGAACTCGTTCGAGAGCTTGTAATTTTTTAAGTTCCCTTTCAATCTGTATCAAAAAATTCATCTTCTGTTTACTAAAATATGATCTCAATCTACACAATTCCTTTGTCCTTCTGTTAAAAATCTAATTCGTAATCTGGCGCCTATCCTGCTTTTCTCTCTCTCTCTCTCCCTCTCTTTACTCACTCTTTGCCATTCTCTGCTTAATGTCTCTTTCAACAGTGGAACAACTATCTTTTTTCTCTCTTCCCCTCCAATGATCAGTTGTAGATTAAAATTAGACATCGCCAGTTCATATCACAATTGTGCTGTTGAAGGGGGGGAATGTGCTTTTTTACTACTTTTAGTATGACAGGATTCAAGTCCAATATTACACATTTTCCATCTGCTCACCAAACTTTTCGCTGTAAAAATTCTTTGCTTTCTTTTCAATGTAGTTGGCATCAAATCCTTAACACCAACTGGGAATTGAGGTAAATTTGTTTCGTCGTTGTAAACATCTAAACTGCAAAAGCTATCATGCAAGTATTTTTGTCTACTTACTCTTTCTATACTCTGCCTTCCATTTGCTGTTAAGAGTCAAAACACAGTTTACCAATACACCCTCCCGCTTCACTTTGCCGACCCTTGATCTAAAAATGTATACACATCTATCTAAGCAAACAAGTGCATATTTTGGTTTTAGCTTTTAATGTAGCTTTTTTCAAAGGCTTTTTTAATGGCAAATGCATTAAATATTTTCATGACCATGGTACACAGCTCTTTGCTTATTTGCAGCCTCACCAAACTCAATCACATTTCGGAGAGCTCACTTTTATTTATGAACAAACATAAAATTGCACACATTTGTAAACTCTAATTCATATGTGTGTAAGCAAATATTCGATAGTGTGGCTATATTGAGCACTTTTTATAAAGGCCATTAAATGGAGTTACCTCGAAATTTTATTTCCCGAAAGAAAACGCATTAATTTTTGCTAATCTATGTTAGCCAGATATTTTGCGAGTTGGTAACAGTGATACTTACATATATATGCCTTGCTTCCTGCCCGTAGAACCTATCATCCAGTTTTTACTACCACAAGAGTAGTTTCTAGTAGTTTTTTTTTTCATACCATGACCATATATAGTTTTTAGCATTGCCTATTTAATTCACATGCATGTGTAAAATTTAATAGCTTACAAGCATATCGAACGAAGAGGTCATTATCAAATGCATTAGCGACCACTACAAGTCGGTTTAGTATGCATTGGTGTTCGCATAATATGTATATACTTTGTATTGAAGTACCTAAAACAAAAAAAAACAAGTAAGGAAAGCTGTCTTCGGCTGTGCCGAAGGCTAAATACCTTTCATGAATAAGCGTCACGATTTTCACTGTTTGATCCCCAGTACAGCCTGTGTGAATTTAACTTTAGCTCATACCGAAATTATCGGAGCTATCGATTATATGGGGACGATGTGTTATATTGGTCCAATCTCATTGATTTTTAACATCGACATTCCACATTCTAAAATAGCAACATTTACGAAATTTCACGTTCCTACCGATATAATTACAGGAGTTATCTACCAAAATCCGTTTATCGGAACAATCGATTGTATGGGGGCTATGTGAAATATTTATCCCATTTGATGATTTTCAACATCGATATTTTATATATAAAAATAGCGATGCTTCCAAAATTTCGCGTTCCTATGTGTTTAATTACAGGAGTTATAGCCCAAAATCCGTTTATCGGAATAATCGATTGTATGGGAGCTATGTGAAATATTTATCCCATCTCTATGATTTTCAGCATCGATATTTCACATATAAAAATAGCAACACTTATAAAATTTCACGTTCCTTCGTGTTTAATTACAGGAGTTATAGCCCAAAATCCGTTTATCGGAATAATCGGTTGTATGGGAGCTATATGTTATATTGGTCCGATCTTGCTGGTTCCGACAAATGATTCCTATATTGGAAAATGGTGGCCGCATACCAAATTTCAGCCAAATATCTCAAAAACTGAGGGACTAGTTTGCGTTCAAACAGACAGACAGACAGACAGACAGACGGACAGACGGACATGGCTAAATCAACTCATCTCGCCATCCTGATCATTTCGGTATACTTATTGACGGGTCTATCTCTTCTTCTTCTCATATTTACAAACATCGTACCAAAGTTATAATACCATTTCATGTTCATGAAAGGTATAAAAAAAAACTAATGGCGGTGATATACCCACAGGTTATCATAACCTCTAACGAGATTTTTTACCGAGCTTTTCTTTCCAACTTGTGGTGTGTTGCTTTTGAGTTTTTCCTACAAGTTGGCGGGACCTACAGTTTTTTTTGCCGACTCCGAACGGCACTTGCAAAGCAAATGAATTTTTTGCTGAGAAGCTTCTCATGGCAGAAATACACCCGGAGAGTTTGCCAAACTACTGCCGAGGGGCGAGCCCGTTTAGAAAAATTCTTTTTCTAAATAATTTTTGATGTTACTTTTGCCGAGCATCGAACCGCCAGGACTTGGTGTAGAAGACCGAACACTTAACCGCTACACCATGGCGGCCGCCTAAAACTACCTGGGTGACCGAAATCCTTGAATAAAATTACTTAAGCCTGTTTGGCGGTTAGTGCTCGTATGTATCGACTAAAAATTGTATGTTCAAATTGTATTTAGATAATGCTATACATATTTTTTTAATATTCACACAATATCAGATAGCTGGCAACCATGTAAACCGCTCCATGTGGCAACGCCCATATCGAAAATCTCAACATGAAGCATACTGTTCATAGGCCTAATTTAATCCAAATCGCTTTAGCCGTGCCCCATATAGTAGACTATGTATATACGAAGGATTAAACAAAATGGGGTTAAGGGGCAACCCTATTTCGTAACCCTGCTTGAAAATATCTTCACTGGTACACGGCCGCAAATACCTTCACATTTCTTACTCAATATTAACAATGAATTACGATAGATGGCAACCCTGTAAACCACCTAAGTAGAGAGGACACGTTGTTGTTGTAGCGAGGCGTAGCCCTGCCCAAATGTCAGACAGGGTCACCCCTGTTTACTTGAATAAAGTTTTAAAGTTGAGAATTTTTGTGTCTGATATTTTTAAGCCAAATTCGTAACCTTTTAGTAGCATTACATGAAGCAATAATAACATCTACAGCCGCTGTTAACGCATCGTCTGCATTTACAGCGCTGCAATTGGATAACATTGTAACGCATTGGACTATGGAGAAGAAACCGTAAAATAAAATATATTTTTAATTTTTCTTTTTAGTTTTATTTTTGTTGCATTCAATTGTCTTGCTTGCTTATTTTTTTTTCTTTTCTCATTTTTTTGCTGAAACTTCAGTTTTTATATTGTTTTAAGTTTTTGTTTTATTGTTACTCAATATTATTGCATTGCAAATATGAATGACTTGACATTGACATTTGCGTCAATGGCATCTCTTTTATGTTTTTTTTTTCCTTGCCCTATGTGTTGTTGGCTGTAGTTCTCTGTTTTTATACCTTTCATGAATATGAAATGGTAGTTTAGTTTGATTCGTTGTGCTAAAACTGTAGCTAGAAGAGAGAAAGAGACAGAGTTGGATAGTAAGAATAGTGGATTTATTATCGCGACATTTTGTCAAGAACTCAGAATTAAAAAGGCAAAACAAAAAAAAAAAAAAATAATAAAAAAATAAAAAAAATAAAAACAAAACAAAAAAAAATAAAAAAATATAAAAAACATAAAAACAAAACAAAAAAAATTATATAAAAAAAAAATAAAATAAAAGTAAATAAAAAAAATAAAAACAAAACAAAAAAAAAATAAAAAAATAAAATAAAAAATAAAAAAATTTAAAAATAAAAAAAAAATCAAAAAAAAATTATAAAAAAAAAATAAATAAAAATAAAAAAGATAAAAAAAATAATATAAAAAATAAAAACAAAACAAAAAAAAAATAAAAAAATAAAAAATATAAAAAACAAAAAAAAAAAAACAAAAAAAATTATAAAAAAAATAAAAAAAAAAATAAAAACAAAATAAAATAAAAAGTAAAAAACGAAATAAAAAAAATTAAAAAACAAAATAAAAAAAAATTAAAAACCAAAATAAAATAAAAATTAAAAAACGAAATAAAAAAATTAAAAACCAAAATAAAAAACAAAATAAAAAAAAAAAAAATTGAAAAAAAAAATTAAAAAAAAAAACAAAAAAAAAAAAAAAATAAAAAAAATTAAAAAAAATGGAAAAAATAAAAAAACAAAATTAAATAAAAAGTTAAACAAAATTAAAAAAAAAAAAAATTAAAAAACAAAATAAAAAATTAAAAAAAAAAAAACAAAATTAAAATTAACAAAAAATTAAAAAAAAAAAAAACAAAATAAAAAAATAAAAAAAAATAGAGAAAATAAAACAAAATTAAAAAAAAGGTAAAATAAATAAAAAGAAATTAAAAAAAAAATTTAAACACATTAAAAAAAATTTAAAAATTGAAAATCAAAACAAAGTAAATTTAAAAATAAACAAAAAAAAAACTAGAAAATGTGAAAAGAAACTAGAAAGTGATAAATTAAATAGATTTAAAAATATTTAAAAAATTTATTTCTACCATTCAAAACACCTGATACAAAATTTTTTTCTATGTACAAGCACTGAGAAACAAAGGAAAAGAACCATTGGCGAGAAATAGGCTTGCACTTAATTATAAAGCAAATAAATTTCAAAATACAGAAATCTGAATATGCAAAACAGCAAAGTTTAATTTTAGCTCACTAAATTGCAGCTTTGTTGGATCGCTGTCCATATAGACAGCTCAAAGTTCTTAAGCAATAGCGTTACTAGTTACTCATGCATTTTATGCAAATACTTGTTGATTCGCGCTTTAATGCAATTCCATTGATGAAGGGATGTCAGCACTTAACCTCTTTTTTTATGTTGCGCAATGCAAATATCTACATACAAGCCAAGCCGGTGGTCGTATGAGTGTGTGTAAAGATTTTTATTTCATAGTACAGTTATTATTTAAGAACTGTCTCAAGTGCAACTTTAAAACACTGAACCTGTTGAGCATGATCCTACAACAAACACAGTGCCAAAGTGGCTATGCAAATGAAATGTGGTTAATGATTGTTGTGCATTTAAAAAGAAATTGTTTTTGTTCTTTTTTTTTTTGAAAAAAGTGGACACAGAAAATAGTAATAAAAAAATTTGAAGGAATAAAATATTTACTAACTTCACTTCGCTCATCTAACAAGGTAATGTGTGCCAAAACGAAGTGCTGACTGACAGCTCACTTCTCTTAAAAACATGTGACTTGAATATGTCTTCCTCTTCTTTGTGCTATATTTTGTTTACAAAACCAGGCATCGCCACGTGGTGGCTCTTTTGAAGAACATCATGTGGCCCTTTTCTGTCGATTCCAGGAACGATGTTGTTGTAGAAAGTAAGACGTTGGCTCAGCAGGTTGAAGGACCTGGTGAACCCTGGTTTAAGCTAATGACAAATTACACCCAGTATAATTACTTTTATGTTTTGAACTTAACTATTTCTAATGAAATCTTTAATGAGTAATGATTACATAAATTGGAAGTCCAACTAAAAAAATCACAAAAATCGAATTCATATAAATTGTTGCTACTAATTGCTGTAAAGTACTTTTTTTATGCAAATTAACATGCAAAAATCACAGATTATCATTTATAAATCAAGTAAAAGTTAAACAGAAAATTCATACATAAAAATTATATGTAACCAATTAGCGAATGTATAACCGATTGATTAACGAAATCAGTAACACTTTAGCCCTGCTACCGCGCAATCGGCGACGCGTCTGTCTATAGTCATAATAATAAGTGTTGCGCATGCGCAACAAATCAATGAATGTATGAATGAAAGGCCTATCTCTCTCTGATGTTTTTCATGCATGCATGACGTGTCTCACGCTATTCTCTGCACTCTTGAATATTAATGTTTAACACTTCAACTGATTACAATTTACTCAGCATTTTTTTTTTGTTCATAAAAGCATGAGAAATGCGTTGTTCCTAACTAAGAAAACAAAATTTTTGTCGAATTTTAAACAAATTTGGGTTTTACTGCCGAAAATCATTACGACAATTTGTCCACATTTCATGCTCTCATGCTTCAACTCAGTCAATTATCTCACTTTAGCCGGCATAACAAAGTTTGTTTGATTTTTTTTGCATATTTTTTCTCCTTTTTCTGTTGATATTTTTTTCGCAATAAATTATGTTTTGTGTGGAAAATATTTCACTGGCGCTAATTTGCATTCATTAATTGGAGTGCCCACTTAAAATTGCCGCTACATTAAGTGAATGCGGAGAATGGCGCGCGCCAAATAACGTTGTGCCTTTTTCAATTTTGAAATATCAAAAAAAAAAAAAAAACTATCATTTTTTCTATGGTTAGGCAGAGAAAAGTTCGCTTTTTGCTGTTTTCTCTTGTATTATTTTTGGGAGAATTAATTGAAAATAAAATAGAAAAAATTATTTAAATAGAAATAAAAACTAAAAGAAAGAAATTTAAAAAAATGTTTAAGTTAAACAAAAGACAAAAATAAAAAAATTAGAAAAAAAATTAAAAAAACCAAAAAAAAATATAAAAGCATGAAAATAAAAACAAACAAATTAAAAACATAAAAAAGCATTGAAGCATGAAAATAAAAAGAAACAAATTAAAAAAATGAAAAAAGATTGAAAAAAATATAAAAAGACTGGAAAAAATATAAAAAGACTTAATAAAAAAATATAAAAAAATATAAAAAATATAAAAAAATATAAAAAATATAAAAAAATATAAAAAATATAAAAAAATATAAAAAATATAAAAAAATATAAAAAATATAGAAAAATACAAAAAATATAAAAAAATATAAAAAAATATAAAAAATATACAAAAATATAAAAAAATATAAAAAAAATATGTTGAATTTTTTCTGGCTCGAGGTCAAAGAAATATTTAATTAAAACCACAGGTTTGTTTTTATAAATTTTTTGTTCCAATAAAAAAATATAAAAAATGTAAAAAATATAAAGAAATGTAAGAAATATAAAAAAATATAAAAAAATATAAAAAATATAAGAAAATATAAAAACATATTTAAAAAAATATAAAAAAAAATATAAAAAAAAATATATTTAAAAAAAAAGAAAAAAAAATATAAGAAAATATAAAAACATATTTAAAAAAACATATAAAAAAATATAAAAAAATAAAAATAAGAAAAAAAGATTTTTTAAAAAAATAAAAATAAAATTAGGAAAAATTGAAAAAAATGTAAAAAAATATAAAAAAAATATAAAAAATTATAAAAAAAATATAAAAAAATATAAAAAAAAATATTTAAAAATGTTTGAAATCCCTTTGTTGCTTTTTTGATTTGTAGTCTATTGCTGTAAATACCGACGGTATTTACAAGCAATTTTCGGGATTGTATGAAAATGTGTTTTTTTGAGAAAAATTTACCTACGCGCTGCAGGAACCAGACAAGCCGACATATGTTTCGATGATACTGGAGTTACATCTCTTCAAGGACTTTTCTTCCCGGCATTGTGAGAGTCGAACTCACAACACTGTAGTGACTTGTATGCTAGAAGGTCTAGCACCTTAGGCCACTACCCAGCTTGAAGGTAAACCCTTCTCAGTGTCCATTTATGCATATATTTATACTTCCATATAGAACATTTCTTTAATTTCAATGCTAACTTATATGAAAGATTTGCGAATTTTTAGGACTTGGTGTGAAACCTATGAAAGAATTTTCATACTTAATTAAGCACGAATATTTTTCCATTTATAACATTTTAAACTATTTGTTGCTTTTTTGACTTGTAGTCTATTGCTGTAAATACCGTCGGAAAATGGAAAAATATTCGACACTGAGAAGGGTTTACCTTCAAGCTGGGTAGTGGCCTAAGGTGCTAGACCTTCTAGCATACAATCTTTGAAATATTTAAAAAAATATAAAAAAATATAAAAAAATAAAAATAAAATAAAAATAAAATAAAAGAAAAATAAAATAAAAATAAAAAAAAGATGTTTTAAAAAAATAAAAATAAATTAAGAATTGAAAAAATAGGGTAAATTAAAAAAAAAAAAATAAAATAAGGGGGAAAAAATAAGAGAAAAAAAGAAGGGATTATTAAAAAAAAAAATCAAATAAGGAAAAGTTAAAAACAAAATAAAACATAAAACAAGAAATTAAAAAATAAAAATTTAAAAATAGAGAAAAATTTAAAAATAAAAAAGAAAAATTTAAAAATAAAAAAATAAAATGATTGAAAAAAAAGAAAGAAAATAAATAAAAATAAAAAAGGAAAAAATTAAAAAAAATTTAAAAAAAATAAAAAAAATTAAAAAAAATTAAAATAAAAAAAAAAAAATTTAAATTAAAAATAAAATAAATACAAAGAAAAGAAAAAAATGTTTCTTAGAAAACTTAAAAAATAAAAAATAAAAGAAATGAAAATAATATAATTAAAAAAAAAAAAAAAATTAAAAAAAAAAAAATTAAAAAAAAAAACAAACAATTTAAAATTTAAAAAAGTATTAAAAATTAAAAAAAAAAAAAATTTATATAAATTAAATTCTTTTAATCGGAATAGAAGTATTTCCTTTTTATTAAATTCCGGTGCTTCCAAAACGGCTAGAGTATTTATGAATGAAAGTTTCATCTTTCAAGCTTTCATTTTTCTCACTATCCGTTTGAAGCACTTTTTCTAAAGCTTTCGGCAGAATCAGTCCGCCAATACGTCAGCTGCGTCACGTACGTCAATTTTAGAGCAATTTCTACTTTGACGTATCCGTCTTATCTGGCGTTACGCATACAAACATCCGCAGTCTACTTTGCTGTCAGTTATTTCGACGTACGTGACGTACGTCACGGATTGATTCTGCTGAACGCTTAACAGCAACTTAAAAGGAAATCTGCAAACAGCCTGTAAAAAGTCTTACTTTCAGTTCTTAAAGAAATGTGCAAACAACAAACAACAAAAAAAAAAAAAAAGAAGTCATCCAACAACAAACAGAAGCGCGTGCACGAAGTTTACTTTTACTTTAAACAAACTTTTTCACTAATACTTTCATTTACTATACATTTTTTCCACACAACTCAGAAAAAATATAGCAAATAAAAAAGAACAAGGACAGAGCAGCAAATGAAATCTCCAACTAGAAAATAACTACTAACAACGCATAGCCAAAAACTAATAGTAACTGTAAAATTAAATAGCAACGAACAGTGTGTTTGATAAGAAAGCAAAAACAAAAACTTGCCAATGATGACAAGACGTGTTTACATTTAAAATAAGCGCGCACAATTAGCGATTCTATAAAAGCGTACGCTCGCACTGAAAGTATTCGCATTTTTTTGAGAGCGGCGGACGAAACGCATCCGTCTACTATTTGTATTGCATCCGCTGTTATCTGCGAAACCAAAAATGGCAACCATGCCAGTCGTCTGGTGTACAGATCCAAATTCAGTAAATAAACAACCCACAGCTTTCGCGCTTCACGGCATACAATTGCAAGGTAATGTCACCGAGAAACAGGTATTAGCGCTACGCGAGTTAGTGAATGCTGCTGCCGAGGGAAGGCTTATATTGCCAGCTGATGGTACATTCGTGCTATTAGATAGTGGCATAAGCATCGAAAGTTCGATAGTGAAAAGTGATAATAGCAGCGCCATGATCGCTGATGTTGATGGCAATAAAGAGAATGCAGTGCATAATATGATTGCGCGAAGCGTGAAGAATGCTAATGGCGCGTCGGCGGGAGGCGATGAGAAGCAAGCAAAGAGCACTTATATACTAATGCCAGTAGCGGCGAGCAAGCAGCGTGCACAGCCAAATCAAAGGCTGGCGTCACCCATAGCAATAGTGGAGGAAGAAGATGTGGAGGAAGATGAGGAAGAGGAAGCGCGGGAGAATGCGGAGGAGGATGATGGCGCGTTTGAACCAAAATACTCCACATTCACGCCGCCCAGCTCCAACGAGGGCAGCGAGGAAATACTCTATGAATTTCTTTGTTGCGCCAAATGTATGAATGAAATGTATACCAATAAATGCCCCTCTACAGCGAATGCGCGCGCGCGCGCCAGTAGTCAATGTCTATATAGTAGTCAAGCGCTTGCCACCAACACCGCCTCACCCACTAGCAAAACTAATCAAAGTCGGCGAGCTTTGGCCGCTGAACGCTTACAGCGATTACTCAGGACTTCAGGACGCGCTAGCGCATACGCAGATTGGAACGCGCCAGCTTGCGGCGTTAAAGCCAATGAACTGACAACACTGCTAGACGATCCAGTATACAGTATTGCCAATAAATATACACGCCGCTATCATCAGCGCAAGTATTGCCTCAACGCTGCCTCCTCCTCCTCAACATTAGTGGCACGTAATAGACAAAATCGTCATAAATTACCAATGCAAAGCGTTAAAATCTTTCATAATCGTAACATTGCAATCAGCGCGTGTAGCGCTGCCAGCAATAACAACACTAATGTACAAAATAATCGTTGTAATAAAATAGCCAACACCTGTACAACTACAACTACATTACCCCCCTATGCGACTGTGAATAAAAAGCAAATCGGCAATGAAGCGCTCACACAATCGTGTAGTCGAGCATTGAAGTATGACGGTGAAATGCCAGTGAGGCCAGAGGGTCATCGCGCGAATGAAATTCAGAAAAATCACGCGCCAGCACTAGGCGCTAAGAGTGTGGAGGCCATTAGTCGTGAAGGGAACGAAGCGCGTACGGTCATAGCAGAAAAAGCAATGCGCGCGCGGCAAACCAACTGTGATATAGCAATGGAAGAAGTTGAAAAAGTAGCGCACTCGGCTGCTATAGTAAGGGATCTAATTAGCTTCGATGATGATGAAGGTGGCGCCGCGATTGAGACTACAAACGCTTGCGTTAATACAAAAATAATCGATTTATTGTGTGCGCCTAACAAAGACGCACCAACGCTCGCTAATGACTGCAACGACAACCTTCCATCCTCAGCAGATGCGCTTTGCATGCAAATTAGTGAAGGCGCTGTTGCTGGGGGCGTAGCGATCGCCGCCGCGCAAACACAAAGCAATAATTCGAGTCGTAAAACAAGTTTCGATTCTACGTGTACCATCAGCTCAATGGATTCTGGTTTCATTGAGATGCAGAATAGGTTAGAGAATGCCGCCGCCGCAGCTGGCGCGACGTATGCGCGTCCCACAATAGCGCAAATTTTTGATGCTGGTCTCGAAAATGCAGCGCGCCTCACACTCATTGCTGGCGAATCATGCGATACACCGGAAAAAATTGCGCGTCTCAACTACAAAGAATGTCTAACACAATCACGAAATCGACGCAAGTCTTACGAGGAGTTCAAAGCAATGTTTGCCGCAACCGAGGAAACTACAAATAGTGCGGTGGGCGTGGTTGCAGGCACAGCAGCGGAAATTAGCGCGCGACGTAAAGCGCGCAATAGCAGCTGTGCTGAAACACAATATGGCGCTTCAATGCCAACGCCCGAAAGTGCAACAAAAACAGCGATGGCTGCGGTTACAGCAGCGGTGACAACAATGTCGAATGCATTAGAATCGATATCAGAGCAAACTAGCAACGCGCCAGCGGGGGAGGGTAGCCAACGGCGGCCAAACAAAGGTGCTGATGTAGATGTAGAGTGTGAGCGTTTAGTCAACGACAGTAGACTCACCGATCACATGAGCGCGTCTGCTTTGAATAGCGAAATAAAACCGGATTGTGTAAACAAGCTTGCGGCTGAAATGGATACCGCTGACTTGTGCGCCGCGCTGACAACAGCACCAGTGCTCACGACGACGACTTCTGAACAACAACGCGCGACCACAGAAATTTTGCGCAAGAATTCCGATTATCTATCGCAAATTCTCGATAACAAGCTGCTGGCAGCTAAAGAAAAGGAAAAGGCGCACATACGCCGCAAATCGTATGAGGAGTTCAAGCGTTTGGTGCGCGAATGTGAAACATCAATGGATGTGGCCGATAAAATCAATGAAGTGAATGAAAATGTGGGGGCGACGACGACGACGACGCCTTTTAAACGTCAAAATTCGCGTAATCGAAAAAGTTATGCTTCATTTTTGTTAATGCGACGCAACTCACTCAGAGAGCAACAACAAAAGGCGGCAGCGACAGCAGCTTCGACGCCAGATGGCGCTGCGGACAATGATGCGGTAGACTCTAGCGCGCAAATGGAAAATAACAACGCCAGTGGAGCTATGGTACCATCAGCAACAGCGCCGGCGGCCAGCAACAAAACCGCTAATGTAAATAGCAGCAATAATTATAAACGCAATTTTAAAATCTACGATAAACTCGTTTATGGCACCATTTATGACATAATCCAACGCAAGAATGATATTTACAATCTCACATATCAGAAGTATGACAAATATATGACATATGGCACTATCTATGAAATACTCCACCGCAAAACATCACAAGCTTCATCGACAACCTCATCCGTGAGAAGCGCTGGCGATTTTTTCCAACGGAGAAGTCTATCAGCAATATTGGAAAGAGATGGCGGAGGTTGCGGTGGCGCGCTGCGACAAGACCGCAAAATTAGTAGCGCATCCAAAACGGAAAAGGATAAAGACAACACAGAAGGCAAATACAAGCCACTAAAGGCAACAATGATTTACGATATAATTCAAAAGCATCAACAGCAACAAGCGCAAATGTCAGCGCTGGGCGGCAATACCATAACGGGTAGCGCTAGCGCGCCAAATACGGTCACATCAACCACAAACACTACTTCCTCGTTGCATTCTAGCACAGGCCGCAAATATGGTACGATTTATGATATTTTACAAATGGAGAAATCAGATGCGCACACACAAGAAATAACTTCGGATGCGGCGGCGACGCACCCAGAATGCAAAAATCGTTTTATTGTTAGTAAAATCGATGAAAGCGCTGTCTTGGTTGAGAGCACTGCAGCTGACGCGCAAGAGCGAATAGAAAGTGCTGCAAGTACCACATCCGCCAGCGCGTCAAATGAGCAACCGCAAACTGATGATGCCGTCAACACGCCAGGCGCGTGTGATGCGCCTAAAACTGCTGCTGCCAAAACGACGAAGTCAAACAAAATGCGAAAACTATCCAATATATTGTCCTATAATAAACAACACAACAATGCAACAAAGTCTGAGAAATCTGCAACTGAAGAAACTGCTAACGCGGAACACGCAACTAAATCCAAGCAGCAACATAAGCGACGCTTTGGAATGCCGCAACTTCTACCGCTTGATAGCGAGGAACTGTATGCGCGCATTATAGCACAAAATCGCGCCGCTACCACCGCGGCCGATAAGTTGGCAGCGTGCGCGGGTGGTATAATGAAATCCAGCTCATTAGATGCTATATCCTTGTCAGTCGCAGCGGCTTCTGCGCTCAACACGCCACCCGATACACCTTCACCGCCATCACCACGACGCAGTCTCAAACAACATACCTGCCTACCACAATACCCGCTCCCAGCAGCACATGCGACCACTGCACAACGCACTCAATTACAAAAAAAGTTTTCATTAGATAGTTTTGTACCGCACACGACTGCTGCGGCGGCGGCGACATGTAACGAGCGCTCACCCATGCGTCGTTGGTCAAATCAATTGCCCATAAAATGTTATTGCGGCGCAGCTTTGCTGAATGATTCACGTGAAGGCTCACCACTTTTGTCTTCATCTTCCTTGGACAGCAGCGCTGAAGATTTATGCACGTGCGAATTTACAGCGGCACCACAACAAAGGCAGCGTCAACGTCGTCAAGAATATTTAAGCCATCAGCAGCAACACCACCATAACCACGAGTCACTACAGCATAAGCCAACATGCCCGAATTCATTATTGTTTAGTGGAGTCACGCATGAAACGACTCCCAGCGCCTCGTCACTTTTGCCTTTGACCAAATCTTCCTCTGCTTCATCGTGTGTTGGTAATGCTGATTGCGCTTGCGCGTCACTTGAGAATTTCAAAAATTTTCGTTTAAATGCCGCAACGCCGTCCAGTCCTAAAGCGCTTGCCAACAATAAAGTAGCGAAGGGCGCTAACTCAGCGCTGACCAAGAAGACCAAGTCGCGGCGTTTGTCGGAGTTTACGCGCGGTGAATTCTTAAATGAAAAACCGTAAGTTGTATGCACATTTAAGTTTTTTATTATTTTAAGTTTGATTTTCTAATTTTATTACCAAATGCAAATGCTTTTAAGCGAATTCTGTGCAGTATTTTTTTCGACGAAAATTTGTGAAATTGAAAATATGGAAGTGTGTGTGTGAAAGGGGTCAAGGGGCATGGTTTTTTGCTGAAAAGCTTTCCTATATCTGAGATGAGTTCACTTGTGAGTTGATTAATATCTTTTCAGGATTTTTATGTCATATTCACGCAAATTTACGACGAAAAAATTTTTATTCACGAACATTTCCGAAATTCACCTAACTTTTTTCTTCAATTACTTGCACTAACGCGTGAAAATATTTGAATAAGTCGTTTGAAATTGATTAGCTACTTACGCAAATTTATCAGTCACGACATTCACATTTTTGTTTTTGTTTACTCACGCGTGAATTTTTTTTTTGGGTACTTCCTGTCACGCGTGACATTTATTATCTGCTTTCATAAATTTATCAGACACGAAATTTACGTGATTTTTTACGAATGATTTCTACTCGAACGTGAAAATTTTTCGTATCACGCGTTTCCACCTCATCTACAGTTCACGATACAAATAGCCTACTTAAGATTCGGGGATATGTCACATGCATCTTTCAATACTTCATCACGGGCGATTTTAGAAAAAGTTACCAACGTGAGTGTTCGTGAAAAAAGTCAAGAGAATATTTTAATATCTTAAAAGCTAAAGGATCCACTTGTCACTTTGTTAAAGTCTTTTCAGGTGTTTCAGCTCACATTCACGCATAGGCACGAAATGAAAAATTTCAAATCACGCACTTTGATGTTTTTAACTTTTATTTACCCAGTTAGTTTAAGTAAGGTTCAAGTGGCTGCCACAGAGGCACACTTAGGCCAGTTTTGAAAGGCCCGTTGTGATACAACCAACATTAGGAAAGTCAGTCCCGGGATCCGGCCACATGGAAAATCCCTTAGTTGTTGGGATTCTCCAAATAGCAGAATCCCGGGACTAACACTCCTAGACCGACACCGTTGCACCTCCTCGAACCATTTAGATGACTTTATGACGGCCATCAAGTCCTTTATGTCCAGCTTCGCGATCTGGGGTAGGCTATCCAGGAAGGGAACTCCCAAAAAGCGCGTTCTCGCGCCGCTTAAAGCCGGGCAGTTACAAATAAGGTGTTCCACCGTTTCCTCTTCCTCATCGTCTTTGCATCGTCGGTACACAGTTACTCACGTGAAATTTACTACTCGCGCACATAAATATATCAGTCACGACATTCACGTAGCTTTTTTCTTCAGCAGAAATGCTTACTCACGCGTGATGAACTTTGACACAATTTTTGAGCGTACCTTTAACTTAAGATTTCGGTGGCATAAGTTTCTTTGTTCTGACAACAGCGAACAGTTGATTTAAACATTTTTCAGACATAATTCCAGCTCACGCAGATTCGCTCACGTGAAATAAATTTGTTTCGCACAACCTCTCTTCTCTTAAACACATTAGTACTCCGTGGACATGATTTTTTTATGAAATGACTAACGCGCACACGTGAAATTTCTTGACACTTCGTGTCACGCATTTTCTAAAACCCCCTTTTCCAACTAGAATTTGCCCTGTCTTTGCCAGCGACAAAATTCCGTTTTGTTCCTCAGATACTTTAGACATTTTCGTAAGCACCTTCGGTCTCATCAGGAATAAATTAAAAAAAAAAAAAAAAACCCTGAGCTAAACCGTTATTTCCCCCAGTAACTGTCAACCTTGTCAATCACTGTAATTTCTGTTCAAATTTTTTAAATTTTTATCGTAAAATAAATAGCGGCATATCATTAGAAGTACAGTAATGTGCCCTCGTTTTTATAGTCCCAAATACAAGGCGCTGCTTTAGTCACAAACGCAAGCTTAGACATAAAACATGACCTGTTTTTGATGAGATACTATTAAAACTCCTTCACATATGTGCGCTAATAAGCTTTATTTTTATTGTTGTTTTTTTTTTTTTTTTTTTTGCACCAATGAAACATAATCAATTGTGTTTTTATGTGTTTTACATTACTTGCATAATAATTTCTATTTGATTTAAATAAAATAATATTTAATATAATTAAGGGGTTTTTTTTCACAATGCCGTGTGCTTAAACGACATTAGATTTAAAAACTGCCAACGCATTATTTGCTTTTACGTAGACTAATATATACAGTGGTGTTCAAGTAAATAGCTCACCTAATTTTTTTTTACACTATTTTCAAGGAAGATAAAAAAGTTAAGGAAAGATAAAAGAAAAATGGATAGAAGTAGTAGAAGAAAGATAGTAGCTAAAATTAATATTATAATGAATTGAATACTGTCCCTCTTCAAGCTCACAATTTTCGACTTTTTATCAAACAATTTTAGATTTTTTTTTTTTTTACTTTTTCAATAAGAATTTAAATAATATTTTCAAGTAATGTTTAAAACGTTTTAATTAAAAATTTAATAGAAATTTGATAAATTTTGTGACAATGGTAAAAAAAGTTCCATTTATATGACCGCCACTGTATGCATAATTATTAATTAAAATTATTCATTAGTCTGCCGATATTCACGTTAATAAAGATTCATACATTGTTATTGTTAATCAAATGCAAATAAATGTGTGGCATTCCATTCATAGAAAATATGTAAAAAATATTTCTCATCACAAGTCGTGGGTTTTTTTTTCGCATTGTGATGTTAGTTTTTTGTAGATTAGTGTGAAGGGGGATCTTTGTTGCACTACCTATTTGCATAGCAACTCATTTCTCGTTTATTTGCTTAACTTTTTCGCTCACTTTTCATTGATAAAACGATTCAATGGTTGGGTGAGCTGTGATTTACATACCTTGTTTTTATTCCAGATAAAATTTGAATTTTCTTGACTTTACATTTTTTTGTATAAAACTGCATTCATAACAATGTTACAAAAATTTACGAAAAGTAGTGTAAAATATTGTAAAACGAAAAAAATTGAAAAAAAAAATTTGAGCAACAAAAAACTAAAAATAAATATTAAAAAAAAAAAAATTAAAAATAAATATTAAAAAAAAAATTAAAAATAAATATTAAAAAAAAAAAAAAAAAAAAATAAATAAAAATAAAAAAAAATTTAAAAATTAGAAAAAAAAAATAATAAAATAAAAAAAATTTAAGAAAAAAGTTAAAAAAATTAAAAAAACAAAATATGAAAAAAATAAAAAAAATAAGAAAACGCATTTAAAAAAATATAAGAATTAAATAAAAAAATTACTAAAAAAAATTAAAAATATGAAAAAATTAAAAAAAAAATTTAAGAAAATAAAAATACTTTTGGCTAAACTGGAAAAAACCAATTCAATAAGATTAAAATCTCAAAATTATAAAAAAAATGTAAAAATGATAAATAAAATAAGGTGAAAGCATTAAAAAAAAAATAAAAATAGTATATAAGAAAAGTTGTGAGAATAGAATTAAAAAAATAAGCAATAACATAACAAAAAAAAAACAATTTCAAAAAATGAAAAAAATTAAAAAAGTATAAGAGAATAAAAATATTGTTGGCTAAACCAAAAAAAGAAACAAATTCAATAAAAACAAAATCCCAACATTATAAAAAAATTTTGGAACAAAAGCGTTGGTTTGAACGAAACAAGTTAAATTAAATAAAAATAAGAAAAATAAAAAATCTTTTTAAAAAACTAAAAAAAAAAAAAAAATGAAAAAAAAAATAAAAAAAAAACTTAAAAAAAATAAGAAATTAAAAAAATAATAATTAATTCGTTTTGAGTTTTTAGCGAAAACAAGTTGAAAAATGCTACAAACAATATCAACTACGATGATTGTAATTTCCCTCTTGTTGAAGGATCTTGTCAAACCGCTTTGTATTCTTGCTCCGAAATTAATCATCACCTTTACTGGTCATCGAACCAAGGAGAGGAGATTTAGGAATTTCTAAACCGCAGTGTGTAACAATTACACCAAACACTGCTTAGTGTGCCTGCAGGCAAATTGCCTATTTTTGTTTTATTTTTATTTAGCAATGTTATTCTTACCTATGTGCAAAGTCAAAAGTCCACAAAATTTTCAAAGCTAGTAAATATAATGACCAATAATAACAATAATTAAATAAGATTAAAAAAATTTAAAAAAAATTTAAAAAAATTTAAAAAAAATTTAAAAAAATTTAAAAAAATTTAAGAAAAATTAAAAGAAAGTTTAAGAAAAACTAAAAAAAAAATTTAGAAAAATTCAAAAAAAAAAATTTAAAAAATTTAAGAAAAATTAAGAAAAAAGTTTAAGAAAAACTAAAAAAAAAATTTAAGAAAAATGAAAAAAAAAATGTAAAAAAATTTTAAAAAATGAAAAAAAGTTAAAAAAAATGCCAATAAAATTAAAAAAAAAAAAATTTAAAAAAAAATAAAAAAACGTTAGAAAAGTAAAAAAAAAAATTAGGAAATAAAATTAAATAAGAAAAAAATTAACCAATTAATAAAATTAAATTTTTTTAATGAAATGAAAAAAATTATCTAAATAAAATAAAATGAATCAAATTCAGCCTCACCTAACTGGAATTTTTTTGTAGATACCTATATCGCACACTAAATCAAAAATAGACACAAGTCTTAATCTAAGTATGTTTAAGTTAAACGCTTTACGTACGCGTATTTAGGGTGCGATTTTTTTTTTTTTTTTTTTTTTTTTTTTTTTTTTTTTTTTTTGTGGCAATTTAGGAGTCAAACGTGAACCAAATAATAAAGCTTGCGGCAACTGTCGGAATTTTTTCTCCCTATGTCGTCCAAATTTTAAGGATTTTTTAAACTAAAAATAGCGACTCTGGGAACAGTAACCCGTTTCTGTAAAATGTTTTTTATTTTTTTTTTTTCTCTTTTCTGTTGGTCCTATACTTTAAATCAAACCAAAAATAATAGTTTTATAATCCTAACCCCCAGCGTCATCCAGCGACAAATGTTTTGGTAATATAGGTTACAACTGCGAACTAAATAAGATCAGAGCTAGGAATCTTCCAAATATTTCGTTCTTCTCACCATTTAACTCGTTTAAGTTGTTTGTTGAATTTTACGAAGGAATTTAATGGATTTTTTGTAATAAAATACCAGCTCTCGGAATCAGCTGATCACAGCTGTTTACTAGTTGTAATGCATCTGTTAGGTACACACGCCTCTTGCATGTACTCACAATGAGTTTGTATTCAAATATCAACGGCGATCCGATAAGAATTTGGCAGCTCTATGAAAAAGTTCTCAACATGAATTGTAATCATTCGATAAAGAAGGCTGCATCTTCTGTATATACTCGATACTAACCAATTTAAAGCTGAGAACTCCAATATAAACAATTTCACAACAGCCAGGCGCAAGTATACTTAGTGAATCTGATATATCTAAGTGGAATCAGTGATTATAAACAAAGTTGTGGGCACGCCAGTCATATCGATTAAATATTTCAAGAAAATGTAACCAAGCATTCGTATACTTACCTATTTCTATTGCGGTCTACCTCTACATACAAACATACACTTCCCCAAATGTCATACCAACGATCAACGTGACAAAAAAAAAAAAAAAAAAAACTACAACTACTTTTTTTCAGCTACACATTTACTTACTGCCATTAACATTTCCTGCTGAAGCGACGCTCACATGGCTGCATTGTCGATAAAATTTCATTTAACCAAAACCAATAAATTAGGTTTATACAAAAAAAAAATTGCAAATGTAATTTAATAAATTTCGCACAGGAGCAAACACGTGAGCTGAGCTGATGAGACATGGTGCGAAGTGAAGATGTTGTCGTTTGCATGAAAAATTGTCGATAAATTGTGGGTTGACATCGCGAAAAATTTATGTACATATATTTACACACGAATTTGCTCGCTACTTAAAACTCTATATATATGAAATTGTTTATATGTGACATGCAGGCGCAATAGAATCTTCCCACATTTGATGTAAACGGCCAAAACGTTTCATGTAGTTAGTAGGTAGATACTTGTATTGTTTTTTTTTATTTTAAAGTTTTTTCAATTTTTTGTTTTAATACATCTTTATTCATGCCTGTTGTTGCATTAAATTAAATGTTGCTTTAGTGATTCCTTCATGTGGAACAACACAACAATTAGAGGGTGGTATTGTTTTTATTGAATAACATTTTAAAATATCCAATGAGATATATACACATACATATGGGTCATTCGATGCCAAATCGACAAATTTTTTTCCTTACCCCCTTAGATTTCGCTAAAAATTTGCTATCTTTTTCCACCCACCGAAAGACATTTTTCAGAATTTTTTCAATTTTTTCCCCCCAAATCAAAAAAAGTTATGAACTTAAAAAATAAACGTTTTTTTTAATGCTGTAACTTTTTCAAAAATCGACCGTTTGGGATCATTTTTTTCTTTAATTTTTGTTTTTAAATGTAGTTTTCGGGAAAAAAATAAAAATTTTTTTAAAAGCCCAGAGATATACATTTCTTTTATCGAAAAAAGAAAAAAAAACCCTTTTTTTTTTTTTTTTTTTTTTTTTTAAAACTCCAACTAATTCAGCAATAAGTCCCGCTAATAACACGATGTGCCGACAATCGCTTCTAATTTTTTTTATTGAATTTTTTGTTTAAACTCGTTTATATCACAAGATGTGCATCTATTTTTATTGAAAAAAAAAAAAAAATTTTTTGTTTCAACTTTGGCTCATTTTATATATTTTTTTAATGAAATTTTTTTTCAATCAAAAAAAAAAAAAAATAAAAGCTATTGTCGGCAAATCGTGTTATTAGCGGACTTATTGCAGAATTAGTTGAAGTTTAAAAAAATAAAATAAAAATAAAAAAGGGTCGGACTTTTTTTTCGAAAAAAATAATAATTATATATCTGGGCTTTTAAAATTTTTTAAAATTTTTTTTCCGAAAACTACATTTAAAAACAAAAAAAAAAAAAAAATGAACCCAAACGGTCGATTTTTGAAAAAGTTGCAGCATTTAAAAAAAAAACGTTTTTTGTTAAAAGTCCATAACTTTTTTTGATTTGGGGAAAACAATTTGAAAAAATTCTGAAAAATGTCTTCTGGGTGGTAGAAAAAGATAACAAATTTTTAGCGAAATTGAAGGGGGTCAGGTAAAAAATTTGTCGATTTTGCATGGAATGACCCATATATTATAGATTTCCATTGTTATTGTTATTTTAGTTAATTACGTTTGATTTAAATGGAATGACCTTGCCTTTTGCGTTTTTACTTGTTTTTTAGTTGATGCACACTAGATGGCGCCTGAAATCAAGCAAGGCGCCCCCTAAGTTTACACTGAAATATTATCTGATCTGCCCCCGCTATTTTAAGTTTTCTCGTCACTTTATTGTAAACAAATCTTTTTTTCAGTGTACAATGACTAATCTTTACTGAATCCATACTGGTTTTAAAATACTCTTAATTTTCTCCACATCTTGATGAAATCATAACAGACAAAATAGCTATCACATAACTTCTTAACTTACAATACCGCTTAGAAATAAAATTCCAAAGCTGTCGACTTGAGATTTCGAAGTCGTTTACTAGCAGGCTTTATGTTTTCACTCTAACACGCATAAACTAGCAAATATTTGCAAATGCAAATTTTGGCTTCTAAGAATTCGATAGCTGGTAATATAGTGTTTTGCTGATGTGATTGTATCACAGACATAGTTTGCTGGTTTCAACGTAGCTTTTGATTGCGCGAAAAAAAGCTGTCTGAATGCCGTCATGTCTGGAATGAAGTAAACCTAAATAAAACAAAATAAAATAAAATTAAGTTGTAAAAAAAAAAAAAATAAGTTGAAAAAAAATAAAAAAATTGAATAAATAAAATAACATAAAATAAATTCAACAAAATGAAAAAAAGTAATTAAAACATTATTAAAAATAAATAAAATAACATAATATTAAAAAAAAAATAAATAAATAAAATAATATTAAAAAAGTTAATAAAAAAAAGAAATGAAAAAAAAATAAATGAAAAAGGAAATGAAAAAAAAAATAAAAAAAGGAAATGAAAAAAAAAATAAATAAAAAAGGAAATGAAAAAAATAGCTAAAAAAATAAATGAAAAAAACCAACTAAAAAAAAAATAAATAAAAAATAAATAAATAAAAATAAATAAATGAAAAACAAAATGTAATGAAAAAAATAAAACAAAATAAAATAAAATAAAAAAAGAAAAAAATGAAATAAAATGAAAAAAGAAAAAATAAAATAAAATGAAAAAAAAAAAAAAATTAAATAACATAAAACAAGAAGGAAATAAAATAAAATGAAAAAAAAAAGAAAAAAAAAAGAAAAAAAGAAAAAAAAAATGAACAAAACAAATACGATAAAATAAAATAAAAAAATATAAAAATAATAAATTAAATAAAAATACAAAAATTTATAACATAAAATTTTTTTTTTATTTTATAAATTTTTTATTTAATTTTTATTTTTTTTTTTCATTTTATACATTTTTTTTTTCATATATAATTAAAATTTTTTTTTTAATTTTTTTCATTTTTGTTTTTTATTTTATTAAGTTTTTTTTCAAGGACTGAAACCGAAACCGAAACCGTAACCGTAACCGATTAATACCGATTCATTTTTCAAAACCGAAACCATAACCGTTATTTTTTCTGAAAAAGAACGAAACCAAAAACGTTCCAAAAGCCGGAACCGGTTCCAAACGGTTTTGAATTTTTTTTGTGGACACATATTTTATTTTAAAAGAAGCTACTGAACAATTTTCAAAATTCCGAAAGAATTGAACTATAGGCGAACGAAGCCATCGAAAAAAATTTACGACATCCGAAAAAAAAAGGTTTAGTGTCCGTCTCAGAAAGCATCACTCATATTAACGTTCCATTTTAACATTTTTCTAATAGAAAAAGTAGAGTTAATTTTTTAAACTTCATTGAAGAGAATTTTTTTTCATAAAAAGCGGAAGTAATATTTATTACTATATATTGGAGAAAATTCATCATGACCACCGGAGTAAAGTTATAAAAATTCAGACTTATTTTGCATTTAGGTACATATTTGAGTTTTGTACCAGCACAATTTTTTTGTGTTGGTGTTTTTATTTGGGAACCGAAACCGAAATAAAAGTTGACGAACGAAACCGGAACCGAAACACGTTACAAAACCGTAACCGAAACCGGAATTTTATTTTAATCGGTTTCATGCCTTGATGTTTTTTTTTTGTTTTTTCATTTTATAAATTTTTTTTCATTTCATTTTTTTTTTTTTTTTCATTTAATTTTTTTTTTTTTCATTTCTTTTTTTTTTTTCATTTCATTTTTTTTTTTTTCATTTTATTAAATTTTTTTCATTTCATTTTTTTTAAGTTATTATTATCGTCTGCTGCAGTTTTTATAATCTAAAGATTCCCAACGCCACGCTTTAACTATTTCAATAAAATTTTTATGATTTTGTATTGCAAAATTAAATTTCGCAAAAAAAAAACTAAAAAAATCATATAAAAATTAATTTCGAATGATATCTAAGCGCGCTTGCCGCCATGTCATTACCATACAACAACAACTATAGTAACAAATGCCAACGCAGTTTTGTGCCACATTCATATGCTCCATTGCACGCTCGAGTGACGATAAAATCCTAACCGACATCCAAATAGCTGATGGCACAATTTAAGCGTAAAGGTGACTTGATGCTGCTGCTGGCAGTTACGCCTTGTTTTTTTTAACCAACAACGCTGTCATAAGCTTTTGTGGTGAGTTAAGCTGAGCTGAGTGCTACTTGGCTATCTGTTTACACACCACTTTTAGTGCAACAAAAACAAAAATTAAAATGCAGAAAATTGCTACCCACAATTGTTTTTCATAAACAGAATCGGTAGTTAGAGAAAAAATAGCAACCACAACAGCAGCATCAGTAATTGCAACACAAGAAGTTGTCATTATAATGGTTTGAGACGCTTGACGACTAACAGTTTATGACATGGTAGGCAGCTCTGGTGTTCGACAACGTCAGTGTGCCAGCGGCCATAGTTTGTTTTTTTTTTTCTATGCTGTAGTCATATTTGTTGTTTATTTTTTTTTCGTTGTTTTTATTGTTGTTTTACACCAAATGCGTGTGCTCCCATCAAACGCATTTGCGCGCGTGTCATGCTTAACATTTAGTTCCGCCCCCATTGGCGGCGCTCGGACAGGTGGTGGTTTGCTCTGTGGCTGATAAGGCGCGTTCGCGTATTACGTGCGTATAATTAAATTTCTAAATTCGTTGTTAACAGATAAATACAAGCATGTTTTGCGCTCGCGGTTGCTAAGTAATTTATGGTTTGGAAATTTTTTTGCGATTTGGCCGCATATTTTTCTGGTTTTTATTTTAATCCGCAATTTATTTCTAGGAAATTTTATACAGCATTCCCAGTTTATTGCAAAGTAAAAAAAACTAAATGAATTAAAATAAAATCAAATTAATTCAAATAAAATCAAATTAGTTCAAATAAAATCAAATAATTAAAACTAAATAAAGTTAAATTGCATAGCATAAATCGAAATTAAAAAAACAAAAAACAATTATATAATATTTTATTTTATATCATTTTATTTAACTTCATTTCATATTTATTTTATTATTTTTTTATCATATTCTGCCATCTGCTATGCTTAACTTTTTATTTATTTTCATTAACTTATTAAAATAACTAAACATTTTTATTTTTTAATCTTCATTTCATATATATTTATTTTATTTCATTTTTAATTTTTTTTATTTCATTTTTTTTTCTTCATTTTGTTTTATTTTTTTTCTTTTAATTTTAATATTTTTTATTTTATGTTATTTTTTTCTTCATGTTATTTTATTTTATTTTTTTTTCATTTTTTTTTCTATTTTTTTCATTTATATTTTTTTTTGCTCATTTAAATTTTTTTTCATTTAAATTTTTTTTCTCATTTTTTTTTATTATATTTTTTTTTTTTCATTTTATTATATTTATTTTTTTTATTTTATGCTATTTTATTTTATTTTTTTCAATTTGTTTTATTTTTTTTAATACATTTGGTTTTTCATTTTATTTATTTTTTTTTTTCATTTTATTTTTTTTTCTTTTCATTTTATTTTTTTTTTTTTCTTTTCATTTTATTAATTTTTTTAGTTTAATTAAATTTTTTTAAATTTTTTTTTTTTCATTCAAATTTTGTTATTTTAATTTATTTTTCATTTTTTTATTTTTTCATTTTATTAACTTCAACTTTTTTCATTTTATTTATTTTCTTTTTTTCATTCTATTAATTTTATTTTTTATTTTTTATTTTTTTTTTTAATTTTAATTTTTTTATTTCATATTTTTACTGTTTGGTTGCGAGCTTTTCTTTCCTTTTTAATTTTTTTTTGTGCATTTTTTATTTTTATTATAATAAAATAAAAAAATTAAAATGAAAAAAAAAAAAAAAATTAAAATGAAAAAAAAAAAAAAAAATTAAAATGCAAAAAAAAAATAAATAAATAAATAAAGTTAAAAAGTAAAATAAAAAAATAAAATACAGTAATAAATGAAATAAAATGAAAAATTAAATAAAATTAGAGCAAATATGTTTGTCATAATTTTTAAAACACTTGCTTCTATAGCTTATAATTTTATAACATATATTTCAATTCAAGTAAAAGTTTTGCTTACGTGCCAAAATGCATTGCATTTAAACTCGAATCATAACTGCGCTATATAGAATCACACTCTGGGAATTCGAAATATTTCTATTGAAATTGTTATTAATAGTTTTTTTTTTTTTTTTTTGTGTGCACACAAATTATGTGGATTTTTCTAAACGTATGTATACAAACACGCAGGCTTTGTACTTTTTTTTGAGCGTAAAATATTCTGCGAATGCAACGTATGAGCTAAAATGCAGGTGAAGAAGATTTTTACACCTATAATTTGCTTATGAATTGAACAGAAAATAAATAAACAATAAAAATATTAAAAATGAAGTAATATTACTAACATTACTCAATGAACATTTTATTTTTGATAAATTGTTAAGCTAATTTCTATAAATTCTTTATATTTGTTATTTGTTTTTGCTGACTGAGAATATCACATTAATTGATTAATGAATATTAAAAAAAAAGGGTTAATTCACATTTTTTTTTTTTTTTTTTTTAATTTCTATTGCATGTAATAGCTTGCGAAATTGTTTGTCAGTGCTAATGACTGGCTATTAATAATTACATCAAATATGCTTTTGATTAGGATGTAGGCAACCCAAAGTTACCTAACTTTTTCTCAAACATTTTTCGCAAATTAAAAAAAAAAAAAATAATTAAATAAAAACATAAAAAAAAATAAAAAAAAAAGTAAAAAAAAAAGTAAAAAAAAAGTTATTTTAACATAAAAAGGGGGTGTCTTGTCTTATGCTTGTTAGTGTCTAATTACAAGCTTTGTTCTATGACATATGACAGTAATGACAGTGTCTTCGCTGTTGAATTAACTGCAGAAGTTTGTTGTTCCAACACAAAATTCTGTTGGATCAAGAAAATCTCTGTCAATTCTACTAATTTAATTGGATGATGCAATAAATTTAAGATGACAGTTCCTTCGCTGTTGAATCAACTAGAGGAAGTTGTTGTTTTAACACAAAATTTAGTTTGATTAACAAAAATTCTGTCAGTTTTACAAAATTTTGTTAATTAAAAAATATTGAATTTCAAAAAAATATAGCTTTAGCTATGAAACCCACTATATTAACTTTGCTCACATTTTTCTACAAATAAATAATCTATCATCATTTTTATTTATGAATTTTACTATAAAAATTGTCAGCTTCATAACAATAAGAATTGAAAAATTTCTCTAGTTATCAATATTATTTAAGAAGCTGTGTTTCGAAGCGTTGAACTCACTAATAAAAACTGTTATTTATGTGTTCACAAAAGCTGTTAATGTCGTAAATTAGCAAATTAAATAGTAAAATGTAAATATACCGCAAGTCATGCAATTGATAAATAAAAAATTTAAATTATTTAATTGAATAACAAAAATAGTTTAGCTACTGGTTTTAAGCATTTTTTAGCGCTTACATATTATATTCTATATTTAGATATGTGTTATAATTGATGAATTTTGTTTTTAAGAAATTTACCATTTATTAGTTAGTACACGGTTAAAAATTTGAACCTAAATTTTAAACTTTTTTGGACTACATATACGAGCAAACCAAATTTGGTTTCAAATTCAATCTAGACCAGTTTTCAAGAGAATTGGCTAAATGAATCGGATTTCAATTATAAACCAGAAATTTTTAACAATTTTTGAAAGATAAAATAAATTTTTTATACGTTGGCGGGGATTCGAACCAAGACCCCCCCATCATGCCCGTCTGCTCAACCACTGAGCTACATCGCACATATAAATGTTGTTGGCAAAATTCAATCTTGAATAAGCTTTCAAAAATAAATGAAAACAAAATAGAAATTGTAGACCGAAATGGTTTTAATTTTAAACCGAAAAGTTTTAATTTTCAAACCAAAAAGTTTTAATATTCAAACCAAAAAGTTTTAATTTTAAACCGAAAAGTTTTAAGAATAAAATTAAATTAAAAAAATGTGGCATTTGGCAGGATTCGAACGAAAACGCTTAGGAGTCACAGCCGACTGCTCTACCGCTGAGCTATGACGCACATGAAGTTTTTGTGGGTAAAATTCCATTACATTCAAACAAACAAAAAAAATTAAGATTGCTTTTTTAATTAAATTTTAAATCGAAACCAAAAAAAAAATTAAAAATATTGTACAAAAAAGTTTGAAAAATTGGTTAAACTTTATATGGGCTTAAAATTTAGGTTCATTTTTTTAGCTGTGTAATATATTTATAAGAACAAAACTATGTATGTATGTGTCATGTGAATACTTTATTTCAATTTATCAAATAATTTTTAATATAACAATTTTTCTAATTATTCTATTTTATTTATTTATTTACAGGTAAGTTTCAAACTCACTATAATTCCAAATGACTGACGCTTGACAAACGATAAGTATAACTTTTTATTTCCCATATCAATCAGCCTATTATAGAAATCCTATACTATTATATAGCTGGGTTTATATCATCTATCTGTTACTAAGTTAGTAGTTCAATTTGATAGCTTGATCCCTTCGACATTTTCAGTTACTTTTAAACTTTCCACCGCCTCAGCTGAATGCGTTTTACACAGCAGTAAATCGTCCCCTCCAACACATTTAGACACTTAATTCATATAATGATATTTAATCATTGCTTTGTGTAGGCTTGTAACAAGTGTTAGCGTCTAGTTTATTACATCTTTATTTTATACGGCACTTTAGTTAGCAGCTACTGTAATAACTTACGTCAACTGTATACTAAATAGCACAGTTTCCTTTATTCGTTAGTGAAATGCATCAGGCTAGTAACTTTGATTGCTAATTAGGCCTTAAAAATGAGATGCAATAAAATCAATAATTTTATTATCGCCCTTAATGGTTCTAACATTATTTAGTTTGAAAAATTATGGAAATTTGAGTTCGAGTAAAACGAATATAATATATCGTCGCTCGCTTGCCAGAGGCACGAATGTGCCAATTTTCCAGATTTGTGTTAATAGGCTCACGTGATTAACTTTTTTTTCTCAACGATTCGCGAAAATCGTGAGTTTTCCAAAGAACAAGGAACCCTCGGAAATTTGCAATACCAGAAAAACGAATGTGCTATTATACATTCATGTTTCTGGCGCAATAAAAATGCTTAAATTTGAATTTTTAAATTTTTCGTTTGCCAAAAACATGTGTAACAAAATTGTTACGTATACGCCGTGGTGTCATGCAACACATTCATGCTTCGGGCAAAACCAAAATTAAAAAAAAAATTAAAAATTCAGCTTTTGAACATTTTCTTTGGAAATTTTTTAACAAATTCATGTTTCTGGCGCAACGAAAATTTCAAAAAATTTTCTTTAGAATTTTCTAAAAGATAAATGTGCCGAATCTCGAAGAATTGAAGGAATATTGACGTAAAAACAATATCTGCGGGAAGAGTATAATGAGAATATAGCCCACAAAATCATATTCATGTCAAAAACTAAAAATTCAAATTTTGCGAAAGGAATAAACTTTCAAATATGAAATCCTAAAATTTTAGTTCTGGCACTTTTATGCTTATCACACCCAGAATTAACATGTTATTGATATCTTATTTATCTTCCTGTATGTATTCCTATCCCTATTCCTATCCCTATCCCTATCCCTATCTCCATCCCTATCTCCATCCCTATACCTATCCCTATCCCTATCACTATCCCTATCACTATCCATATCCCTTTCCCTATCCCTATCCCTATCCCTATCCCTATCCCTATCCCTATCCCTATCCCTATCCCTATCCCTATCCCTATCCCTATCCCTATCCCTATCCCTATCCCTATCCCTATCCCTATCCCTATCCCTATCCCTATCCCTATCCCTATCCCTATCCCTATCCCTATCCCTATCCTTATTCCTATCCCTAGCCGTATCCCCATCCCTATCCTTATCTCTTTTCTTATGCCTATCCTTATCCATATCCCTTTCCCTTTCCATTTCCCTTTCCCTTTCCCTTTCCCTTTCCCTTTCCCTTTCCCTTTCCCTTTCCCTTTCCCTTTCCCTTTCCCTTTCCCTTTCCCTTTCCCTTTCCCTTTCCCTTTCCCTTTCCCTTTCCCTTTCCCTTTCCCTTTCCCTTTCCCTATCCCTATCCCTATCCATATCCCTTTCCCTTTCCCTATCCCTATCCTTATCCCTATGCCTATCCCTATCCCTATCCCTATCCCTATCCCTATCCCTATCCCTATCCCTATCCCTATCCCTATCCCTATCCCTATCCCTATCCCTATCCCTATCCCTATCCCTATCCCTATCCCTATCCCTATCCCTATCCCTATCCCTATCCCTATCCCTATCCCTATCCCTATCCCTATCCCTATCCCTATCCCTATCCCTATCCCTATCCCTGTCCCTATCCCTATCCCTATCTCTACCCCTATACCTATCCCTAGCCCTATCCCCATCCCTATCCTTATCTCTTTTCTTATGCCTATCCCCTCCCAAACTTTTCCCCCCATTCCTGGAACAATATCGATCCCTTACAAAACTCAACCTAAATACCATACAAAGTAGTTAATCCATTTTTCCTGAAAAAAAAAAAACATTATTTTCACCCACTTTTCGAACCAAATTTCACACTGGGATCTTGACATTAACGTCAAATCAAGTTAAGGTTTAATTAAGTGTGTTAAAGCATGATTGTTTACAAATTGTCACAAAATAGCACGTCAGCGTTGCACTTAATCTTGATGTGTATCGCAAATGACGCATTTACCTGTGTCGAACTATAGCCACACTCAGCCGCTCTCCCACAACATTTACAACGGTTGACATCTACTGCAAAGGCAACTGGCAACAGCAGCTACTGTCACTGTTTGTGATTGACAATTTGGAGACACGCAAAAAAACCACGCAGCCATTACCTACAGACATAGTCTGGTAAATAGGCTGTCGCGTAGGCAATGATTGTAAGCCTTGCCAAAACCGGGCGACTCACCTATTTAATGAGAAAAAATAACAATACCTTATACGTTTGTATGTTCAAAGACCTACCACGTTAAAACATTTTTTTGTATTTAAGAGGTGTGTTTTTGTTAATAAAAAAATTTTAAATAACAAATCACAAAAAATCACGCAATACCTACTTTTCCAGACTTTTGAGGAGGGGGAAAAATATCGGAAAAACAGTAAGAAAAAAAACAAATAGGTTAGAAAACAGTAATACATTCCATAAGAGCAGCAGTTGGCTTTGCCTGCTCGAAATTATGTCAATAGCTGTAATGTACAGTTGTTCGGTTAGACAGCGCTTTGGCTGGCCTAGTTGTTGTGTTTAGGACATGAGGTAACTGCAAGTTTGCAAACTAAGTTCAATTGCAGCAACATGAAAAAAAAACGCAAAAAATGGCTGCAGTCCAATAGTTAAATAGGTTAGGCAATCTATGCGAATATATACATTCAAAACTGAAATGCTCTTGAAATATTGAAAATTTGATATAACAAGTTGTGGCTGGAGGCCTTAAACTCAAGTCATGGTGGCCAAAGTAACACATTCAGATCGACATCGTTCGACCAGATTTCGCCTAGAGGATAGTTTTACCATTTTTAAAGGCTAGAGAAACTAATTCGAAAATTTTCTTTTTTACCCTTTTTAGTAAATAAAGACAACTCGTTTTTTTTTTAATTAAAAAAGTTTACAATATGTCTTGACTTTTCTGAACATCCACTTTTTTTTGCCCCTGTTAAGTAAAACGAAGATACATGGTTTTTTCAATTAAAGAAAATAAACTATATTTCTCCATTTTTTACCTCTTTTCACTAAGAAATTGACGAGTCATTTTTTTAATTTGAAAGATTTTACGATATTTCCTCCTTTTTTACCCCTTCCCAGTAAAACTATAAAAATTCACCTTTTTTCAGTAAAGGTAGATATATCTTTTTTCCTATTCCTGAAAAAGTTTTACCTTTAAACTTGAGAAAATAAACGATTCTTCTCCCTTTTTTTACCCCTTTTCAAAGGTAAAACGTAGACGAATAGTTTTTTAATTAAAGAAAATAAACTATATTTCTCATTTATTTACCCCTTTTCACTAAGAAATAGATGAGCCGTTTTTTTAATTTGAAAATTTTGTACGATATTTCCCCCTTTTTTACCCCTTTCCAGTAAAATTATATTTTTTTCTTTTCAACCAACTTTCCGTAAAAAGTAGACAGAAATTTTCAATTAAAAAAAAATTTACGATTTCCCTCCTTTCTTAACCCTTTCCAGTAAAACGATATTTCTTACTTTTTAACCAATTTTCCATAAAAATTAGAAAGAAATTTTCAATTAAAAAAAAAATTAACGATATTTCCCTCTTTTTTACCCCTTTTCAGAAAAACTATATGTTTTTCTTTTATTCCAGAGATTTTCAAATAAAAAAAAATAACGATTTTCCCCTTTTTTACCCTTTTCCAGTAAAACGATATTTCTTTCTTTTTAACCAATTTTCCATAAAAAGTAGACAGAAATTGTCAATTAAAAAAGATTAACGATATTTCCCCCTTTTTACACCTTTTCAGAAAAACGAAATTTCTTTCGTTGTACCACTTTTCCGTAAAAGGTAGACATATATATTTCTCCTTTTTTTACCCCTTTTCACTAAGAATTAGATGAGTCGTTTTTTTTGATTTGAAAATTGTTTACCGATATTTCCCCCTTTTTTACCCCTTTCCAGTAAAACGATATTTCTTTCTTTTTAACCAATTTTCCATAAAAAGTAGACAGAAATTTTCAATTAAAAAAGATTAACGATATTTCCCCCTTTTTACACCTTTTCAGAAAAACGATATTTCTTTCGTTTTACCACTTTTCCTTAAAGGGAGACAGAGATTTTCAATTTAAAAAAAAATTAATGATTTTTCCCCCTTTTTCAGTAAAGGTGGATACATCTTTTTCAATTAGCAAAAAAAAACTATATTTCTTCCTATTCCTGAACAATTTTTACTTTGAAAATAAGCAACTGAACAACTGTTTTATATAGATGCATTTGTTTCACTATACACAGAGAAAAATGAGCTGGTCAGTAAAATAAGTGTTATTTTAACACCAAAGAAGTCGAGGTAAAAAAAATTTAAAAAAAAAAAATATATATTTTTTCAGAGTTCTTATATCAGTTACACCAACAAAACATTCCGCTAAAATAACCAAAATTTGATCAATTTAACAAAATTTGGTCAACTTCAGTTTAACAATACGAGATTATTGATTTTACTAGTGTAACTTTTTCCAGTGTAACTAAACTGCAAATTGCGCAAAATATGCAAAGTGACAAGGAACATAATAGATTGACGAGCAAAAATCAACAACATTTAAACTACTTTAAAAGGTTAAACTGCTTTAAAAGCGTGCAAATTAGTCATCATAGAAATTCCAATAGATTTTACTAGCGACTACTACTTGTTAATGTTTTTTTATTCATTTGTCAACTTGTTTTGTATTACTAGTACCTACTACCGAAACATTAAGTTTGTTGTAGATAGTAGATGTGCTTATTTATGTTAGCATATTGTTGCATTATTTGAAAAGTTCCAAGATTTTATATCAGATAATTGCATATGCAAAGTTTGAAACATGCTAATATATCTCGCACTTTAGTTGTTTACTTTGATGACATTTTAATGAACAAGGAAGAGTTTGTGTAAATTGAGTATTTCATTGAACCCCGTATGTGTTTTTGAGTGTCCCTTAAAACTCACAAATATTTTCCTAAATACAAAAAAATTTTACTTTGTAACACAGTAGTAAACACAGACTTAAACATTTGAAAAATATTATTATATAATAGGCCCCATTTTATATTCATGCGGGCGTGAAAGTTGTGTAAGTTTTATTTCGATATATCAATACGTTTCGGAGATATCAACTTTTCTTACTTGTATAACTAAATGTCACTCATACGCCGTGTACGACCTATAAAAAGTGCACTATAATTTCAAATTTTGAAGATGTACACAATTTTTTCTGCTAGAAAACTTATTGTCACGCATTCTACTAAACTACTTTCGAAACTCCAATATTCCTTTCTTGTAAATACATTTTTTCTATATCCTGGTAAAGGATCCTGTTGTCCTTATAAAAATACAAACGTTGAGATTTTTTACACAGTCTTTTATATATTGGCAAAATATCAAATCATGTCATTTTCGAAGCCCTATTGTAAAGGATCCCGTTGTCCTAATAAAAATTCGAAGGTGGATATTTGTTACACAGTCCTTTATATATTGGCAAAATATCAAATCATGTGATTTTCGAAGCATTATTTGTAAAGGATCCTGTTGTCCTTAACAATATTCATTGGTGGATATTTGTTTCACCGTCCTTTATATATTGGAAAAATATCAAATCATGTGATTTTCGAAGCATTATTTGTAAAGGATCCTGTTGTCCTTAACAATATTCATTGGTGGATATTTGTTACACAGTTCTGCAAAATATCAAATTATGTAATTTTCGAAGCCTTAATGTAGTTTTTTGCGAACTTAGTATAAGCTGCTAGCTAAAGCTTTAACTAAACATCGACACGGGTTACCGTTATCCTAGAACAATAAAACTTCGCCGACACGTTGTTTAGGTTACCTATACGGTATGCATATCAAATTTCGAACCAAAATTTTTTTTTTTTTTTTGGGACAAAAATGCATTCGCATATACAGTTTCAATATACCTATAGATTGGTACGCTATAGATTGCGAAAAAATGACCCCACTTACAACTATCGCATCGCATTGAAAGGACAAAAAGTTGGTTTAATTAAGAGTTGCAAAAAAATACTTGTAAATGCAATCAACAACTGTACTACCAAAAAAAATAATGAAAAAATATACATACGTAACCATATGTATATCTCACAAACCAATCGAACTTGTGTACAACCAATTTAAAATGAAATTGCAAGCATATCCAAAATAAACAATAAATGCGCTCAAAACAACACAACAGAGAAAGTTTTATTGTTATTATAACGTTTTTCATACGTCAGCTTTTATTTGTTTTGACTGTGGTCATTTTGGCTATTTTGGCTCACTGCTGCTTGTAAGCGCATAAAAATTGCTTTCCTACTATTAAATTGCTTTTAAATTTGTTTTAATCGAATAAAACTATGATTTAGTTAGTGCTTTGTATGTATTTTTCGTGCAAGCTATTGAATAAAAATATTTCCTGTAAATGGATATTTAGATGAATTTTATTGAAATTTAAATTTTAAACTTAATGCTTGTGTGTATTTTATTACCAAAACTTTGTTAACTATGCCAATTTTGTTTGTTTTAAGATTTTTTAATTTTCTTTATTTTATTTCTCTGCATTCAACTTTTATATTCTAACACAACGTTATTGTTGGTGTTGACCCAGAAACATTTTATTATTCCGTTTTAATATCTTTTGGTCATTTAAACAATTTGGGCCAGGCACCATATGCCCCTGAATGTTTGTTGGTTGGCTGTAAAATTTATGTTAATCGAAACTGCAAAAAATTAAAATAAATAGCTGCAGTTAATTTAAAGATTTCAAAGTTTGGCAAAAATGTATGCATGTGTTCATACTATAGTATTTGATTCGCATGACCTTCGCTGAAGCGGTTAATTTGTTGCAAACTCTTCTACTATTTGGTGTATTTTCGGTATCTTTTTAGCATTATTGTTGAAACATTTTATTCTATTTTGACTTTTCATAGAAAACGAACGAGCCTGGCAGATGTTTCCCTGCTCAAAAATTTACTCCCTTGCATACACAAAAATTTTTTGGGTTATGGGGTTCATTAGAGCGTCCCAAAACTGGAAATCTCTATTCTTGAATTTTTATAAGGACATCAGGATCCTCTACCAGGATGTTTAAAAAACGTATTAACGTGAATTTTTATAAGGACAACAGGATCCCCTAACTGTATATTAAAAAAAAAAAAACCTATGAACGCGAAAGAGACATTGGGATTTCTGAAGTAGTTTAGTAAATTGCGTAACAATATGTTTTCAAGCAAAAATAAATGTGTATATCTTGAAATTTTGCAATTATAGTGCACTTTTTTATAGACCATACACGGCGTATGAGTAACATTTACGTATTCAAGTAAGAGTTCAGATAAACTTAGTACCCACATATCCAAATTCTTTTTTAATTCTTTTTTGGGATTTCACAAATCACTCAGGACAGTTTTTGATGCATAATGCTATGCGTTTGAATACAAAAACTTTGATTTTTGGAACACTCATCTATCCTTTTCTATTCGGTGCTCCATCTTTCTCTTTCATATCTAGAGTTCGGAAAATGGGCCAAAATCAAACGCCTAAAATTATGCTGACATAATTTCCATAAATTAACCTTTTTTTTCAAATAAATTTTCAAAGTTTTTTTCAGGCGCTTGTTTGACTCATTTTTCCTATCTCTATTCATATCGTTTTTTTTTTTTATCTCTATGCTACCATCAATATTTCAATACGTTTCCTTCCTTTTCTCTTGAGATGTTAGAAATTGAACGCTTTTAACTCTTTACCCATTTTCAATACTACGCCATTTATACTCCCAGAAATATGCAGTACAAAAAATCTCATTTCTATAGAAGGTTGCACGGCCACATCATCTTTATGCTCCAGATTGTGAATCTAAATCAGGCCTAGGCGCCTAGTGGGACAATTGTTCGAAAATCTGAGCTCCAAAGACGAACAGGTTTTTGCGCTCTTTCTCTTTGTGTGGCCTCTCGAACAATGAAATTGTTGCTGCGCTTGTGAGAGCTCCATGATCGCACTGATCAATCAATGGATGTCGTTGGTTATACTCAGTTTCCCACTTGCAAGCAACGACTCAACAACATACGCTCTTGCTTCGGTACTTCCTAGTGAGCGACGAAGCAAAAAGAGATAAAATAATTTGATAATCGCTCTTTCACTAACACACCCTCACTTCAAATGCTGCCGGGCCCTGATCTAAACCATTCTTTAGCGCACTTGAATACTCACAAAAGCTTTTATTAAAACTAGTCTAATCTGATATAGAGTTAATACCGATATTATCCTGACGAACTTATTCCAGTTAATTTTGAATGTTAGTTTTAAAGTTGTCGATAACATTTTTATCGACCCTTTGTGATGACTTTTTTTTATATAAATTTTAAATTGTTTTTTTTTTTTTTTTTCTTATAAGCTTTGATCGTTTTTTTCACGGTTCTTATTCGATATCCCTTAGTGGTTATCTAACCGACATGTATTAGGAGACTTTCAAATCAAAATAAAATGATTTGAGCATATTTTATCGAATATAATCGACAACTTTTTTTTTTGATTTTAGCTAATTTATATTTTTGAAAATAATAGTGTGTTAACTTTCTTTTTGAAAGCTCCAGGGACCAGAAAATTTAATTGATCTTCGAAACTATCGGTCATTAATGATCAGAAAAAATTATCGTTTATTTTTTATCGAAGTGTGATCGATTACTATTTTATGCTTTAGGGTCATTATTTTCAAGTAATCCCAAAAAACCCATACTAACTCCGAATTGAAGCTAGTATAACTATTACAAAGAAAAAAAAAGACGAGAAAAAAAACTACCAATAAAAAAACTGAATAAACTAACAATAACAAACCACCGAAAATGCTAATAAACAAATGTTGACACATTACACGCGAATCACAGCTGGTCAAACAAGTACACAAAAAAAACTCAATTTTGCAGAAAATGCTAGAAAAATGTAAATTTAATTTAAAAGCAAATATTTCAACGCAAAACTGTTAACGGTAGCAAATTTACTTTGACACTTATTTTTTTTTACACTTTTCATTACTTTTTAATTGCTTTTAAAATACATTCAAGTGCGCACAACTTATGTACATATCGAGAGCGGAATATCATATCAGACGCACACAACACGGCGTATACGCAACCACGAGAGCATAACTATCTTGACATTTCGCTGCTTGCTTGAGTACTTGCCAAACCACCACAACGAATGTGGTGTCCAGTGCTTTTTTGCATTTTAAGTGAGTACGCATGTAACATACACTGGAACATCTTTTCGATTCATTATATTTTGATTAAAGGCACAACAAGTCAAATATATATTTGATTGTCAGATGTTTTGGACTTCTTTAATTTAACATTGCGGCAATGGCGCTCTTTCTGTTAATTTTTGTACATTTTATGACATCTTTGTCGTTATTAATATAACAAAATTTTAGGTTATTCACCACACATTTTTAGTTTCAAGGTAGTGTCATTTCAGAGTAAAAAAATACCTCAGTAGTGGCTAACCACCTATAGAAGATAAATTCCAAAACCTTTCCACATATAGTTTTTGGTGTATCGTACCTTAAATGGCTCTCTTTAGACCAGGCGCCAGCAGAATTGGTTGTGAGAGTGTATTAGTGAACGAGCGGTTATCGCACCAATCAAACGTTGTTATCTCTTTTTACTCCTTCGCTCACTAGAAAATACCGAAGCAATATCGTATGTTGTTGCGTCGTTGGTTGCAAGTGAGGGACTGAGCATAACCAATGACATCCATTGATTGGTCAGTGCAATCATGGAGCTCTCACGAGCGCAGCAACAATGCCACTGTTCGAGATGCGTAATAATATGTGTGAATTTGGTTCTCAGATTTTCGGATAACTGTCCCACTAGGTGCCTAGGCCTGCTTTAGAACCACTCTCAAATTGGTACCCCAAACAAATATTTTTTCAAAATTTATAAGCAAATCTCGCATGGCACGTTTCGGATTATTCTTCAAACTGTTATTGGAATGAAGCAGTAATTGGAATAATAACGATTTCAACTTTTAGTCATCATAATATGCAGTGCTGCTCAATAAATTTCATACCAAAGGGCTTTGCTCTTTCATATGAAACACGGACACTTTCAAATAAATTGTGTTTGTATTCAAAGTGAAAAAAAAGTTTTCAGCAAAGCAAAAACAAAAGTGTTTCAAGTGTATAGAGCCTGAGCACCACTGATAATATCGATCAAAATAACGTTTGTGCTATTTTTTTTTTTTGTTGTTTATCGAAATCAATTTATTAAATTAATCCATGTTTTTCTATAACTAGTGATATAATGTTAATAAAAAATTTCGAATTTTTCGACGAATTTTTGATTTTTTCGATAGTTTTTTGAATTTTCGATATTTTTTGGATTTTTTTGAAATTTTGGAAAGTTTTTTGAATTTCCCGATAGTTTTTGAATTTTTCGATAGTTTTTTGAATTATTCGATAGTTTTTTGAATTATTCGACAGTTTTTTTTTTGGAGATTTTTGATTATCTGTTTGAAATGTTCGATAACTTTTTTTTGATTTTCTGTATAGTTTTTTGTATTTTTACATAAGTTTTTCCATAAATTTTTTAGCTTTTCGATATTTTTTTTTGAATTTTTCGATAAAGTTTAAAATTTTTCGATAGTTCTTTGGAAATTTTCGATTTGTTTGAATTTTTCGATTATTTTCTGATTTTTTTTAATCGATACTTTTTGATCAGTATGACCGATTTTTAAATTTTAAAGCTTATTTAACAATTAAAATATTTTCGGTAAAGTTTGGGGTTACTATTTTTAGTTTTTTTTTTATTTTACTATAGTTAGTTGAAATTTTTTTTATTGATACACTGTAATTTTTTAAATTTTTTGAAGAAGCACTTTTTTGTCATCGAAATGTTTTTAAAATTTTAAATGAAAATTTATCGATTAAATATAAATTTTCATTTCCATTTTTCGATCAGTATGATCAATATCTATTTAACTTTCCAAATAGTTTACTCCTAAATGAATTTCGATATATTTTATCGACCATAATTTTTTTATTATTTTTTATTGCTCTTTTTCAAAAGGTATTGTGAATTTTTTCCAATGTTCTTAGTCGATATCTCTTTTTTTTACTCAAGCGAGAGGCATTTAATAGTTTTTCAAATCAAATAAAATGTTATCGTCACATTTTGATCGCTATTTGTTTTATTTTTAATTCTTTTTTATCGAATGTAATCGATAACATTCTTCTTTTATTTTTGCTAGGCGGTATTTTTAAAACTAATCGTATTGCTGACTTGTTAAGTTGAATGTTCCAGGTGCCGAAAAATTCAATTGATCTTTGAAACAATCGGTCACTAATGATCAGCAAAAATTATCGATTTTTTGTAATCGAAATGTAATCGATAACTACATTTTAAGATTTGTAAATATTTTTTTCGAGGCTTTTATATTAAACGTTTTTATCGATTGTTATCGATATATGTTTTTCACTCAAATTTTGTCGCTATTTTGAGTCGAAACGTTTTTTAAAAGATTCACGAGTTTTATCGATTTCGTAACTATCGATCATTAGTGATTAGGAAATTAAATCTATAAATACTTTAATTTGTTTCCAAATTTTGAAAATACTATAGCAAAAAAAATTGATCTAAACTAATTTTATCTAAACTCTCTAGCAAACAACTATCCAATGCACGAAGAAAAAATCTCTTCAACAAAAAAAAAGAGGCACCGAGGCACTCATTAAAACTACAAATATAGCAAATGTTTTACAAAATGCGCTAAAATACAAATTTAGCAAATATTCTCAGAATTTGCACACACTAAAATGGAAGCTTAAGTTTGTATGCATATGCGCGTAACACTGCGACATGGCGTCAGTCTGCCTGTGTCAGTCTGTGTTAGGCGCTAACAAATGCTCAAATTGGCAGCAAGCTATTTTACTGTAGCAATGACTTAGTAGCAGCTCTTCGTACAAGTAACCGGCTATTTGCTGCTGGTCCAATTTGGCAGCCTCACTAACCAAACAAGCAATCAAGCGGCCAATAAGCCAACAAAACAACAAAGGATGGAACTACCGAACAAGCGCAAGCTTAACAACCTAACCAACTAACATTTAAACTATTTATAGTTGCTGCCAAATGTGGTTTTTCTAAAAATATAACTTGTAACTTGTCGATTTGCCAGTTTTTTTTTTACATTTTTACATTATTTTTTCTCTTTTTTTTTGTATATTTTTTTCCTGCTAAATATGCCTCCTATGGCTTGTTGTAACTTTGTATGTTTGAATTGCAGTCGTTGCGCATGCGTATGCGCCTTCTAAACTCAATGCATACTAAGCGAGCCTACTAACGCACTCATGCTTTCAGAGAGCTATGAGATTGGTGTGCTGTGATGATGCTCAGAGGCTGAGTCTGAGTCAGCCACGAGCTAATATAATGCTAACATATGAGATGGCAATTTAATTGTAATTGGAATATAATGTGCTCATGTCGAACTAACTACATATAAACACATATACATACATACATGTAAAGTTAGTTAGTCGTATGCAAGTTGTTCAGTAAGCGCAGAAAATTTTTAATAGAAAAAAGGTGCTTATAATCATTGAGCATTTGTGTTTTTTGTGGTCCGCACAAACAAGTTAAGTCTAAAAATAGCAACTGAAGATGAGCAAAACTTAAATACTTTGTAGTGCAGCGAGTACTTTACTTGGTACAAGTTTGCTAATTATGGTGCATAGAAAAGCAATTACCAACTTCCTCTGGCTACATTTTAAACTCATATCATTTCAGATTTGATAGGGTTTTTTCTATCATTTCTTATTCGTTTTTGATGTGTAAACATTTTTGCGCTGGGGGTCCATCCAGAAAAAGTTACTTTCTATGTAATTTGATCTTGTAAATGTAAGATGTAAGTGTAAGAGAGGTTTATGTCGTGAGTACAGAGTATTTTGGAGAGCAATTATTGCTTGACTGGTTGTGTGTGTGTGTATATCCATGGAAAGGAAGGAAAAGTAAAGAAAAGGAAAAAACGGAAAGAAAATGGGATAAAAGGAAAGAAAATGAAAGGAAAGAATAGGAAAGGGAAGAAAAGGAAAGGCAAGACGACGAATGGAAATTAAAGGAATGTAAATTAAAGGTAAGGAATGGAAGTCGTGGCGGTTCGATGCCCGGCAAACTAACATCAAAAATTACTTAGAAAAACAATTTTCTAAACGGGGTCGCCCCTCGGCAGTAGTTTGCCAAACTCTCCGGGTGTATTTCTGCCATGAGAAGCTTCTCAGCAAAAAATTCATTTGCTTTGCAAGTGCCGTTCGGAGTCGGCAAAAAACTGTAGGTCCCGCCAACTTGTAGGAAAACTCAAAAGCAACACACCACGGCTAAAAATCTCGTTAGAGGTTATGATAACCTGTTGGTATATCGCCGCTATTAGTTTTTTTTTTTTTTTTTTTTAATGGAAAGTAAAGAAAAGAAAATTAAAGGAAAGGAAAGGAAAGACAATTTAGGGAAAGGAAAGGAATGAAAAGAAAGAAAAAGAAAAGTAGAAAAGGGAAAGAAGGGAAAGTAGAAGGAAAAGAAAGGGGTAATTTTGGGATCATTTCCAAGGTCATATTGGAGAAATTTGAGATCATCTTGGTAATTTTTAGATCATATTGGGGTAATTTTGAAGTCAATTTGGGATAGTTTTTTCGGGTCATATTGGGAACATTTCGGGACCATTTTTAGATCATTTTGGGTTCATATTGGAATCATTTTGGAGTTATTTTAGGATCATCTCGGGGTGATTTTGCGGTCAATTTAAGATCATTTTAGGATCACTTCAGGCTCATATTATGATCATTTTTATGACTCTAAAAAGATAGAAAAAATAGTAAAATTTGTATTGTTGTTTTGAAGGTAGTTCGATGAATAAGCAGCATTATTTACTTAAAAAATTTCTTGTACTATGGGTATAGAAAACATTTCTATAACTTTGACTGAAAATTCGAAAATGCATTTTCTAAAAATTTCGAACTACGAAAAAACCTAAATATGTTTCACAACCAAATATAAAAAATATATATTCGAAAATCTTTCGAAGTTATTGATTTATAATTACATGGCAATAAGATAACCAAACTAAAGTAATTTTTTTGTTTTAATTTTTCATTAGAACGTTTCGAAGTTCAAAATTGTAGTGTAAATGTATGGGATTTCGAAATGACCCACAATTTTTGAGCAAACGCGGTGAAAATGTGAGTGATTAGAGGCCATGCTAGCAATATCTCGTTTTCATCCTATCTTAAGTTTGATTGTTTGCTCTTATTGCCACAGAAACTATTTTATTCCGATTCGAAGTAGTTTCGAAAATTTCCAATAGTTTTCGAAATACAAATTTTCGACCTATGTATCCATATAAAAAAGCTCAGGCAGTTGAATACACATTATTTTTTGTATAGCAAGTATTTAAAAAAAAAATACAGAAATGTATATTTTCGAAGGTTAAAAAATTATTTGCGAAATTCGGATTTTTTTGAAGTTATACATATTTTTCGTATATGAAAAGTTCAGGTAGTCGAACACACATTGTTTTTCGTATAACAAGTATTTTTCACAAATGTTCGAAATGTTTCGAAAATATTCCGAAACGATCCAAACAGTAATTTATAGTGGTGCCGAATTGCTGCCGAAAAAGTCCCGAAAATATCCTAAACCCAATTCCAAAAAGAATAGAGAATTCTTCCCGGATCTCAAGAAATTTCCAAAATACTCCGGAAACGATCCCGACGTGGTCCCAAAAACATGTCTGAAATGGTACCGGAAAGGTAACGAAGTACGTATTCCTAAGAAGGTCCCAAAAGGAGAAATGCGATTTCCTGCCGTGCTTGTGCGTGTTAGCACTGAGTCCGAAATCTTTCAGGAATACCCCTAATTTGCTCAAATAATTCAAATTTTATTTTTCGATATTTTATGAAAAAGCAACATTTATTTATAGAGCTTCCAAAAATTCCTCAACCACACCATTTTAAAAACTTCAAACATATACAACATTTCTCCCCTCACTAACTTTCTTTCCTTACCCGCTTTCATATGCCTAAAAATTTAATTTAAAATAAATTATCCCATTTATTCATGGCACCAATCATTCATTTTCCACTAAAAACCCAGTTTGCCGTATCAATTTTCTCAATTTAACTAATTTTAATTTTTTGAAATTTCACAAAATTCCAATAGATAGTTAGTTAGTCTGCAATTTACTTACGTTATAGAGTCGCTATTTTTAAAAACGCTAAAAATAGCCAAGCACAAAAACTGGTCAATGCACCTGAGCTTATGCAGTGGCGATAATTGTGAATAATTGCTACAACACACTGCTTCACATGCAAACACAGAGATGGACATATTGCTCTGCATGTTGCATATTCATTTCGTTGTTTTTTTTTTAACAAATTTTTTTCTTATTTTATTTTGACTTATCATATCATGCTACAGCAAAATATCTAACCACAAATCAATCAAGTGGCGACGATAGCCAACTACAATATCTGTGCTGACTAACTATAGATTGGCACTTGAAGCTCGTGTTGTTTGTGGAAATGTCTGCAGCACTCCACTGCTTGTTTGTAAACGGATATTAATGGGATGAATGTGATTGATATAATTTATTTGTTGTTGGTATGCTTTATGCCCCCAACAGAGTCGTCTACAAAATCAGCAGTGGTATTATTAGTGGTACTGGATGGTATTTGATTTGTGCTTTCGTTTTTCGAGCAAATTTTATTGATTTGCTGAAGATCTTTGCGATTTCTTTCTTTGATGATCACAAGCGAGTTCCAAAAGGTCCATAACACTGCAGTTCCCTTAAAAATTCTGATATAAAGAGTTCTTGAAAAATATTCTGAAATAATGTTATCTTACCCGTCGATATTAACAAAAACAAGTAAGGAAGTCGAACATTAAATACCCAGCGGTAGTTTTCAGAACGGGATAACAATGATATATTCTCCCGGAGAAATTACCTAAAAGTTTTGGGGACGCCCCTGAAAATATACCGTCTTTACCTCAATTGTTTTCAATTTCCTTTCCATCGGTGCATAATTCATTCAAATTGGCCAAACGGTTCGCTCACAGGAGGTTCCTAAAGTTTTTCATGTGAGCGTGGTCGGGAAGCGATTTCCTCCAATTTCATCATTCATGAATCTAAAGTAATCAGTTTAAAAGTTATGACCAGCCGAATTTTCAAAAATGCCTTCCTTAAAAGTGGGCGGTGCCACGCCCACATTTAAAAATTTACCAAAAAATCATAAAATAAAGACGAGTCGATTCATCATACCAAATTATATCATTTTAGACATTTTCAAAATTTTCGATATCGAAAGTGGGCGTGGTTGGAAGGCGATTTATCCAATTTCATCAGGTGTACTCTCAACGATACTAGTATGCTTTGTGCCAAATTTCATCGTTCTGCAGTAATCAGTTTAAAAGTTATGATCAGCCGAATTTTCAAAAATGCCTCCCGAAAAAGGGGGCGTGGTTATCATCCGATTTCGTAAATTTTTAATAGCAATCTACCTTGGCCAGAAAGTAACCTGTGTACCAAATGACATAAAATATCTAAATTTTTACTCAAGTTATGCCAAATTATGTGATTTTCGAAATTTTCGATATCGAAAAAGAGGCGTGGTTATCAACCGATTTCGCCCGTTTCAAATAGCAACCTATCTTGGCCAAAAAGTAACCTGTGCCAAATTTCATGCAAATATCTCAATTTTTACTCAAGTTATGTAAATTTGTGTGATTTTCGAAATTCTTGATATCGAAAAAGGGGCGTGGTTATCATCCGATTTCGCAAATTTTCAATAGCAACCTACCTTGGCCAGAAAGTAACCTGTATACCAAATTTAATGGAAATATCTAAATTTTTACTCATTTTATGTGATTTTCGAAATTCTTGATATCGAAAAGGGGGCGTGGTTATCATCCGATTTCGCCCATTTTCAATAGCAACCTATCTTGGCCAAAAAGTAACCTGTATACCAAATTTAATGGAAATATCTCAATTTTTACTCAATTTATGTGATTTTCGAAATTTTCGATATCGAAAAAGGGGGACATATCTAAATTTTTGCTCAAGTTATGTCAATTTACAGTGGCGAGCAGATCCGGATACATGTTTGTTACTTTTGCACTCTTTTATTAATAAAACCGTTAATTTTCAATGAAATGCTTTCAAATTTTCAGGGTTTACTCTTCATTTATTTCTTAAAAAATTAAAAAATTTTGGTGAACAAAAACAAAAACAAAAAGCCAATTCAATAAAAAAAACTTCTTTTAACGCTATTTATCCAGTTATGCTCGTGATTAAATATATATCTTTACAACAAAAATTTAGTATTTTGTCCATAATCCTTTGTTGCGAATTACACTTTTGACTCGCTTTGGCATACTTTCTACCAGTCTTTCAATAGTTTCCTTAGGAATATTTCTCCATTCTGATTGCAAACGTTCCCAAAGGCCCATCATGTTTGTTGGAGCTCTTTCATGTACTGCCAAGCGTTTTTTCAAAATTGCCCATAAATTTTCGATTGGGTTAAGGTCGGGGCTTTGTGCTGGCCATGGTAACACTTTGAACTTTTGCTCGGATAACCAATTTTTAACGATCTTGGCGGTGTGTTTCGGGTCTCCGTCCTGCTGAAATATAACCTCCTCTTCTGGGTATGCGCTCAAATCAATGAAATCCGGAAGGTTACCTTGAAGAATACCAAGATAGTCTTCCTTCTTCATTATTCCTTCTATTTTCACTAAAGGGCCAATATGCCACCAAGTGAAACAGCCCCAAACCATTATGCTACCTCCGCCATGTTTCACGGTCTGTTTCACTTGGTGCTTCTGAAGAGTTTCATTTTCACGGTGCCAGTAATACTCTTTTCCGTCTGACTGAAGACGATTGATTTTGGTCTCATCTGACCATATAACGCGTTTCCAGTCTTCAACGCTCCAGTTTTTTCGTTCCTTACAGAACTTCAGACGAGCCTTTATATTTTTATCTGACAAAGCAGGTTTTTTTTGTTTTACTGATGCAATAAGCCCGATTCGCCGAAGTGCTCTGCGAGCTGTCCACTCACTTACGGCCTTGTTGATTCCAAAAGCAGCTTTCTTAGGCGTATTAAATTCTTTCTGTCGCATAAGCCGCTCCATAGCACGTGCGTCGCCCTCTGTCAGCAAGTTTTTAGGGCCACCAGCGTTCGGCGCAGGCTTGATATTTCGTCTTTTTTGCGCTAAAAGGACTGTACGGTGGCAAATTTTCAATTTTTTAGCAATGGTTCGTGATGAATTACCACTTCCAGTCAAAACGACTATACGGTTTTCTATATCTGATGATATTTTCTTCATTTTCACTAGCGTCGATCTATTCGATGTAAAAACGCGTTTATAAGCACTAAAATTACTTTTTAACTAATTAAATCACCTTCAAAGAGGTCAAGGATGAATGAAGAAAGGAGACGTAAAAAACAAAAACAAATTACAGCTTCACTTTAAACTGCAATTGGAAAATAAAAAACACGAGCATAACTGGATAAATGCAGTTAAGCTAAGCTCGTGCTAAAATTTTTGTTGTTGCTATTATTGTTGTTATTTTTAAATAAGCTGATCTAACAACAATAGAATGAAAACTAAAACTACGAAGTTTGAGAGCAAAGTTTGAGAGCATAAAAAATATTAAAGTTAAAGAGTGCAAAAGTGACAAACATGTATCCACATTTGCTCGCCACTGTATGTGATTTTCGAAATTTTTGATATCGAAAAAGGAGGCGAAAGCTACATTGGCCAAGTTATCGTGTACACGGACGGACAGATAGACGGGCATGCCTTAATCAACTTCTCTTTTCAACCTCTAGAACTCTCATACATATATGGAGCTCTGGGTATAAAAAAGTTGTCTTAAGCGCAAAAGAGAATTTAATACCAGTATTCTGTAAATCTGTCTCATATCAAGTCACTAAATTTGAGGTATTTCATTAGATACAATTTTTGTGACTTGAGATGATTCCGGTATTCTATAAGAGAAAGTCACAAGAAATCTACCATAGTCTCTCTCTCGCTCATTTTAAGGTGTGGTGAATACAAAAACTGCATAAATTTTAAGTAACGCATTTGACACTCGCCCTATAGATGTCGATGTAGCCCAGGCGTTAAGCGTCCGAATTATGACGCGGGAGGTCGCAGGTTCAAGTGCCGGTCCGCGAACAGTAAATTTTTATTTTTTTTTTATTTTATTTTTTCAAATTTAATTAACTTTTTTTAAACATTTAACTACTTCTAATTCGTAAATTCACTTTTTTTAATTTTTTTAAATTTTTAACAAATTTTCTTTAATTAATTGTGTTTGTTACCTGCCTACAAGCAGATGACAAATTAGTGACTCTTTATTGAGACTAGAGATGTGAGGCAACCTACTGAATACCAAATTGTATCAAATTTGAAATAGACCACGAAATGTCTCTGTTAGTGACTAGATACAGCTTACAGAATTGAGGTATAAATATTACCATATATAACGAATGATAATTTTATACCAGTATTCTGTAAATCTGTCTCATATCAAGTCACTAAATTTGAGATATTTCATTAGATACAATTTTTGTGGCTTGAGATGATTCCGGTATTCTATAAGAGAAAGTCACAAGAAATCTACCATAGTCTCTCTCTCGCTCATTTTAGGGTGTGGTGAATACAAAAACTGCATACATTTTAAGTAACGCATTTGACACTCGGCCTATAGATGTCGATCTAGCCCAGGCGTTAAGCGTCCGGATTATGACGCGGGAGGTCGCAGGTTCAAGTTCCGGTCCGCGAACAGTAAATTTTTATTTTTTTTACTTTATTTTTTCAAATTTAATTAACTTTTTTTAAACATTTAAGTACTTCTAATTCGTAAATTCACTTTTTTTTAAATTTTTTATAATTTTTAACAAATTTTCTTTAATTAATTGTGTTTGTTACCTGCCTACAAGCAGATGACAAATTAGTGACTCTTTATTGAGACTAGAGATGTGAGGCAACCTACTGAATACCAAATTGTATCAAATTTGAAATAGACCACGAAACGTCTCTATTAGTGACTAGATACAGCTTACAGAATTGAGGTATAAATATTACCATATATAACGAATGATAATTTTAAGCTTTTCTAGAGCGTGAACCTAAGTTTCTTCCATGGACACACATATGTATGTATATGTACCTACATATCCCTACACAAGAATGTGAATTCACTTTAAATAAAACAAATAGCACCCAAAATAATTATTTTTCATTTTCATTCAAACATGACACCACATTAATGAAAAGGCAATATGAAAAATAAGTTAAACAAAAAAAAAAGCTTTGAATAGGATTGAAAAGTATGAGCGCATCTAGCTTTATAAAAAACTGCATACAAATCGCGTGATGAATATAATTACATATGAAGAGGTACTGAAGCAGCGAACAAAAATGTATAAAAAATGAATTTTTAAATTTTTTAAAACTTTCGTTTTGTCAGAAACATGAATGTGTAGCAAAATTGTTACGTATACGCCATGGTATCATGCAACATATTCATGCTTCGAGCGATGATATGTTCCATAACTTTTTTCTGGTTACTCTAAAAATAAAGATTTTGATGTCATTGAAAAGTAGACATTTTACCGCTTCTAGCGATGTAAAAGTCATTCATTTTGTTTTCAAATTCTTAGAAGGTGAACGAGCTTGCTCGATGTTTTAAATTTTTAAATTTTTTACAATTTTCTTACTCAAATTCAAATTAGGTTTCCGCAAAAATATCAAATAGGTGGCTACCTTATGAAACGCCCAAGTGACAAATCCAAGTAGAAAATCTTAGAATGAAGAAAATTTCATCCAAATTGGTCAATATAAGAAGAAATTAATAAAAGGCAGTAGGGTGGCAACCCTAGGTGCCAAATAATTTTTAAGACATCATGATTGGTATGCAGCTGAAAGTACCTTTTGATTTGATACCCATATTGACACACCTTGCTCAATATTTAAGAAAAAATTAGATAGGTGGCAAGCTTCTAAACCGCCCCAAGTGGCAACACCCAACTGGACAGTCTTAAAATCAAGCATACTGCCTCTATGCCAAATTTCATCGAAATCGTTCAAGCGGTCCAAAACGACCTCAAAGTTACCCAAAAATGTTCCCAAAATGTCCCCAACATAATCCTAAAATGGCCCCAAAACGATCCAAAATGATTCCAAATTATCTCAAAAAAACAAAAAAAAATGTTTTTCTAAATAATTTTTTATGTTACTTTTTCCGGGCATCGAACCGCCACGACTGGGTGTAGAAGGCCGAACACTTAACCGCTACACCACGGCGGCCGCCAAAATTATCTCAAAATTACCCCAAAACCAGTACAAAACGACCCAAAGTTTAACCCAAAATAGCCCCGAAATTATTCCTGAATAATCTCAAAATTATCCTAAAATGATCCCAAAGTGACCCAAAAATATACAAATACAATACGGTGGACGGCAATCCTACTTGAAAATATTTTAGTTGGTATGTCTATGAAAATACCTTATATTTGATACCCATATTGGCATATCTTGCTCCATAATAAAAAAATTGTATATAGGTGGCAACTCTGTGGTAACACTGAAGTGAATAGTCTTAGAAATCGTATACTATACCAAATTTCATCGATATCAAGCGGTTCTCAAGATAGTACCGGGTATATAAATATACTCCGATAAGGTGGCAACTCTACTTGAAAATAGTTTAGTTGGTATGTCGACGAAAACACTTTTCATTTGATAGCCATATTGGCATATCTTACTCAATAACAATTAAAAAAAAACTAGATATGTGGCAACCCTGTAAAACGCTGATACATTAGCGTAAATTCTGAATTAAGTAACTCGGCTTTTGGGAGTTAACTTGAGCATAATCTTCATTATAAACTCCTCTTCAACACAGAGCCAACAATGCCTAATAAAATAGAACAAAAGTCATAAGATATCTCTATAGATTTTCTTCAAGAAGATGTGCTTCTTATTATTGTAGAGACAGTCTTTTTAATTTTATTAAGAAGATTTTCTTTTTAATATTTTAAATGAAAAATAAAATGATATTGCCCTCACCGAGAATCGAACTTACAATTTTCGGAATGATAAACCCAGCTGTTAACCATCAGGCCATCGCTCACTTTTGATTGCCAGCTTCTAATTACCGATATGTGTAGAGTTGTTAATGTTTCAAAGGAAAATCTTATAAATATATTTAAGAAGATTTCTTTTTAACATTTCTAATTAGGAAAAAAAGAGAGAGAATCGAACTTACAATTTTTCGATTGCTAAACCCAGCTGCTAACCATCCGGCCATCGTATACTAATAATTTCCAGCGTCTAACTACACCTTTGTACTAAATGTATAGTTTTTTTAATAAGAATTTCTTCTTAGAACCAAAAAGATTTCCTTATCGTTTTTTCTTCGTTTCCACCGTTGCGACTACCCCTTTGCCCAAAAACGAATCATGAAGACAATCTTATTAATTTTATTAGGCATTTTTGGCTCTGTGAATTTTGTGTGTGTCAGGATAAAATTTGGATCTGATTAAAGAAGATTTATTGGAGATAATCTCCGTGTGTATATTCATAGCATTAGAATTGAGCATAGTATCTCTATGGCAAACTTTATCCAAATCGGTCAAACGGTTTCGGAGATAGTACCGGATATATAAATATATAAGAATAGCTCGTTTAATACCTCTGAAGGTTTACTGGGCTATGTTATGAAATACTGTTGTACCACTCATGCACAACTATGTTAGTAAGATCATACACAATTGTGCCTCTAAGTTTAGTTTAGTTGCACGAGCAAAATAGGACGCATCATGGACGCATGAAGTGATATGTGCCAGGTCCAGTTGAAAAAAAATGTGCTCGAAGCACAAAAGAAAATAATCCATGTAATGAAGGCGTTGCGCTGCTAAATTAAAAAAAAAAAAAACTTTAAACTCACTCTTTCGACGTAGAGCATGTTAGGCGGCAGTAGGCTATTGCACAATTTTTTAAATTTTTTTTTTTTTGCAAAGAAAGGATTCCGCCGGAAGGGCTGACTTCTTTTTTTCTGTTCTTGAGTCTAAGAAAAATGGAGATGGCGCCAGCTTTCACATACTTTTGGCGTCTTCGACTTATGTAGTTGCAGTCTTTTTGTAAAGTAACAAAGACACTTACTACTAAAGGTACTATTCGCACATTACTAACATATCAGGAAAAAACAAAGAAAATAAAAATGCAAAAAAAAAAGTAAAACAGGAAATTCTTAGAAAAACTAAATGTATGCAAAGCGCCAAGAAAAGGCAAAAACGGAAAAAGCCAAGTCGAGAAGTAGTTGGCATTTGGGGCGGACAGTGGAGACACACCTCCATATAATTTTTCTAAGCAAGCTAGTAAATATGTAGTTTATAAAGATTTGTCTTACATTTTTTTGTGTTGTGCTTCTTAGATTTTCTGTGTAACTTTTATTAACATCTTATATCCAGAGAATGTACTTGTGCCTTTGGCTTTGTTAAAGAGCAGAGGGCGTGAGAGATTATAGGCAACGCCGAGGCAATCACCGCAAGATTTGCGCTGAAATGAAGATGTGTAGAAGAAACTAGCAACTATTTCTTGAATACATAGAAAAAAATGACACTGCAAAAATCACCAATATCGTACTGTTATCCTGAAGTTGACCATTTTCTGTTAAATTGATCAACTGACAGAACTTTTGTTGATAAAACTAAATTTCCTGTTAAAACAACAAATTCCTCTGGAGTTTTTGTTGTTAACGACGAAAATACTCCCCGAAGGTTTTGGGGAAAGATGTCGAAATTGACATTCCTTGGCCGGATATGAGCCCAGTACGCTCCGGTAGTTCCTTGCGGTACTGCCCCACTATCTCGGGAGCGATTTGATATGAACAGTGGAACTTTCTAGGTCATGTCATCCCTCCATTCGTAAGGAAGGAGAATATGGGTAACGAGAGGTGAGAGGCATCACATCTGTAGATCAACCATCGAGTTGCATATCAGTCGCCTCTTACGACCGGTATGCCTACCTCGGGCATATTCTAAACCCCTAACCCGAATTAACTGTAGTTTTAAATTTATTGCATCATTCAATTAAATTTAGTAGAACTGACCGAGTTTTTGTTGATCAAACAAATTTTTTTTTTTGTTGAAGCAAACAAACTCCTGCAGTTAAACTGTAATTAGACGCCGGCAAACATAAGTACACGACGGCATCATGGTCGACACATGCGTTCAGCAGACAAATATTGTGAGCTCGATTCACGGTGAAGGCAACCAAGCAACGTGAGAAAGTTAAAGTGTGGTGTCCTTTAGAACAAAGCTGTAATTAAACGCTGGCAAGCATAAGTATACGATGGAATCATGGTAGACACCTGAGTTCGATTATCGGTGATGTCAATATAAGAACTCTGAAAAATAATTTTAATAATTTCCGTGTTTTTTTTTTAATCAACCCATATTTTGGTTGATATGACCAGCTCATTTTTTCTCTGTGTAGATACAGTAAGAGGCAAACAAAATGGGTCAATGGAATACTATGCTATCCATAAAAAATGCCAATTGCCGTTGAAATTAAATATAATACAAATAAAAAAAATATTACCAGAAAAAAAAAAAAAAATAAAAAAAAAAAAATAATAATAAATCAAATTTAAATAATTAAACTAAATAAAATCCAGTAAGGAAGTCTAAGTTCATATGATTTTCGAAATATACCATTTCAGAAGTGGGCGTGGTTGGGAAGCTATTTCGTCCAATTACATCAGGTATGCTCGCTATTATGCTAGTACACCTTGTACCAATTTCATCGTTCTACCGTAATTAATTTAAAAGTTAGGACCAGGCGAATTTTCAAAAATGCCTCCCTTAAAAGTGGGCGGTGCCACGTCTACTTTTAAAAATTTATCAAAAAATCATAATATAATGACTAGGGGCTCATCCTACCAAACTATATCATTTTAGCCATTTTCGATACCGAATTATGTCAATTTAGGTTATTTTCGAAATTTTCGATATCGAAAGTGGGAATGGTTGGGGGGCGATTTTATCCAATTTTATCAGGTATACTTCCAACGATTCTAGTATGCTTTGTGCCAAATTTCATCCTTCTACCGTAATCAGTTTAAAAGTTACGACCAGTCGAATTTTCAAAAATGCCTCCTTCAAAGTGGGCGGTGCCACGTCCACTTAAAAAAATTTATGGAAAAATAGAGTTAGAATGACCAGAGGATTTACCTATATCATTTGCGTTACCGAATTATGTCAATTTAGGTGATTTTCGATATGGAAAGTGGGCATGGTTGGGGGGCGGTGCCACGCCCACTCTAAAAAATGTATGAAAATTCATAAGAGAATGCCCAAGGGGATTCACCTATAAAATTATATCATTTTACCCATTTCAGCTACCGAGATATGCCAATTTATGTGATTTTCGAAATTTTCGATATCGAAAAATGGGCGTGGTTATCATCCGATTTCGCCCATTTTCAATAGCAACCTACCTTGGCCAGAAAGTAACCTGTCTACAAAATTTCATGCAAATATCTAAATTTTTACTCAAGTTATCGTGTACATGGACAGACGGACGGACATGCCTAATGAACTCCTCTTTTCAACCTAAGAACTTTCATATATGGAACTCTATATCTATCTCGATTATTTTGTGCCGTTACGTAGTACCGTTATGTGGACAAAATTAGAATACCCTTATACTAGTAATAGTACGCTGGGTATAAAAAAATTAAGCTTGGATAAAAATTGCACTCAACTTTATAGTGCTCTTATTTTATTGTTCGCTGCTGTATATCCCCAACTTTGCGTTACATATAAACTACTCTCTGAGTCAGCTGTGCATGCACTCGGAATGTGTGCAACTTCCAACATGCATTCACATAACATTTTTTTGTCTTTATTATATTTAGACCTGCCATATATCGGACAGAAAGGAGGTTTGAAAGCTCTTATAAGAACAAGTCTAACATATGAACGTACATTAATAAATATGTATGTACAAAAGTGTGCATAAATTTGTACATACATAGTTGCATGTGCAGACTATGAATAAGCTTAGTTATTTGCTTGCTTTTACCTATGTACATGTGTATATGTAGTTGGTATGTTGCTACAAAAGAAAAAGTGCAAATTAAAATGACAGGATGTTGCTTGGGCGCTGACGAACTAGCCACACATTGGAATGAATGCGTGCGAAGTTTCAAATGATACTAAGTAGAAACATCAGAAGAATAAAAATTGTGTAAAAAAGAAATACATATTGAATATTGCAAACCGCCTCTAAGAAATACAACGCTGCCATCAAGAAAGTGCAACAGCAACAAGAGATAGTTCTGGGTTTTTTTTTCCAAATTCTGCTACTTCCCCTGGAGCAAAAATGTTTGCTGATCACGAGCTAATTAATGAATACTTTGTGTTGTGCCTATGAAAGTGGTCAATTCTAAGAGGCGTTCGTTTTATAGTGTTTGATGCTCGCCTGGGAATGACATCTAAACTGATGGAGAGACTGATGTATGTAAAATGTTTGTATGAGGCGGTTTTCTTGGTACTAGGCCTGTTTGTTTGTTTGAGCGCTTCAAAGTTGAATGAGTTTATAAATAAGTTTCCATTAAAATATGCGATTTATGAAATCAGTGAGTGAGGTAATTAAAAAAAGCAATTAAGTATTACTAAGATATTAAAAAAGTTCATAGGTAACAGGTAGTTTTTAAAGAAATAAGATAAAATTAAATAAAATAAAATAAAGTTAATAAAATAAAATAAAAAACTTAATAAAATACAGTAAAATAAAAATATAAAAAAAAATTTAAAAAATAACAATTATAAATACAAAATGATAATAAAATATTAAAAAAAAAATTAAATAAAAAAAAATTATAATAAAAAAAAAATTTAATGAAATTTCATGCAATTACATAATATACAATTTAAAAAATTAAATAAAAGAAAAAAAATTAAAAAAAAAAATAAAATAACTAAAAAAAAAAATTAAAACAAAAAATTTGAAAAGATTAAATAAAATCTAAAATTAAAAAAAAAAAAAAATGATTTCATACATAAAATAAAATTTAAAAAATGTTATAAAAAAAATTTAATTAAATGAAATTACATAAAATATGTGGAACTTCAGTCCGATTCATTCTCAAAATTACGTGGAATAGAATTTTATGAGCTCGAGGCCTTGATTTGAATAAAGCACTCAGTTAATATTCATAAATTTATTTGGTCGATATTTCGACTTCAGTGTTTTATTCAAATCAAGGCCTCGAGCTCATAAAATTGTACATTTTTAAATAAATAAGGCCATCAAGAATAAAAAAATTTCATAAAATAAATTTTTAAAAATTTAGAAAATTGAAAAATATTAAAAAAAAAAAATTTTAAAAAATAAGAAAAATAAAAAAATTAAGAAAAAATGAGAAAAAAATTCAGAAAAAACTTTTTTTAAGTATTAAGGAAAAAAAATTAAATTTTTTTTTTTAATATTAAAAAAATTAAAAAAAAAAGCAAAAATATTGTGTAAAAAAAATTAAAAAAATATTAAAACAAAAATTAAAAAAAAAAAAAAAATTTACCACTAAAAAGGCGATGAAAAACTTAAATATATAATATTAAAAAAAAAAAATAAATTATTTAAATAAAATGAAATTAAAAAAGAAAAGAAGGGGAGAAGAGGAGAAAAAATTTAAAAAATGAAAGAAAGGAAAAGAAAAGACAAGAAAAAAAGAAGAGAAAAAAATAAAAGAAAAAAGATTAAAAAAAACTTTAATTAATGAAATGAAAAAAAAAAAAATAAGTAAATAAAATAAATTATATATTTATGAAAACTTATATATTATATTATTATAATATTTATGAAAACTCAATGAGCATATTTATGACTTTAGAGCAGTACAGCATAAACCTGTCAACAACCTATTTTATGTAGTGTACAATTTTATGTAATCGGCCTGCTGATAACATCAGTACAACGTCGTACTGTTAGTAGTATAGCCTAAATGTAGGCAACGCTTACAGATCCAATTTTAATGTAATGTAATGTACAGCTCCAATTTTATGTAATCGGCCTGCTGCTAACATCAGAACAACGTCATACGCCTAAATGTAGGCAACGCTTATATTTATTTTTGTCAAGTTATGTTGCTAACGCCGAACCTTTTAACATTGAAAAAAGTCCGTTACGAACTTTTTTAACATTAACATTTTTTTCATTTCACTCCCACCGCCAAGTCCTGCGATGAAATCTATGCAATACTTAGCGTAAAAAAATAAAAAAATAAATAACCAAGTGGTTTCTTAAATTTTTTTTGCCATGTTAACTGTTGGGGCGAAACTAACTGAATGTACTTAAAGAACCGTATTTTTTTTATTACTCACGCGCTCTTTCAACTTTATGAGCACGTATACCCTTTTTAATACGCTGTGCCATAAAAGTAACTAATAACACCGAAACAACTTTCATTAAACAATTGCTACTAACAATTAGGTTCGTAAAAAAGTGAAATTTTGTTTACTTTTTATTAACATCTGTAAAGTACCTATGTACATACCTCAAACTTTTTCATACCCATATAATTTTTTTTGTACTGAAATTGAGAAATCTATAATTCTACGAGAATAAGTAATATTATAAAAAAAGTTAAATTAGCCATGATTATTGAAAAGCAATAATAACTTGTTAACGGAAATGTAAATACATCTGTAATAAGTAATTCTAAAATTCATTTAGCAAGTCGTGACAAATATTTGAACAAACTTTACTGTCTGCTGTAATACAAATAAATCTAAAAACGCTGAGACTGGCACCGTTTTACGTGCTGATAACTGTTGTAAGCTATGTTATGGATGACTGACTGACTAACACGAACACGTAGATCAAACTTAGAGATGCATCTTTTAAACACTTACAGCTATGGGCGATAAAAATAGAGACAACTAAGTTTTTATTCCAATTTATAATTGTTAGGGTAACATGGGGCTAATTTTTAATATGCTAATATATCGTAATCATATATCGTAAGGTTGGTTGTCGTAAGAATTTTAGTTGCAATGCAGTGATGTCCAAACTTTTTCTTTTCTTCTATAAAAAAGTTTCCGAAATACTACTTTTATAGGTCATATATTACTGCACACAGCTGTATTTATATGATTTATTATTGTTTAAATGTCTTCTATCGTGTACATCATCAATTTACATTGTCAATTAATGTCTCATAAAAAAGTTGATCAATAAATTAATAATAGACATGCCTATCTATGTAGCTAAAGTCTTTTACCTTACAGTGGATTTAATATTTCTTGTTCATTTAGTTTTAATTATTGGCCCATTGCCCATCATGATATTTATAATTTTATTTGTATGTTGTTGTTTTTTAACAATTTGTTGTGATTTTTAACAATTACTTGTAAATACAATTGTTTGGATAATTTTCTTACTGGGAACATCGAAAAAATTCAAAATATTTGAAAAAACTCATTCCTTATTTGAAAATTTCCTTATTGTATTATTCTCAAAGTTTAAGTTATGGCTTTCAAAAGCTCTCTTCTTCATTTTAGTACTCGTATAGGTTTTTTTGTGATTCACAAAATATTTGGTGTTAAGCTCTAATTTCGGAACAGAATGAGCCTCAAAAACTCCCTACCTCAATACTAAGTCATTCAATTTTCGGCTGAAATAGGGAATTGTTGGACAAATTTTCCAGAATACCCGTTCTTCGAGAAAAATCTCAAATAAGACATTTCGCAAAAAAAAAAAAAGGGTGTTTTCCAAAAGCTAGATATTTCAAATAATGTAATCTTCCACTCAACCGTCAATATATTTGTTTCACCTATAGCAATGCCAATAAAGTGTTATCGTAGTTATTATATTTCCTTAACAGTCCCTTCTCTGAATGACATCAGTGTCTATTTAAGTAACTTGAAATCGAAATTTGTAAGTCATGAAAAATTCTTTAATAAGCTATTATAAGAATCTGCTGACGAAAAACACGATCGGCTAATAAGGTAGCATTGCATTATAGACGGAACTAATCACTTTAGCTAATCAATGCTTTAAGAAAAAAATTATAAGCGAGCTTTCATTTCAGTGTATTTTCATTATAACTCAATTAAAGCTTTTCAAAAGCTCATCTACAAAAAAAAAATAAAGACAGACTGAAATAAGAGTGAAAGCTTTTTAAAAACTTTTGTCGACAAATTTGAGACTTTGAACTTTTTAAAAGCTTCAAGCTTTCCTGTGGAAAGTTGGATATTTACATAGGCAAAAGCCAATAAAAGGTCTCTAATCAAGCTTTCATTTCAGTATACTTTTATTGATTCTTAATTGAAGCTTTTCGAAATCTTGTCTGCAAATACAGAATGTTTTACAGTTAAAGCTTTTTTAAATCTCATGTCAAAAAATGTTAACTTAATTGCGATAAAAGCTTTTTTAAGCTTTCACCTGGAAAATTGGATATGTAATTAAAAGGTCTTTAATCGAGCTTCCATTTCAGTATATTTTTATCAATTTTTCGAATTCGAAATCTCGTCTGCAAATACTGAATGTTTACAGTTAGAAATTTTAACTTAATTGCGATAAAAGCTTTTTTAAGCCTTCACCAGGAAAATTGCATAAGCCAATAAAAGGTCTTTAAACGAGCTTTTATTTCAGAATATTTTTATCAATTCTTTATTGAAGCTTTTCGAAATCTCGTCTACAAAGATACAGATTGCCTTACAGTTACAGCTTTTTCAAATCTCAAGTAAAAAAAAAAAAATTTACTTAATTGCAATAAGAGCTTTATTAAGCTTTCACCTGAATAATCGAATGTATCAATAAAAAAACAAAGGCCAATAATTTGGATTTTCTTAAAAAAATCTCTCTAATTGGTCCACTAAAAACTTTTATTGCAGTTAAAAAAAATCGCAGCTTTCATTGCAGTTTTTTTTTTACTCAGCGCAAGCTTGATGATATCCTCGTTTAATTTGGCTAGGATCAATTAATGCTGACTACCAAATCATTGGTTTTCTTCTTACTATTTAATATCGTGTCTCTATCTCGCAATCTTAGCTCACGCCCATAAACGCTCGCAGCGCTTATGAAATTTTCCCGCTTTTTATCATATTTTTCACACAAAATTACGTCATTATTAACGGCACTTAACTGCGCTTCATTAATGCCGTCACAACAAAATTGTTAACATATTTTATGACCCCACAATTGACCATCAAACTCCAAGCTTGGCTATAATACGTTAAATTTAATCCGCTTACTTTTCGCCTCTCTTTCTCGCTCCAGAGTACTCTGGATCTCTCCTTTTCCCACTCTCTCCGTCGCACTCCCTTTTTTCTATTTCCCTCACTACCTCTCACACACTCTCTTTTCCTCTCTATCTCTCCTTACAACTATCGGACGTATGACAACTTTTGATTAAACACACAATTATTTCCTTGTCTGCCGCTAGGTGGCGAGCTTTCCTTTTGTTATTAACTATGGAAAATTATGACTTAATAATCATCATTGGTTTTTCTTTCTTTTTCATATTTGCAGTTGGTACTTCCGTAAAATAAAACGAATTGAGGCTGAGAAGAAACTTTTACTGCCAGAAAATGAACATGGAGCTTATTTAATACGTGATTCAGAGAGTCGTCATAATGACTATTCGCTATCGGGTAAGTGGAAAGCAATAAATTAATAAAAAAAAAAATCGAAACAATAATCATGATGGAAATGATTGAAATGCAATTAGAAAAACCCCTTTATTGACATTGCATACCATTTTAGCAAATTTTTTCTCTATAAATTCAGTATCTAATGTTTTTTTTTTCTTTTTTTTTTCAATTAACAGTACGTGATGGTGACACAGTAAAGCATTACCGTATAAGACAATTAGACGAAGGTGGCTTCTTTATAGCGCGTCGCACAACATTCAGGTGAGTTGCGAACATAGATGAATTCAGCAATTTTTATAAATTTTTGGTTTTTTTTTTCCTATACAGAACACTCCAGGAACTCGTTGAGCATTATTCCAAGGATTCCGATGGTTTGTGTGTCAATTTATGCAAACCATGCGTACAGGTCAGTAGTCGCAAGTTTATTTGCATACTCTTTCTTCGTTCGCTACTCACAATCACATTACTCATCATTACATAACATTTTAGTATAGATTTCAAAATTTGAGTTTTCCAAAAAGGTTGTTACATACAAACTTACATATAGAGAACATTAGTGTTTCATCTAATCATTCATTTCTTTATGTTTCGAATTCGTTGTTATTCCTTTTCATTGAATCATGCGTTCATATCGACGGCTGAGTGGAAGATATCTCTATTTCAAAATATATTTCAAAAACGCCATTTCGCAGAATTCGATTCAAAAATGCTGTTTTTCAAAAACTTTTTTTATCAAATTTTTTTCCAACAACGTCCTATCTGAAAATTTGATTAAAAAACACCCTATCCCAGCCAAAAAAGTTTTGAATTTTAGTTCAGATGGGGCCATTTCAAAGCTCATTCTAAGGTATGGTGTTCTAGAACCAAATTTATAAAAAGGGCGTTTTTGAAAAAAAAAAAAAAAAAAAAAAAAAATTGAAACTGGGATAGAAAGTTTTTGAAAAAAAAACCTATCTATATATAAATACGCCACATAAAAAACTTAGGAACCTCCTGTAAGCGAACCGTTTGACCGATTTGAAAGAAATATGCACCGATAGAAAGGAAATTGAAAAAAACTAAGGTATAGGCGGTATAAGGGGCGTCCCCGACCCCACTACCCCCTAAAGATTTTATTAGTCGAATTTTCAATCACAAGCGATACTAGTATTTTAAAATAGAATGATCTTCTACTGAGCCATCGATTTACTTGTCTTCATTTGTTCAATATGTATGTATGCAATTTTTTTAATTACAATTTTTTTAACCCAATTTTTTGTTTTATGTTTTGTTCTATTTTTACAATACTTGTAAAACACTTCTAATAAAATTTTTTTGCATACTAAATAATATTTGGAAAAAAAAATATTTTAACTAACAACTTGCAACAACTCACTTTTTAACTTGCAAAAAAATACAAAAAAAAAAATTCTTAGGCAAATCAATTTGCTGGTATCTTTGAGGTAGGCGTTTGTTCTAACTAAACCATCAACACCCACACACACACACTCACATACCTATAAATGTTTGTCAAACGCCAGTCAGTCGTCAATCAGCCGCCATTCACTCATCACTCCGCCTCTCTTACACCTATATTTAATTGTAACTAATTGAGCATCAATTAAAAATGTTTTGAAAATTTGTACATAATTGCATTACAAACATTTTTCACGCCCCCCATTTGCTTTGTTTTGATAAATTGACGTTTGTATGTCGTTAAGCGTGACATCTTGTGTCTCACCTAATCTTTCATGCTCTGGTGTTATTTGTGTTTATCGTTTTGCCCTCTTCAAGTTGTTGTGTTGTATCATACCTACTTCACTCATTGCTGCAAGCTCTCTGCATATTTATTATTACACTATACAGCAAAATCAACTTTTTTGGGTATGGGAACAAACAAACTTTTTTTTAAGAGATTGAGACATACAAAAAAAATAGCATTCCCCGTTTTTTCGAAGTTAGCCTTTATTGACAGGCTTTCAAAGTTCGAAGCTGAACCTTTCGAAGATTCGGGTTTCTAACAGTTTTGTATAAAAAATTGAAAAAGTTTAAATGTGGGCGTGGCCTTCTTCCTCCTCTTACTTGATTTATGTACTTTCTTTATTTAAAGTGTATGTATTAGGAAATATTACATATATAATTAAAAATATATTTTTTTCGAAGATCTCTCTTTGGCCCTGTATAGCACTTTTTGCATACATTTTTTAATAGAAAAAGGACACCAATCAAACAAGAGAGACACGCATGCCATACCCACATTTTGCCCTTTTCAATTCTTTAAACAAAACAATTAGAAACCCACTTTCGAACATGGAACTTCGAAAGCCCGTAACTAAATTTTGGAGACTAACTTCGAAAAGCGGGGTACGTAGTTTTTTATATATGTTTCAATCTCTTTGAAAAAGATGGCTAGATCCCATACCCCTCCGTTATTTTAGATTAGGAAAAATTTCACAAGAGTTGATGTGCATTTTTTTTCTAGATTTTAGGTAACATGTCCCTATATCAACATTTGTTTAGAAAACGCCCTATCTCAGCTGAAAATGTATTGAGTTTTCTTTTAAATAGGGCATTTTTGAAACTTATTGTGATATAGGGAGGTATTGAGTCAAATTTTTAAATAAGGCTTTGTTGAAAAAATTCTGAGCTAAAACTTTCTTCAAACAAATTCTAATATGGAGCTATTTTGAAAAATATTTTTAAATATTGTGATCTATCAATGGATCTATCAATGGATATTTGGAGGGAACTCCCCCACCCGTTTCATTCAATAAGCTTGGAACCATAATAAATGTCGAAATTTCAACTGGTAGCACGCATACCTGATCCACATGACGAGTACTCCCAGCTAAGTCAAAGTCGCCTTTAAAATGCTAGTCTTGGGATTTGAAGTGAGTCTTATGACTACTAGTTCACGTGGAAGACTGCACGTTTGGTAGGACCATCTTCATCATCGAAGCGAATGGCCCTTCCATCATTTCTGTGGGGAGAAGGGCTAATAATCTAGAACACCTGGATTTCATGACATCGGTTAGAAGACGTAGATGACAATTTAGGTCAAGGAAAAGTACAAGTTTGGGCAGATCTACCCTTCGTTGCTACAACAGCAACAACCTGGATTTCAGATTTTCTTGTTTGCTTGCGTCTTATAGCCTAACCGTTAATTATGCTCCTTCTGATTGCCGCAAAAAAAAATCCTACAATTACACTATACAGCAAAATCAATTTTTTTTCTGATCTAACCAACTTTTTGAAAGAGATTGAGACGTACATAAAAAAACTACGTACCACTTTTTTCGAAGTTTGCATTCAAAAAGTTAGTTATGGGCTTTCGAAGTTCGAAGATGGACCATTCGAAGATTCGTGTTTCTAATAGTTTTGTTTAAAAATCGAAAAAGGTTAAATGTAGGCGTGGCCTTGTTCCTCCTCTTAGTTGATTGGTGCACTTTCTTTATTTGAAAGTGGGTGTATGAAGAAATATTATAAAATTAAAAATATAATTTTTTCGATGATCTCACTTTGGTCCTGTGTAGCACATCTCACATACATTTTTTAATAGCAATCAAACAAGAGAGGCAAGAAGGCCACGCCCACATTTTGCCTTTTTCAATTTCTAAAACAAAACAACTAGAAAACCACTTTCGAACATGGAACTTCGAAAGCCCGTAACTCAATTTCGAAAAACGAGGAACGCCATTTTTTTTACTTTTGTCTTAAGTTGTTTTAGTCGCATAACCAGCCGGCTGTTGTACAGTGTTGTTAGAGAAGACTACATTAAAATATTGGAAATCAGCTGTGCCGGATAGATGGGCATAACATAGCGAGTTTTTAGCTTTCTCCTTTTGTACATACAAACATACCACTAAATGTGTTCAACGCACTTGATAATATGACCATCACTACATGTTATTACATTGACTCTTAAATAATTTAAAATAATACTACAACACACCCTACCAATTAACATAACTATTTAAACAAATATGTATATCCGACAAACCAATGTTATCAATTTACCTTCCGTCACATATTCGAAATAAAAGCAATTGTATAAAATTTAAATTTATTTCTACATACAGATCGAGAAGCCTGTCACCGAAGGTCTATCGCATCGAACACGCGATCAATGGGAAATTGACAGAACTTCACTCAAATTCGTGCGTAAATTGGGTTCCGGACAATTTGGTGAAGTATGGGAAGGTTTGTGGAATAACACTACCCCAGTGGCGATTAAAACGCTAAAATCAGGTATGTGATTTGAAGGAATACTTTATATATCTAGTATGAATGCTAATACAATTTTTTTTGTTTTCTTTGCTTTACAGGCACAATGGATCCAAAAGACTTCTTGGCTGAAGCTCAAATAATGAAAAAGCTACGTCACACAAAACTCATACAACTTTATGCGGTTTGCACAGTTGAAGAGCCAATCTATATTATTACGGAATTAATGAAACATGGCTCACTGTTGGAGTACCTGCAAGGTGCGCTATTTAATGTTGATTCATACTCTTCAAGTACTTTTATGTATTAGACGGTGGAAATTTATCATATATTATCATATATTTCATAGTTTAGTTTTTATTTATTATATGCATTAGCTTGTAGTTTTGTTATTTCGTTTACATTTGCGAATTATTGTAATGTGCAGTTGAAAAATAATTTATAGTAATTGCAGGCAAGGGACGCAGTCTTAAAATGGCGATACTCATCGATATGGCCGCACAAATTGCCGCTGGTATGGCTTATTTGGAGCAACAAAATTATATACACAGAGACTTGGCAGCGCGTAATGTGTTGGTGGGCGATAATAATGTTGTTAAAATTGCCGATTTCGGTTTAGCGAGGTGAGTGTGTAAACGCAACGTGTTGTGGTTGGCGATAGAATTTATTTTAATTGTGTTGACAATTACAAAGTTAAGCTAATATTTTTTAATATGCAAAATGAAAATCAACAAGCATATCAAAATTAATTGAGTGTGTAGAATTGTAATTAAGCTTAGAGTTGTTGGTTTTTTTTTCGAAATTTTGTATATATTTGTGTGTGAACATTTGTCATGCTTGAGGCATTATTTTAAAACAATTTCATAGCTTTTACTCTAAAACTTTTCGACTAAAAGTAGAGAGACTAAAAGTAGAGCGAGCCGACATAAAAATTGCAGTCATGAATTTCCTGGTTTTATGTTCGAATCCGTTTTATTATTGGCATACAAAAGTTATTCGAAAATGAAATCAGGAACTTTTAGAACTTACTGGTTTCAAATGTGATTTCGACTGCAATCGGATTCCACTTCAATATCGAAAATGCACTCAATTTTTTTCTACTAATAGTTTCGAATTAATCTTAAATTCGATATTTGTTGCTTTTTTCAGCCCTTTAAGACTTCGGATTTGGTGTTTTCGAAATAATGTTTGCTCAATTTGCTCAGTTTGCAGGCCATTTTTTCATGTTCGAAAAATGAAATATCAAAACTTGTTTCTTTTCTTTTTTAAGGTTCGGCTTTTAGAAATTTTTTTTTAAATAATGTTTGTTAAAAAAAATTAAAAATACTTTTACCGGCCATTTTTTCATGTTCGAAAAATGATATATCGAAACTTGTATCCTAAAAAAACGTTTTAAGATGACATTTTCATACAAATTTTGAATAATAAGAGCTTAATAAACCTTTTATATTTTTTATGAATAAGGAGGGAAGAATTTACTTTTTAGCTAAACTTATTGTTTCTTTTCTTTTTTAAGGCTTCGGCTTTTCGAAAATAATTTTTTTTTTCAAATGCAAAATATTTTTACTCCAATTTTTAACGCAATTTGTATCCTTACATGTATTTAAAAATTGTATTAAATGATTTTTAAAATGCTCGAAATACTTTTAAAAAATATTAAATGTCAAAAAAAAAATATTTCTCAACTTTTGTTCTATTAAATCAAATTTCGAAGTCCATTCCTTTTTAGTGAATGTGGTGTTTAGTTTTCCTGAATCTTTTAGAATTGCGAATTCAGCGTTTTCGAAAAAATCTATGTTCGAAAAATCTCTAATTTTATTTACTGCTGTTTTTCGATATTTTGATTTGAGCAATATGTTTATTTATAATAGTTTTAGTAAATGATTTGAATGACTTTTTTTCGACTATTATTACATATCTAATCGAAAAACAGTGTTTCTCGTATTTTCGTAATAGATTTTGTTGAAACACAGTGGTCAGTTTCCTTTCCTTTTTCGAACGGAATCTTGTTTGAAAAATATTGGTTTTCCGAAAATAATTTTCTTTGAAAAATGTTTGTATTACAAAAATAATTGTGTTCGAAAACATTTTTTTTTGAAAAAAATTTTGTTCCGAAACTTTTTGTTGCTTGAAAGTAACTTTGAACAATTTTTTTTGTTCGAAAATAAGTTTGTTTAAATTTTTTTACTTTTTCGAAAATGATTTTTTTTCAAAAATTTTTGTTTTTTGTTTGAAAAAAAAAATGTATATTTTTTTCTATAAACCTTAAATTTTTTTGAAAATAATTTTGTCCGCCAAAAAATTGTATTTTTCGAAAATCTTCATAACATGTTCGAAAAATGAGGATATTTTAAAGTGCACTGAAAATAGTTAACAAGCTCAAAACGTACACTAATCTAATAAAATCCACTAAATAATGATTCAAAATTTGTTTTAGAAAATAGAATATTTTTTACTTCAGCTCAAAACTGAATACGTTTTCGAAAAAATTTCCCTCATCAGTGTTAAATACTTCACCTTCACTTTAAATCTTTAAACTGGGTCGTTTCACTTCTGATCTTTCGAAAACCTTTTTTTTAAATCTGTGATTTCGAAATAACTTTTTTTAATAGTTAAGAAAAATTTTTAAGTAATGGTATCGGTCTAAGATGATGCCGTTTTTATTTTGATAATAACTAATATTAGTTTAACTTTTTCGAACTTCGAATTTCGAAAATGATATAAAAAATTTTAGCCTGACTCTAAAAAATCTGAATATAATAATGAAAAGTTCGAGCTCGTATTGAAAATTTCCGGGCAAAAGTTCCAAATCTTAATTAAAAAGTTTCTTTGTAATTTAGAATCTTTAAATGGGATGGTTTCACGTTTCGAATACCGAACACTATTTTTAGACTTTTGATGTCGAAAATATTTTTTCAAGATAATAAGTCCACTTTTTTAATAACGGACCTCGATTAATTAGGGTTTTATTTTGGTTATATACTAAATAATAATAGTTTATTTTCTCTAACTTCGAATTTTGAATATAGTATCGAAAATTCGGATCCTGTAACAAGATTATTATATAAAAAAAAAAGTTCGACTTCGAATCAAAAATATTATTTGTTAATTTCAGGCTTATCAAAGAAGATGAGTATGAAGCACGAGTTGGCGCACGTTTCCCAATCAAATGGACTGCACCAGAAGCGGCCAATTACAGCAAATTCTCTATTAAGTCTGATGTGTGGAGTTTCGGCATTTTACTAACAGAGTTAGTGACATATGGACGTATACCATATCCTGGTAAATATGTATATAAATTTTTGGTTTTCGAACTCACCCACTCACCATGTTCTCTCTCTCTCTTTCTCACTCTTTTTAAGGTATGACAAATGCTGAAGTATTGACACAAGTTGAACATGGCTATCGTATGCCCGCACCACCCAATTGCGAACCACGCCTATACGAAATAATGCTTGAGTGCTGGCACAAAGATCCAATGCGACGACCGACATTCGAAACATTACAATGGAAGCTGGAAGATTTCTATACATCAGATCAGAGTGATTATAAAGAGGCGCAGGCTTACTGATAAATGCTTTACACTTCCAACAGCACGTCTCACATTAACGATAGTATGAAGAAGCAACATCTTCTACAACAACAACAACAAACACATAATAATTGCCAACAACAACAACGCCACAGGAACAACATCCACAATAATATAATAATACACAATAATGTGAATATGATTAAGATGAGTCGTAGTAGTAGTAGTATGTTGCCAATTGGTGGTGCAACAACAACACTAGAAGCACTTGAAGCCGCAAGCAAAGCAGCCGCCACCGCAGCAAAATTGACTGTAAAAGCTTCGAAAGCAAAAAAAGCAGCAGCAGCGATGGCTAATATAGCGGAGAGCGCTGATGGTGGTGCTAAAGCATTGCAAGTCGTAGCAAATACAACAAATGCAACTACAACCACAACAACTACAACAACAGCACAAACATCAACAACAACAACAACAAAGGTGAAAACTATAAAGCCCATACCAAAGTTGCGACATCATGTGTCAGGCAGCAAAAGCAACCAACGGCATGCCAGCAAAACAACAACTAAGCAAAGCAATTTAAAGCATCTTCCCAAATTAGACAATTAGAGTCTCAACAAAAAAAAAAAAAATCATTCATATGACATGCACTGCGCGTAGTGATTTAAAATGAAATAGTTATTACTGAATTATTCATTAATTAGTTGTCGAATGAAAAAAAAAAGCTTTTGTACTTGAATGCGCAGTGAAGTGAAAAGAGAATGTTGCAAGGGAATGATTGAAATTTTAACGCAAAACAAATGATTTGTAAATGATGTTTTTTGTGGAAGTGTCAGAAATGCATATAACAAAAATTGGGCGAAAATTAACATAATTTATTTTGTCAATTCAATTTAAAAGCAAAAAAAGAATATTTTGGATTGTAGAAGCTTAGCGCGATTTTTTTTTTTTTTTGTTTACATTATTAAAAAGTTTGGTCATGATTATTATATAGTTTCAGCTCGTTTTTTTCTTTCAAGTTATAAATAGTAATATGTATAAAAAAATTTGTATTTTATTTACACATACATATCTGTATTGAAATAGAAAAATGAAATAATAATGTTGCATACATTTAGAAGCAGTTAGTAGAATGTAATAAAAAGAAAAATCAACGTACATACACAACACATACTTACATACCAGCCAGCATGCATCTACCTACTATATAAAAAATATGATGTTTTAAAAGTCACATTTCATATATGTACATAAATTTGCATTAGCGTTATAAGTAGATTTATTTGATAAAGTGGATCATTTCATGTCAAATTGAACAATAGATGAAATTGAGAGTTTTCGATTTTATTGAATTTCAGTTAAATTTTTTTTTATCATGTCAGAAAGTTTTATCCAGCGGGAAACTGACTGAAAAATGAAAGTTTTCGAAGTCTATACCAGATTTCAATATATGTATACCGACCCGTTTTCGACCGTTCACCTGTACCGTTAGAAAACGTTTACTTTTCGAATGAATTAATACTTTTTTTTTTAAGAATTTTCTCATCAATTTTTATACCTTTCATGAAGATGAAATGGTATTATAACTTTGGTTCGATGTTTGTAGGTATGAGAAGAAGAAGAGATGGACCCATCAATAAGTATACCGAAGTGATCAGGATGACGAGATGAGTTGATTTAGGCATGTCCGTCTGTGTGTTTGAACGCAAACTAGTCCCTCAGTTTTTGAGATATTTGACTGAAATTTGGTATGCGGCCACCATTTTCTAATAAAGAAATCATTTATCGGAACCAGCAAAATCGGACCGATATTACACAAAGCTCTCAAACAATCGATTGTTCCGATAAACGAATTTTGGGCTAGAACTCCTGTAATTAAAAAGCTTGTAACGTGAAATTTTGTAACTTTTGTTATTTTTACATGGAAAATGTCTATATTAAAAATCAGTAAGATCGGATCAATGGTACTCATAGCTCCCATACAATCGATTGTTTCGATAAACGGATTTTGGCCATAACTTCTGTAACAAAATAGGTAGGAACGTGAAATTTTATAGCTACGGCTCTTTTTGGATGAGCAATATCGATGTTGAAAATCATTAAGATTCGATTAAAAGTTCTCATAGCCCCCATACAATCGATAGTTCCGATAAACGGATTTTGAGCTATAACTCCTGTAATTAAGCAGATAGGAACGTGAAATTTTGTAAGTATTGCTATTTTTATATGTGCAATATCGATATTGAAAATCATTGAGATGGAATAAATATTTCACATAGCCCCCATACAATCGATTGTTCCGATAAACGGATTTTGGTAGATAACTCCTGTAATTGGATAGGTAGGAACGTGAAATTTCGTAACTGTCGATGTTAAAAAGCAATGAGATTGGGCCAATATAACACATCGTCCCCATATAATCGATAGTTCCGATCATTTGGTATGAGCTAAAGTTAAATTAACACAGACTGTACTGAGGATCGAACAGTGAAAATCGTGACGCTTATTCATGAAAGGTATATAGCCTTCGGCACTGCCGAAGACAGCTTTCCTTACATGTTTAATTTTTTTTAACGTACCTTTACATATTCTTAAATTTGAAGCTGTGAACTCTCCAAAACGTTTTACCAAGTGCGATTATCATACTACAAAACAAAATACAGTAATTTAAAAAATACTAAATTGTGTACTATTCCACGTAACATAAATTTAGTCATTTTCAAATGACTGCAATCAGTTTTTTTTTAGTTAAAATAACCGCATTATGAAATAAGTTTTGGAAAGTTCATAGTTTCAACTTAAAGAATGTGTAAAGTTTTTTTTGAAAAAAAATTTAAAACTATTGAGAAAAAACTTCTTTTCCACTACACAAAATGTATGGGAAATAAAAAAAAAAAAACACAGAGCCCCTCGACGGGTTAGGTTACAGTGCTCGTATTTTTCGAGGCCTTTTTTCTTATGAATTGCCAACTTTTGAAAGGGTCAAACCTAGAAGAGAAACATACTGAAATAGGGTGATTTTAACTTAGGTGTCGAATTTCGAAATTCAAAATTGGTATTTTCGAAAAAGATGCTGAACTAAATAACTTTTTTTTGAGTCTTAAATTTTCGGAAAAGACATGATTATTCTTTATACAATGATCACGTTTTCGAAATTCGGGTATTTGGAATATTGTTTTGGTAGTATTTGTCTTTCTCCACTCACGATTTCAAACTCCAGTTTTCGAAATTTTTTTTTTTTCGAAAATTGGTATTATTTCAACAAACTCTTCAAATTTGCCCTATTGTTAAATTTTTTTTCGAGATATTCAGCCCAATTCTGAATAAAATTTCGCACACCTTTTTTTCTCGCTCTTACCTCCGTTTATGGAAATTTTTCCACTTTTTAAAGATATGAACCAAAATTTAAAAATTCACAATGTCATGCCAGTTCCCAAAACAGCTGATTTCCAATATTTGAAATTCGCCTTACCAGACTACACTTTTAGCTAGAAAAAAATAATTCACGGAATTCTTCCACCGGAATAAAAAAAAACTGCTGGAAAAATTTCCGCGACAAAATTTAGAAATGGGCTGAAAAAAAGGGTTTAAAATTGTTATACTTTTCAATTACTTCCTTTTGCTAGTTATACAAATTTTGGAAAACAATTCATTCAAATCGCAAGCGCTTAATCCAATTCTTGATCAATTTGACATAAAATTACCCATATATAAAAAGTTTATGTTAAAAAAAAGTCACAGTTTATGTATTTAGAAACGTACATCATTAAAATACATATTTATGTATCTTTTATAAACACAATCAACCACACATATACATATGTATACATAAATCATATACGCAAGAAAATATTTTTAAATTTAGTTAAATTTATTTACAAAAAAAAAAAATGTTTTTGTATTGCTTATTATCAATATTTAAATTAATTGCACATGTTATGCGATTCAATTTTCTTATAAACATATATACAAACATATACATTATAACTTATGTAAATTAAACGAAAGCATGAGCTTAATATAAAATACTCGTGCCTTTTTTTTTATAATTTTTGTTTTATTTTTTTTTTGCATTCATAATTCGAAAGTAAGTTAAACTTTTAAGCAAACGAAAATAAATTTCTTCTGTTATTCCATGTCAAATCGATAGTTTTAATTTGTTTGCAATATGTCGATTTTTCATGACTTGCATTGCCTTCGAAACAAGAGTATATCCAAGCTTATAATTTAATTGATACCAATATTCCAAACACAAACAAGAAGTTAATTGTTTGCTAACAAAAAAAAACCACAACCAATCAAAAGCATATTTTGCAAAAAAGTAGCGCAATAAAATCACATACATCATTTTTTTTCACCACGAAATTTTTTTTCACCACACCAATTTTTTTGTGTGCTAAAATAATTAATTTTTCTTTTGTACTTGTCGCATAAATGTTGTATAACTTTAGCAAACTTATTATTACATACAAAAAAAATTTGCTATATAAGCAAAATATATATATACGAACATATTTTATATGCATACATATATTTAATATAATTTTTAAGTTAATATTAGCTTATTATTACGATTATTACTACGATTATTATTATTACTATTACATATTATTATTACTACTTTTTATTACTATTATAATTATTATTAAAGTGAATGCAAAATGACCGAATTAAAAAAATAAAACTATATAAATTTATTATTACAACAAACAACAAACCAAAATTCGTCCATTTGATGTTTATGAGTTTGAGGTTGTAACGTTTGTATTGACTTGTATTTATTGTGTGGCACCCAAAGCACACCCTACCTACCTACTCCTACAACCCTTTTTAAAAATGTTGGCAGCATTTAGTATACGTACGTAGATTATTATTGTGGATTGGCTTGAAAAGAAACCAAACAAAAATAATGGCAAAAAAAAATAAAAAAATTATTAAAAAAGTTGGCTAATATCTTATGTGTGCAACGGTTATGTGGCAAAACCGCTTGCCGCTAGTGAGACAAACATGCATACATATACACAGACACGCCTGTATGTAGGTATGTATGTGTTGTTGTGAAGTGTAAGTTTATTGTATTTATTAAGTTTAGTAAGTGATGTAAAGAGAAAGCAGTGCAAAAGTTGTAAAAGCAAAGTCAAAAAACAACAAAAGCGTAGCAAAAGTATTACAAATTATGAGTAATATTTGAATTGAACGTAAAACCAAGTTGTATTTTGTATGAAATATATTTGAGTTTGTTACTCAAATAATTAAAAAGTTTGTAAAAGTGCAATGCGCTGTTTTAAAATACTAAAAAATTTATGATATAAATTTAATAAGTATGTGGTAGTTGATGCGAACTAATAATTTGAATTTGGTAGTTGTATATGATATGATGAGTTTGAATGGAATAGTATGTAAATATTTAATATACATAAATTGCACTAAATCATGTTTTAATTACTTTTTTTTTTAACTTTTTTGTAATTGCCTTTGTTATACCAAATGGTTTTACAGTTTTTTTTTGTCTACTTTTGTTTTGTTGTTTTTTACTTTGTGCGGTTTTTTTTGTTCGTTCTGTTTCTATATACTTTCCTTAAGTTTCGTACAAGGAAAAATTTGTCTTCGAGGAGCATATAATTTTTCCACAGACAGCGAGTTTTTAGACGCACTGGGGAGGCACCTGCAGATGTGGCTGATGTCATGGTTATCCTTGCCGCGTCTAAGCTGAACACGATTTGGTTTTCTGACACGCAATTCGAAATGTGATTGTTAACAAATCGGATAGTCGACATGAATATTTGTAAACAGCATTCGAACTACCAATATATTACGAATGTGACTAAATATTTGTGAAGTGAAATTGTCGAAGGTTATTCATTTTAATGAATTTGAAATGTGGATCTGAATATATCTATATGAATGTATCTAGTGCATATTATGTACTTGATTATCATCCATGTGATGTGATTTAATGCGGAGTGTGATGTATTGATTAGGATGTAGGTGATGGTCTGATCATTTTAGCTAATGTTGCATCAGATGATGTGCTAGCATGTTATCTGATGGGATGCAGATGTTGTTGGCTATGATTCGGCCCAATGTGAATTTAATGCGATTTGGGGAAGGTTATGTTATATCCATAATATCAGTTAAATTATATGTATGTCAAAAATCACGTCATGCACCATAAACATCACATCCTCTCGCATTAAATATCACATGCTTTTACATCACAACATTTCATATTGCTTCGAATCACAGAGGATAGATTAGATTATCTACCCTGTTTGATTGCATGTCAAATATCACATCACGTCATCACATTTTAAGTCAAGCATCACATCACATCATCACATTGTAAGTCAAAAATCACATCACATCATCACATTGTATGTCAAACATCACATCACATCAGCACATTTGTATCCTCTTTGACATTTGTATGTCAAACATCACATCACAGCCTCACCTCAACAAAATCACATCCTCTTAACAACCCATTTGATCATTCATGATATCATATTGCTTGATATTTCATCGTATCACATCAAGTAAAATCACATTGTATGATCTCCCCTCTTTGACATTCAAACATCACATCCCATCCCTTAAACATCACATCGTTGCTTATTAATCACATCAGTTCTCGACACATCACATCAGATAAGCTAAAAGCAACTTCCCCATAGTTTTAAATAATATAACAAGCCTCAGAAGTAAAGTTAAAAAAGTGTTTCACTTCACAAATTTTCAGTCAGCTTGACCAAATTTCGAATCCATTTTCGCTTTTCGAAAAAAAAAAAGATTCAGATACGTTAAGAAGTATTGTGACCTCTCGGTTCTCAGTGACGTACATATTTCAGGACGGCGCAGATGAGCTTTTTGATTCCGCTTAACGCAAATATTGCAGGTAAGAAGCATTGAGCAGTCCTATCATCTTTGTCGATAAATCGAGTCTTTATTGGAATATTTATTTTATTTATTTTTCTTTATTTCAGAAAGGGAATTCTTCATTTCATTATCATCTTATTTTTGAAAAGCTCAGAGTAAAAAGGAAACGTATTTGTCATATTAATAAAATGAACATTTTAAAATGTTGAATAAGAAATTTAAAAAATGTTTAGTAAAAAGTAGACATCGTTTTTTTTTCAGTTAGAAGAGAGAAAAAATCGTTGCTAAAAAATACGAATTTTCTGCCTTTTAATTGAAACCACATTTGTCTGCCTTTAACTTGCATTAATATTTCCCTTCACTTACATGAAAACTCGCTTCCTTTTTACTGCCAGCCTTTAATTGTTTTCTTAAATTCTAGGTTCGCTATTTTGCAAACAAAAATGTGCTGAAAATTCCTATGATTATAGTGTACTATAAAAGTTGTTTTAACGCATGCAACGAATTTGTTTTTTTTTTTTACAACACGATTCAACACGTAGCAAAATTACTAGAGATCGGAAAAATAGGCTAAATCAAGCGGCCAAACAAAAAAAACTTTGTAAATTTATTTAAAAAATAATTGGGTAAACTGTGGCAATTATGTTAGCATAATTTTAGGCGTTTGATTTTGACCTATTTTCCGAACTGTAAATATTACATAAAGCATTTTAGGCGCGCACTTTCACGCACTCATATTAAGGATATAAAAAAATTTTACGTAATATATGCTTGAATTATATTAAGTAGAAGGTAATTAATTGTAGAGATAATTAGTTGTAATTAAAAATAAACATGAATTACTCCCTTGGTATGTAGCGCCTAAAAGTATGCTAGAAATTTTTATGGAATTTTTTTTTTTGTTTTCTAAAAAGAAAAGTATTAAACTGAATGCGAGATACGTAATAAATTGGCTAAACTACTAAAAAATATATTTAATGTTTATTCGAGTATTTAAAAATTAGTTCATAAAAATATATTTACTTGCTACTAAAAAATATCCTTCTTCGAATATTAAAAAAATAATAATAAATATATTTGGCAGTCTAGTTTATGCAGCCTACTTTGCGGCGTAAAATTTTCCAAGTACTATTTTTCTGCGCTTTTTAAAATAATTTATTTGGATTATATATATAGTAGACTTAAGTAATATAACAATTTCAAAGAGTTTCCTTAAAATATTAAAAAAAAAAATATGTTAAGAAATCTACTTGTTTTCCCTAATTAAAAACGAAAGGCTGATTTTTAAATAAAGCAAGCAATTAATCGACTCTTTGCAGTGGAGCTCAGTTCATCTAAAGGTTTCAGTTTTCAATTAAGCAGTTGAGTTAAAAAAAGGTTTTTAATTGAAAGGAAGATTTGCACGAGAATTTAGAGCTGAAATTGCAAGAATAGTTACATCCCTTTTTCAGGCAAAAATATGCAAAAAATAAATGAAATAGAATGGCGAAAGTGGACGAAAAATTTGTGAAGTGGGTGGCTCTTTTTTTCGAAGTTCGAAAATTTTCTCTGAAAATTATTTGTATATGTAGAATCAAGTCAATGTCTTCTGCCTCCGCAGTGCTTTCAAAATTTTGAAAAAACGCTAAAATGTATATAAGGTGAAATATTCATATCGACGTGCCATACGAAAACTAACACTTTTTAAATTTTTTACGAAAATTAACACTTTTAAATTCTTTAAGAAAACTAACACTTTCATTTTGTGTCTGACGAAAAGTGGCTCATTAAATTTGGTACGGTGTAAATGTATTATTATATATTATATCGACGTGCCATACGAAAACTAAAACTTTTGTTTTGTGTCTGACGAAAAGTAACACTTTCATATTTTCTCTGAAGAAAATGTACTACCGAAAAGTGTTAGTTTTCGTCGGATACAAAACAAAACTATTAGTTTAGATATAATATATAATAGTACATTTACACCGCACCAAAATTGGCGAATTCAAATGAGTCAGTTCGACACCGTTTACATTGGCAAATTTGCATTTGGCTTCACCTTCCCTGCCAGAATCTTCTACCAGGGAAAAAAGCCACCGAAAGAAAATGCATTACTGTGATGATTTAAACACCTGTAGAGTAATAAGTAATAGAAGAAGAGTCAAGAAGGCTTCTGTCTTTTACCAAATTTGGAAAATGATATTTGTATGGAAAAAAGCGCCGATTCCTATAACAAACGAAGAATCGAACATCGTGTTACGTAAATTTCGCCTACATATAGGAATTCGCAAACAATGTCACTGCGAAGGCAGTCACCCTAAACCGAATTGGATAAAATTTTGCAGGACTTAGTTTAAGCCCAAAAGGTACCAGATTTGCCCAGATAGTTATATCGCAGGATAAAAGGAAGATCACTCTATGTCGGCTGGTGGTTCGAAAATGCCTTCTCCCAGAAGAACGGCTCTCTATGAACTTGTTTAAAAAGCACCTTGTCTATAAATTCCTGTCGATAAAGCCACATTTAAAAGCTTTGTTCAAGTGCTTCCCCACTCAAGATTCCCTTGAAATACTCGCTATCTTAAATCTTTTGAAATAAATTGTCAGATGCGCGTTTTTTGAACAATTCCCAGATATCTACACCATTTTCACATTAAAATAAGAAACCTTCAATTTAAAATCAGATTTATCAGTTGAAAATGAGAAAATATCATTTTAAAATGAAATTTATCAATTTAAAATGAGAAGACTTCAACTCAAAATAAAAAAAAATTTCATTTCAAAATCAGATTAGTCAATTTAAAATAAAAAAACTTCAGTTTAAAATAAGAAACTTTCATTTGAAAATCAGAATAGTCACTTTAAAATAAGAATACTTCAATTCAAAATAGGAAAACATCATTTGAAAATAAGAAACTTTCGTTTTAAAATAAGAATAATTATAAAATATTCTTATTTTAAAGTGACTATTCTGATTTTCAAATGATGTTTTCCTATATTGAATTGAAATATTCTTATTTTAAAGTGACTATTCTGATTTTCAAATGAAGGTTTCTCATTTTAAACTTAATGTGAAAATGGTGTAGTTCTTAAATCAAATTTTTAGATGTGGAGTTTTTAAAAAAGTTGTAATATAGGGCTGCGTTCAAAACAAATTCTGAGAGCGTTTATAGAGAGTTTTCTGATACACAAGTCTTTTACTAACGGTGGTCGAAATAGGGACATCTTTCACTCGTTCAAAGATGTGAAAAAAAAGAAATAGAGAAAGAAAAAAAGTTGCAAATATTTAAATGTAGAACAAGTAGGTACTATATGTAAAGCAAAATCAAAAATAAAAGGTATTGAAAATAGTAGTAAAGTTGTCGAAGCTACATATATGTATTTAAATTACATTAATTAAAGTGAAAGTAACTCATTGGTCAAATAAAAGACGAAACGTTATATGAAGTTATAAGCAATGGTATGAAAAAAATAACAATAAAAAAATATAACTAAAAAAGCTTCAAAAACGTATTCAAAAATCATGTATGTATAAAATGAAAAGAAAAGATTTTGAAAGATGTAAAAATGTGATTGTAAAATATATTTCTTTAAATAATAGCACAGTTTTAATTTTTTAAATGAAAAGACCTGATTTCTTTATATTAAATTTAGTTACCTAACCTAGCTAAGACTAGCTTAAGGGTCATACGATCTTTAATCGTCGGCGTTCATGATTCCTTGTTCGTCTTTATGTCACTAAATTCTTTCTTATAAAACTTTTACCTATTTTCCTTGAGTTAAAGCCCATATTAATGCGCACAGAAAAATTAATAAAATACCTATTTATATTAATCCATAATGAATCTTATAAATCATAATTAGAATATAATACACAAATACTTATGTATCGATAAATATGCACATAATTGTATACAAAAACAGTTATAATTGAAATGTATGCAATAAATAAAAATCGTTCTTCTTTTTCTAAAAAAAAAAATTGTTTTCGTTTGTTTCTTTAAATATGAAATCTTTGATAGTTAGATTACAGAGAAGAGCTCTCGAAATATCCGCCTAATTACTGGAATCGAATAGGTAAGTAAGAAGTAATACCATAAAGTACCGAATTTCGAGGACATAAATGAAATCTGGTAGCCTCATCCCTGTTGTTAACATAGTGTTAAGGCATAGCATAACATTTTGATGTATTATTTACGCTCTTGCTCTTTAAAAATAGCTAGCCGGTACTATTAATAACATTGTTGTTACTGTCAACAGGGTTGCCAAAGTTCAAGTATTTTTTTATCACGATTCATTTTAAAAACCTAACAAAAATGGCTTATCCTACCTTTTGTAATTGAAAAATATCGACGCAACATCGTGCTATCTCGGCTGTTTGTTAGATAGGGCCCTTCTACAGCAAACAAAAAAAACTTTTGTCGCGATATGCACACAGAGAAAATTGAGCTAGTGATGAATTAGAATTGACCGTGATTTTGTCATATCAACCAAAATATCTGTTGATTCAACCAAAATATAGGTTGATTCAACAAAAATCACGGTCAATACTTATCCATTCTGTGCCTTATACTTTTTTTGCTACAATATGCCAGGACCTACAGTTTTGGCCGACTCCGAACAGCATCTGCAAGGCAGATAATTTTTTTCTGAAAAGCTTTAAGTTTAGAAAAACTTGTTTTTAAATAATTTTTGATGTTGACTTTACCGGGACGTGATCTTCCAATTTAAATAAGCTCTCTTTACATAGTTCATCCGAGGAAGACAGAAAGTCGACTTAATACGGAAGTAATTCGGTACAAATGGTTTAACATGTAGTAGTAGTAAAAAATACTCTAAAAATATGAAAACTATTTACTCAAATCAAAAAACATTCCATTTTCAAGGCAAACAGTGGATTATTACAGGGACCACCAGAGATTTTCATTTGTTAAAATTGTCCTATCGCTGTGAAATTGTTTTAAATGACTTTACAACCCTGTTAGCAAAGTACACGTGTTTGGGGTATGTTAACAAGATGTTAACCAACGAAGTGAATTTATGGTACACTCTGTTCACTTTTGTATTGAGAGCTACTAAGGAGAATCTGAAGTGGGATGTTATGCTATGGCATATATTCTATGCATTGTTGCAGGGATATACTATGGATGTATGAGTTTAAGTATATATGGCTGCGTGTTATAAATTATAAGAACGGTTGCCACTTGCAAAAAAAAAAAACAAAGTACCGAAAGCTGAAAAAAACTACCAATTTTGTTTCTTGTATTGCCGGATCTACGAGAACGGTACCAGTACTTGTGCTGTACCCATCGTGCCGAAACGACCCGGGCCGTTTTCTTATATCGACCCGGCCAAGAGCAATACACTCGAGGTGACCCTGTCTGACATTTAGGCAGGGCTACACCTCGTTACAACAAGAACAACAACAACCAAATTTGTTTTTCAGGTAGTTATTGTGAAGAAGCAAAAACAGTTTTTTTTTAGACAAAATAGTATTAGATACTTGTAAGATTTAAGATTAACAAAAATATTTGGTAGTTCCATCGATTCGATATGATATCTAAGTCAAACAAGTAAGGAAGTGTAAGAGTAGGTCGCCTCTCCGTTGGTGCAACCTGAGTAACGCTAAATGACCTACATGGCCTACACGGCTAGTTTCTTGTATTGCCGGTTCTACGAGAACGGTACCAGTACTTGTGCTGAACTCATCGTGCCGAAACGACCCGGGCCGTTTTCTTATATCGATCTGACCAAGAGCAATACACTCGGGGTGACCGTGTCTGACATTTAGGCAGGGCTACACCTCGTTACAACAACAACAACTAGGAAGTCTAAGTTCGGGTAAACCGAACAATCAATACTCAGCGGTAGTTTTCATATGATTATCGAAGTATTCCATTTCGAAAGTGGGCGTGGTTGGGAAGCGATTTCGTCCAATTACATCAGGTATACTCCCTATTATTCTAGTATACCTTGTAGCAATTTCATCGTTCTACCGTAATCAGTTTAAAAGTTATGACTAGGGAAATTTTGAAAGATGCCTCCCCGGCGCTGCCACGCCGACTTTTAAAAATTTATCAAAAAATCATTATATAATGACCAGGGGCATTCACCTGTAAAATTATATCATTTTAGCCATTTCCGTTACCGAATTATGTCAATATAATGATTTTAGAAATTTTCGATATCGAAAGTGGGCATGGTTGGAGGGCGATTTTATCCAATTTCATCAGGTATATTCCCAACGATACTATGCTCATTCTATCGACCAGTTAAATTTTCACAAAAAAAAAAAAAAAATGGCGGCGATATACCAACAGGTTATCATAACCTCTAACGAGATTTTTTACCAGGCTTTTCTTTCCAACTTGTGGTGTGTTGCTTTTGAGTTTTTCCTACAAGTTGGCGGGACCTACAGTTTTTTGCCGACTCCGAACAGCACTTGCAAAGCAAATGAATTTTTTGCTGAGAAGCTTCTCATGACAGAAATACACCCGGAGAGTTTGCCAAACTACTACCGAGGGGCGACCCCGTTTAGAAAAATTCTTTTTCTAAATAATTTTTGAAGTTACTTTTGCCGGGCATCGAACCGCCACGACTTGGCGTAGAAGGCCGAACACTTAATCACTACACCACAGCGGCCGCACACAAATGCTTCCCTCAAAAGTGGGCGGTGCCATGCCCACTATAAAAAATGTATGGAAAAATCATAAGAGAATGACAAAATTATAATACCCTTGTACTAGTACTAGTACGCTGGGTATAAAAAAACTACAAAGTTTGGTAGAAAACTTCCAACTATGGCAACCATGATTATAACGTAAATATTTAAACTGATTGGTTACATTTTCCCTTCAAGGAAGATCTGTATGTAAATCATTGATAGAAATTCAAAACAAAAATACAAAATTATTAATGGCTCTTTTTTTTCATAAACAAAATTTCTAAAAATTAATTAATAGTGATTAAATAAATTTTTGCATTATTTATTGCTGTTAAAATCTCAGCCTTGACACTCAGCCGCCTGCCCTTACATAGCCGCGATAACAGTGAGCATGACAAAATAAAATTCTATATGGAGACCCAGCAGAGTCAGCAACAGAAACGTGTATTTCTTATACGACTGTACGGAGTCGTGTTCGGTCGCTTAAAAATCGCAAAAAAATATCTAAATTAATAAACAAAATATGTAAGAGTGGAAAATTAATTGCAAAAAAAATATAAATTAAAGCAGACTGCTTGTGGTGCGGTATAACAAAAGAGAGTAAGTCCACTTTTAAATAAAGCCCTTTGAGCTAGAAAAAGGTGTTTAACTTACACACAGCCATCAATACAAACAAGTGTACACACTAATAAAATCTTAATAAAATTGTGTGCTTGTGTGTTTTGTCTGCGCCTAAATAACCCCCCGATCTGAGCAAAACACGTGAACGTATAACCAAAAAAAAAAAAAAAGAAATCAAAAAGAGTGGATTATAAATAAAAACTACAAAAACAACAACATCAATGAATTTTTTAGTGACTATCGATATCTTATGCTATTTTTCATTGTTTTTGTTGCAGCAGTTGCTGGGCGGCTATAGGCCTACCAGCAAATGCAAACACTTTACTGAAGGTCATCAGTGGTCGGTTTGTTTATTTGTGGTGTGCTGCTTTGTTGGCAATTTCGCTGACTTGCTGCTGTAGCCATATGCTACCAAAATCAATTTTCCCAAAAAAAATTGGGTATAAACTCTGTAACGAAATGATTGAAATTGGGTTTAAATGAATTCCCCGCCAATGTTAAATTATTCTGGTAGGCTTAGGGTCCAACAATTTATATTCATGTTGTGGGGATACCGGGCTGTTGCAGACATGTACGTACATTAGGGTCCCTGCTACGAAATCTCAAACCAGTCAGAAACATACTAGTATACAACTAAATTTTTCTGGATGAAATCATACCAGTTGAAAAAAAAAAAACAAAAATTCATTCGTTTCGTTTTCTTCTTTTTTCTCTTATAATTCACAGATGCTTTTTCGTAATAAGGTAAATACAAATAGTCGCTGCTTTCTTTAGAATAAACATGAAAATAAATGCTAAGTCATGAAAATTCTGAAGGAAATCATACTAGTCCAAGGTCAATGCTTTTTTATATCATACTAGTACTTTTTGGACTAGTGCGTGGACTAGTTGATTTTATGGAAATTATACAAATCCAGGTTGAACTAGTATGGGACTGGTATTTAACAACTAGTATAATTCTAGTATATCATGACTAGTAGATGACTGGTATGTTCTGGTTGAAATCTGACAATTGACATTTCGTTGATGTCCACGTAAAAAATACCAGTGTTATACCAACTAGTTGTAAAGTAGTTTTCAACTAGTTGCTTTCGCTGCAGGGGTGGTTCTTACGTGTATGGAGAATATATTTACGGCTTTTAAAAAAGTGATGACGGAGACTTGTTCAGATAAGAGCATGTACATGGAACGAACCGTTCTGTTTTGTTTTTGATTCCAACACACAGTGGGAAATTATTGAAGTTTACTCTTCATAAATCACTACTGCCTCCATTTTTCACCCGATTTTCATAATTTTAAAAAAATTAAATAATGAAAGGTTTTGAGATTTGCAAGAGCGTAGATTGGTCTTTTATTACTCCATTCATTCCGAAATAGTTTTTTTTTGTTTCAAACTTTGCTTACTGGAGCAGGATATGTTGTTTTCAAAATTGGCCGTTTTCCCGCACTTTGCATCAAAAACAAAAAAGGAAAACTAATGAAATTCAAAAATCGGGCCAAGCTACGCTCTACACCATTTTCACATTATATTGAGAAACCTTCAACTCAAAATGAGAAAATTTCATTTGAAAATCAAAATAGTCAATTTAAAATGAGAAAGATTCAGTTTAAAGTGAGAAAACTTCATTTCAAAATCAGATTAGTCAATTTAAAATGAGAAAACTTCTGTTTAAAATAAGAAACCTACATTTGAAAATCAGAATTTACACTTTAAAATAAGAATATTTCATTTAGAAATAAGAAACTATCAATTTAAAATCAGAAAGTTTTATTTGAAAATGAGAAATTTTGACTTTCCCATCGCTGTAAGACAGTACCTATCTATGCGCTGCATGTTTCCTTTCTAAACGCACCCCGCTGTCCATGCAATGTCACAATACCCGATGCAGAAATAGCTCCAACGAGATGAATATTTGGGCCTCTCGCTGCCGGAAGATGTTGAAATCCGCTCATCGATGCGTCTCTTGTCATTTCGAGCTTTGATTTTCCATCCTACTTGATGGTTTTTAATTTTATGTGCACAGTGTTCGCCCAGTTTTTGAGTTGTTAATAATTCTCATTTTAAAACGAAAGTTTCTTATTTTCAAATGATGTTTTCCTATTTTGAATTGAAGTTTTCTCATTTCAAAGTGACTATTCTGATTTTCAAATGAAGGTTTCTTATTTTAAACAGAAGTTGTCTCATTTTAAATTGTCTAATCTGATATTGAAATGAAATTTTCTTTTTTTGAGTTGAACTTTTCTCATTTTCTATTCACTTGTTTTGAAATGAAGAAGTTAGTAAGTATTTGTGTAGGAAATTAAATTTCCTACAGCTGTCTATGTAGACCGTTTCTACACCATTTTCAAATTATAATGAGAAACCTTCAACTCAAAATGAGAAAATTTCATTTGAAAATCAGAATAGTCAATTTAAAATGAGAAAGTTTCAGTTTAAAGTGAGAAAACTTCATTTCAAAATCAGATTAGTCAATTTAAAATAAGAAAGATTCACTTTAAAATAAGAAACCTTCATTTGAAAATCAGAATAGTCACTTTAAAATGAGAAAACTTCTGTTTAAAATAAGAAACTTTCAATTGAAAATCAGAATATTAATAAACAAAATTTAGTATTAGTAGTGAATAAAAATAGGCAACGAAATACCAAATCATAATTCGATATAACTCAATAATTCGAAAACTTCCAACAATAATTAGCACCTTCAAAATGGGTAGAAATGGAACTTCGCTGAACTAAATTGCTCACTTTTGTATCCTCTTTTTTGGTAAGCGCGACCCAGTTATTTACCAAGATTTTACACGCTGCTGGTTAGCTTCAAAATAAAACAAAATTTTTTTTCCTGCGGCCATGATGGATTTTCTCCTATAAAATAATGAATACCATAACGCTATGTATAGATGAAATTTCTGCAAAACCATTTCTAAAAATCAACTCTACTTTTTTATTAGAAAAATATTAGAATGAAAACTAAATAAAATATGTAAATCGTCAAAAACATAAATTTTTTTTTCGATGGCTCCATTCAACTATAGTCAAACTTCTTTTTTTGGAATTATGATACTGAGGTTAAAACATAGCCTCGCTCGACAATCTTTCATGAAAAGTTTTCAGGGTACTTGTTTGTAAAAGAAAATACCCATGTGCTCACTTTAGTGAGAAGTGAGACACTAAAAAAATTCAAAACCGTTTGGAACCGGTTCCGACTTTTGAAACGTTTTCGGTTTCGTTATTTTTCAGATCAAAATAACGGTATCGGTTTCGGTTTTGAAAAATGAATCGTGTTTAATCGGTTACGATTTCGGTTTCAGTCCTTGGTTAGGTATAACGATAAAAAATAGCATTTTTTTGTATGGAGGGATAGGCAGTCTAATGTTTAGCTACACTAAATATATTTACATATGCTCCATAAGTTCAAAGTTTTTATTTATTTACCTTGTATCGTCGTCGTTTACTTGATCATGGTTGTCAAGTTTCACCAATTATTTTTCCAATCTCAAAATATTTGCTTTATATCTTGACAAATCTTCAAGTAAACTTACCATACATTTGTTTATTTTGAGCATACATATGGAGGTACCTAAAATAAAATTTATTTATCAACAAGTATGGTATTAAGTAATTGCCCGCCTTTTATAAAAAGTCACCAAGTCGTTGCAATGCATCATATGAGTATGTTATTATTTACCTAAGAGCTCTTTAATACATTTCCCTTCTTGAGGATCATTCATGACGGCAGTCGCTGCCATAAAATTTGTGCCTGGTTACTGTCACTTCTGCGTGCCCATTACTTTGCATTACATATTTTGTATTTGTAATTTTTTGCTAAACAAATAAATACCTTACTTCATGGTGTACGTAAGCACAAGTGTGTGAAAAGAGGGCTCGACATGCACTTTCATTTTCTGCACACATTGCGACTTTGTTGGCAAATTCAAAAAGAAAATATATGGAAACGTACTCAAAAAAGCACATTTACACATGCATATTGGACTGGAGAAAAACGATTTTTTTTTTAATTAAGAAAAAATTTTCAGATTAATCAGTTTTTTAACCAGCCTGATGCATCAGTAAATTGGGCAGTTTTAGTATTTTTTGAAGTTAACTTCTTAGGCGGCGATATGAAGTTTTGATTGAGAGTAAAATTTGAGAAAATAGCTGATGATGCAACGGAAGTTATGCAACGGAAATAGAAATTGTAGCCGACTTTCAGGCGTAGGCGATTTTCACCACGATGCTTAGCTGTGCAAATCAAATAGGAGGTGAAGTTTTAGGATCCAGTAAACATTGCACAAATTGTAATAGTTAGGCCGAGCAGAATTCATGGGTGTTTCCACTTAGGGCGGTTTACAGGGTTGCCACCTATCCCATTTGTTTTTAAATATAGAGCTAGATATAACAATATGGGTATCAAATAAAAAATATTTTCGGCCGTATTCCATATAAGATAATTTCTGCAGGGTTGCCACCTAACCGCAATTTCTTTATTTTTTCGTATATCTGGGGAACTGCTTTGCCGATTCTGATAAAATTTGGCATATAGACAACTTGATTCATTCTAAGATTATAAACATGGGTGTTTCCCCCCTTAAGGCGGTTTACAGGGTTGCCACCTATCCGCATTTTTTTTTAAATAGAGCTAGATATGCCAATATGGGTATCAATTGAAAGGTATTTCCGGCCGTATTCCAAAATTGACAATTTCGCGCAGGGTTGCCATCTATTTTTGGCACCTAACCGCAAGTTAGAACCCCTTTTACAACTCTCCTTCCTATCTTTCTTCGCCCTCACACTATCTCTCTCCCTTTTTCTCTTCATTCCCCTCCTTCCTTCTAACACGCCCCTCTTCCTCTATATCCCATTCGTATTGGTCCCTGTTAATTTAAGCATAATTCTATTCACGTAACGAATTTGAAGGAAAACGCACCAATTATAAAACATTTTCGAATTGATCGGTTCCCTTGTCCACTTCCCGGAAGTAAGAAATTGTGAATCTAATCCATTCTCGAATACACCTATTCGTATATCGTTATTTCTGAATTTAAGAAGTTAACTTCTTTCACATGTACTGGCTACACGCGGTTCTTTTTTTGTATGAAGAAGACTCTTGCTCGTTTTCCCAACCAGTCTAATGCTAGGCTTTTTCATTACGATTTCAATATAGCACACTGTAAGCTTTTTTGTTGCTGTTTTCATGTTCTTTATTCCATTTTAATTGTGCAGATTGTTGTTGTTTATGTGCATAATGAAAAGAATTAAGCATTCAGTGAAATGGAATGACTAATGAAAAGAAAGTGTACAGCTACTAGAAGTACATATGCCTGATCATAGTTGAGTGGGCGAATGGGAGGTGGGGTTAATGCACAGGAGCGGATTGGATTTATGGCCGTTGACCCTTAAACTTGAGATCTAGATGAGATTCCTTGGAATCTTTGAAGCCTTAAGCTAGTAGTTGGAAGGGGCGGTCACAAAGATCTTGGAAAAGAGATTTATTTAGCAGGGTGTGTTATCTGAAATCACAAACCTTGATTGCGAAAATCTTAAGTCTTTCTAAGAGGTAGATCCGATTGGAGTTCTACATCTTCGACTGCTGAGTGGAAGTTCACTCTAGCCCAAAATATTTTAAAAAAACACGCTATCTCGGAATTTGTTTGAGGAACGCCCTATTTCAGATTTGTATTCAGTAGCGCCCTTTTTCGGAATCTTGTTTAAGGACGCCCTTTTTAGCAATAGTTTCAAAAACGTCCTATCTCAACGAAAATTCAATTCTTTCACCCAGCCGCCGATATGGGAATCAGTGTTGCCGCTGAAAATTTTCAAAAGGGGCCCAAAAAAAGGGTCCTAGCAGAAAAAATGTTGAATGACTGAGTTTTGTACTATTGCAAGTAACACATATAAAATATAAACATTTTTAAATGGTTGTAGTTAGTTTAATAGTAATGATAATCGCATCATGTAAACTTAAAACCGTCCACTTTAAGGATATATAAATTACATAGGCGGTTAAAGGCTACTTTAAGTAGGTAAGGGGTAAGTTGCAGAGCTATTTTTTTGCGAGGCTTGTTTTCCCATCATTTACATTTGTAGGGGGCAAGACCCAAAACAACTAAAACGTTTTTATTTGAATCACCCTAATGTATACATACATACATACATACGACGGAGCCGTCACATGATACAGCGCTGTCAGTAGTAAGACTTCAGTTAGGAAAGACATTTGGATATCGGCAAGAGTTCCCGATATAACAGTAAAAAAGGAACAAGGAGATTTTTTTGGTTTTTAACAAAAAAACGACAAAAATGCATTTCATTGCAGTTCGCAAGTGTAAAGGGGTCAAAAAGGTCACGAATTTAAAAAAGGGTCAAAAAAGGTACTCTATTGAAAAAGTAGGGTCCGGGGTCCTGGCTCTAAAAAAGGGTCAACGGCAACACTGATGGGAATAATCAAATTGTAACAGTCCGACGCTTAGAAAAATGTATACTGGGGTCTTCGCTAGACCCCCCAAACACGGTCTCAAACGTTAGAGAATTTTTGATAGCCACATTCGATAACTGGCACCCACATCACTCCAAAATTGCAGCTTATACCCCTTTTACATTATTCAAGTCTTGAGAAGCGAGGGGAAGAGTACACTTGAAAGCGTACCGTCAACTCGTTTCAAGTTTTTCTTGCACCCCCATATTTTGTTTCATAATTGCTTTCAAGAAAAATTGACAAGTGTAGACACGAATAGAAAACACAGAAGAGAACGCCAGCAGAGTTGAAAGCAATACTTGACAAATGTAAAACCGGAGTAACGGAGTTAGAGTTTAAAGAAATTTACACCGCTGTATTGTTGGATGTAGGCTTAAGGCTTATTTTAAGTCTTTAGTGAAATTGTAACAGCGCCAAAAATAAATAGATAAAAATCATATATGTACATCTATTAGAGCAACTCAAAAAAAATTAATAAGTTCTTTTCGCTAGGGCGATGCCCATGCCTTGGCAGTAAGTCCGGCCCTGTTTATACATATAGGCAGATTTGTTAAAGTATTTGCTTTGTAGTTTTTTTGCGCCTCTTCCTTTACCTATATAAGTGGTTTTAATGCATTAAATAACAACTTGAACAAATTTTAAATTACACTGTGCAACAAAACTGAAAATCCCACCCTAGGTTTTCTCTCCAGAGGTGTTGTAAAAAAATGTTTGTAATAATTTAACAATTTTTTTGGGGTCAAGGAACCATAATTTAATTTTGGTTTTTATAAGTGGCAGTATAGGGCAAAAAATTGGTAGGTATAAAATAAATTTCTTTTTAATGATTTTTTTTTTCTACTGCTGATCTCGGAACAAACCAACCTCTGGAGATTGAGCCTAGGGTGACCCGAAAAAACTGACTGATTCGGATTTAGCACACACAAAACCGATGATACTTTTTGGCAATTGTACAGTAATAAAAAAATGCTCCCCTGTAAAATTTTAATTCGCCCCCTTATGATAATTTCGCAAAAAGGACTCGAATTGCTTTGAAAGTACATTTAAAATTTTCTGATATACAATTGAAATACATTTTACGATCTCTGCCGTGCCATTGAAGATCCCGAAGTACCGTCCAAAGCTTTTGAAATCTCTGTTTCTGAAACAAATTTTACAATAAGTAAAATACAATCGATTATTCTGATTTTTTTTCGATTTCTGGAGCAATTGAAAAATATGTTCTTCCTACCCTAGATACTAAGCCTACCGAGCAGAATTTAAGGGATCACTCGACAACATTTTTCGAGGGTCTTTTTTGGTAAATCTATAACCACTCCTCTTCTTTCTTTCAGATATTTCAACCTCTTCATTCGCAATCGCCATTGGGCCATGACGAGTAGTACGAATCCGAGAATAGTCATAATTGGAGCTGGTGTATCGGGTATATCTTGCGCTGTACGCCTATTACAATATGGCTTCAAAAATGTGCTGCTGCTAGAAGCCGAGCCACGTATCGGTGGACGCGTACACACAATACCATTTGGCGAGAACGTGATCGATTTGGGAGCGCAATGGTGTCATGGCGAAAAGGATAACATTGTCTATGAGTTAGCGCATAAACACGATCTACTCGAAACGACCGGTGGGGTTTATGAAAATTACAAATGCATACGCTCCAATCGCGAAGTGGTGCCGGAGAACATCAGCCAACGACTGAAAGATATCGTCAGCGATAGTTTGGTGACACGACAATTGGAATTGCGCAATTGTAATGGCTCGTTGGGAAGCTATTTAACAAATAAGTTCTATGAGGCTTTACGTAGACCAGAAAATTCCGATATTGATATGGCGATAGCTAAGGAGTTTTTCGAAAACTATCAGAAATTCGAAAATTCTGTAGAGGCTTCCGACACGTTGGATGAGGTTTCCGGACGTGGTTATTTAGAGTACTGGGAATGCGATGGTGATATATTGCTGAATTGGAAAGATAAAGGATTCCTTGAATTTGTGCGTTTGATAACAAAGGCGCGTGAGCTGGGCAATGAGCTGGGTATACTAGAGCAACGTGTGCTACTGGGCAAGCGCGTAAAGCAGATACGTTGGAATCGTAACGATTGCTGCGTGGATATTAAATGCGTTAACGATGAAGAAGTGATAATAGCCGATCATGTCATACTAACCGTCTCGCTGGGTGTACTCAAAGAGCAACAATTAACGCTCTTCGAACCAAAACTGCCTGTGGAAAAGCAACGCGCCATTGACGGTTTGGCTTTCGGTACCGTGAATAAGATCTTCATTGAATTCCCTGAGAAATTTTGGCCAGATGATTGGACCGGCTTTACTATGTTGTGGCGCGAAGAGGACATTGAGGAAATACGTGGCACATCACGCGCTTGGCTCGAGGATGTATTCGGTTTTTATTGCGTTAGTTATCAACCGAATATACTCAGCGGCTGGATTATAGGCGCCAATGGACGTCACATGGAAACACTGCCCGATGATGAGATACTCGCTGGTTGTATGTATTTATTTCGCAAATTCCTCGAGTGGGATATACCCAAACCAAGTAATTTTAAAACGTCAGCATGGCATACGAATTCGAATTTTCGTGGCTCATATTCGTTTCGTTCGATGTACACAGAGGAGGTGGGTACGAGCGCACGCGAACTAGCGCAACCCTTGACAGTTGTAACGAGTCCACCGCTTACCAATGGCAGCGTAGCAAATACAAATGCGTTGTTTCCGCAAACGCGTTGTGATAAACCGATTGTACAATTCGCTGGCGAGGCGACAAGTCATCATTATTATTCGACTGTACATGGCGCGGTGGAAGCGGGCTGGCGTGAGGCTAGGCGTTTGGCAGACTTTTATGGTGTAACACGTAATGGCACAAAGGAACCGAAAGCACAATTATAACAGTTTTAGGACTTTGAATGCGAGCCTTGAGTGAGTTGAGTAGTGGATAAGTGAAGGTAGAGCTCCATGAATAGTCTTGGTCGTCGCAGCTGTTCTAGACTTCTAATCGGGTTCTAGCTACATATGTAATTGATAAAGCCAAAAAACGTGAAAAAGCCTAGAACGTCTGCAAGCCCCAGTAGGGTAGTCATGGGGTTCAGCCTTAACAGTAGCTCTCACTCTTTGCAGTTTCGAAATGCATTCAAAGTCCCGAATATGAAAATTTTGAAAAATTTATAAATCTAAATGAGTTTCCATTTTTTTGCAACAGATACTATTTAAATGATTACGACATAGTCACGTTTTTATTACAAACGGTCTTGTACTAGCGTTATAAATTTTAGCTACCGTTAAACTTCCGATTTAGTAAAAAGTAAAATAAAAAACAGTAAAATTTTTAATTAACTAACTTATATCCAGTTATATTTATAGATTTTCTTATATATAATAATACAAATCGCAGAGCTTCTTCATGACCAGAGTTCGGCAAATATGTCAAAATCAAACGCCCAAAATTATGCTAATATAATATCCACAGTTTAACCAATTTTTGAAGTTAACTTAGGCGGCGATATGAAGTTTTGATTGAGGGTAAAATTTGAGAAAATGGCTGATGATGCAACCGAAATTATGCAACGGAAATAAAAATTGTAGCCGACTTTCAGGCGTAGCCGATTTTCACCATGATATTTAGCTGTGCAAATCAAATAGGAGGTGAAATTCTAAAATCTAGCTAACATTGCACAAATTGTAATAGTTAGGCCGAGCAGAGTTCATGGGTGTTGCCACTTATGACGGTTGACAAGGTTGCCACCTATCCCAATTTTTTTTAAGTATAGATCAAGATATGGCAATATGGGTATAAAATGAAAGGTATTTTCGACCGTCTTCCAAGTAAGACACTTTCAAGCAGGGTTGCCACTTCACCGCAATTTATTTAATTTTTCGTTTATCTCGGGAACTGCTTGATCGATTTGGATAAAATTTGGCATATAGACAATTTGACTCACTCTAAAATTTTTTCCATGGGTGTTGCCACTTAGTATGGTTTATAGGGTTGCCACCTATCCAAACTTTTTTTTTTAATATATAGCTAGATTATATGAAAGGTAATTTCGGCCGTATTCCAAATAAGACAATTTCACGCAGGGTTGTCACTTCGGGTTGCCACTTAACGGCAATTTATTTCTTTTTTCGTTTATCTCGGGAACTTCTTAACCGATTTTGATAAAATTTGGCATATAGACAATTTGATTAATTTTTAGGCTATATACAAGGATGTTGCCACTTTGGGCGGGTCGAATACACCTTCAGAAGTTAACTTCTTTCACGTGTACTGGCTACAGGCGTTTTTTTTTAAATACATTTACAAACTTTTATCAGGCGCTTGATTTGACCTATTTTTCCGATCTCTACACATCACAAATGCTAAAATTTATTATGAGATAAACCATGCAATGCGCCTAAAAGTATGTTCCAACACAAGCAGCAACTTTTGAGAAACACTTTGTCTCGACTTTTTTTGAAAGAACTCTTCATATCAGAACACGATTGCAGAACAACCTACGTATATCAGAATCAGCTTAAAAATGCTATTAGTCTATCGCAAATTGCTTTCATTTCGATAAGCGGCATATTAAATCCAATTCTCGAGCTATTCAAAAAAAAAAATTCTGTAATAGGGTGTGCTCGAACCGATTACTGATATCGGAGCTAGTTTTTTCACTTAGCCCTCAACATAAAGCAGACATTTTTAGTTTCTGATATATACAGTTTGTAAGCATACTTTTAGGCGTCAACATTTTCTAACAAAGCTACATACATATTTTAGATTTATTATTTTTTAATTTCGTATTCGGTCTTTTAAACTATACAAAATAGTACTAAGAAATCGCTCAAATTATTGTTGCCATGCAATTTAAAATAAAACCTAATAAAAGGCGCTATAGTCTTATTTATCAATATAATAAAATTTCTTTATACAAGAAGAACCACAGATATTTGAGGGGGAAATCATCAAACCTTTAAAAATCGTATAAAACCTGTAAACATATAACTTTATCAAGTGTGTAAATGAACTGTCAAAATTTAGGTTTTTGTTTCACATCAAGTTAACATAACTTTATCTAGGGCGTTCATCTAACTTAGCTGATAAATGTACAAATTTACGCATTTCGTAAACTTATATGGTTACATGAATACACCTATTAAAATGTATCAAATAAGAGTATTCGTGAAGGTGGGGAAGTGGTTCAATAAGCATACTAAAGGATTAAAGCAAGGAGATGTAATACACTGCTAAAACTCCAACAACATAATAAGGGCAAAGTAACAAAAAAAATTTAAATTTACTTTTATTAGCTTTTATGGCATTTGCTCAACTTGATGAATACCTTTAATCGCTGTAAATATTTTATTTCATATGTACGTAACTCAAATATGATCCTTAATAGCTGCAATATAACTTTTTAATGTAATAACTAGTCTTCGGATTAAATGCAATAAAATGCGCCTAAAATTATGTACTGTAAAGTTTTGAAATTAAAAGAGTTCCCTTATAAGGGTGAAGTTTTGTTTTGGGTTTCAAAGCTCTCGTGAAGCTGTAAGGTTTTTTATCATTTCGTTCAATAAATATAGTAAATAAAACTTCCCGTATTAATAGGTTTAATTAACTACGGGATATGTTTTTTATGGTACGTATTTTTAGGCGCAATCTTCATAATTTTAATAACCTTGAACTTGTTTGCTGAATAATCCTGTGGAATTCCTTTAATATTGAAAATAATGTGAAGTGTAAGCAGCCCAAAGTAATATACAAAAATTATACAGGTACACGATTTTAAAACTCGGATAAGACCTGACTGCATACAAAACTTTAACTACAGATAAAAAGCAAAAAAAAGAAACCCCGAATAAAAATTGTAAACACTGTTATAAATTATAACACGGATAAATCAGGATAATAGAGATAAAATGTAGTATTATATTACAAATCGGAAAAAAACCATATAGAATTCTTAAAAGCGGTATTTAAATAAACTCATAACGTTTGAGATTCAATAACTACCTCTTTGATGGGGGTTCTTATTAATATAACTACTTACTTATGTATTTATACTTATTATCCGAATAATGGGCCCAACTTTATCTTCCAGCTCCACATACAAACAAAATAATGTACTCTCAATATATATATAAATACGTACTTCTATAAGCGAATATCGTGATACTTTTGATCAATCAGGGTCTATAGACTTAGCGCATATTTTAATAAATAAATAAAAATTAAATGGCAGAATAAAAAATGAACGTGTAAAATTGGATTCTAAATATACATAGCTTACACCATTCTCGTGGAAAAAAGTATAAACAGTATTAGGTGACCCTAAAAGCATGCATGTAAAAGTTGGCGACGGCGAATACCGAAGAAGATATAATGATGAGCTGTCGCGAATTAACGAAAATGCTTCGACTCAGAAGGTATTCTTATCGGCACCCGCCGGTGGAAGTAGAGGAAGAGGGAGACCACCATTACGACCAAATGGAGGCAGATATAAAAGCACGCGGTATCTCCAATTGGCGCACGTTGGCTCAACAAAGAACCGACTGGCGCAACATGTTGGACGGCCTAAATCGCCTAGGCGGTTAAAGGCTATTTTAAGTAAGTATGTAAAAGCATGCAAGTTTATCACAATATCCACTTTCCGCTAACCATTAATGGGTTAAAATCTGAACCGAAAAGTTGGGTAGTTTTGTTTGAAAAGGTTCACTTAATAATCATGATAAAATTGCTTCTCTGCAAAGGCTGCATACTTTAAGGCACTTTTGTTTTCCAGATAATACACCCATTTACAAATACTAGAGTTTACCCAGTGGTGGAAATTCAACCAAAAAACCTTATTCTAATTAACAACGTTTTATTAAGTCCATTTTCTTTGATTTAAATATTTTTTATTTTAATTTTCTGTATTTTTTCTTTCCTCACATACTTTTTCCTTCTGCTTCTTATTTCTACACCATCATATATTTTTTTAATTTACTTTTTCTAAGGTTCACTTCAATTTCTTTTTTTTTCTTTTTTTTCCTTACCTTTTCTTTTCTTTCCTTTCCTCACCTTTGCTTTCCTGTTTTTTCTTTCCTTTGCTTTCCTTTTCATTCCACTCCTTTCCTGTCATTTCTTTTCCTTTTCCTTTACTCACTTTTCCTTTCCTTTCATTTATTTTCCTTTCCTTTGCTTTCCTTTGCTTTCCTTTCCTTTTCATTCCTTCCCTTTCCTTTCTTTTCTTTTCCTTTCCTTACCTTTTCTGTTGTTTCCTTTCCTTATGCTTCATTTGCCTTACTTCTCTTTCATTGCCTTTCCTTTCCTGTTCTTTCATTGCCTTAACTTTCCCTTCCTTTCTTTTCCTGTCTTTTCCTTTCCATACTCTTCTTGCTGGACTATTGTTTAATAAAGTTCAATATATTATTTATTAAATTTTTTCCACATATTCCCCATTATTTTATTATTTCACTTTATTTTATTTCACATTATTTTGTATTATTTTTCCTACCAATTTTTTATCGGCTTTTTCTTCAAGTTTATGTACTTGCTTGTGTTTCTTTTTGCTCCCTTAACCAACAAAGCAACACTTGTCCTCACACTCAGCCTCTCCTACAAAAACACCAATGCAAGTAGTCTTGCCTACACACAGAACAGCGGATCCAAACAGTGAATAAATACGTGTTTCGCATTTGTAGTGGTGTGACTTTCAAAATAATTTTTTTCGTATTATAATTAATTTTTCTTAATTTTTAATTTGTTGATGCACACAGTTTTGGTTATTGCAAAAATGGGGAAAAACCTTTGAACATTTCGCATTTATATATAAGATTGGTAAAAAACGGATTTTGAATCCGAGGTGAAAAGTGGCAGAATGTGGCTAAGAAAGAATGTAGCCATGGTATGAATGGACCCGTAGCTAAACTTTGCATACTTTTAGGCGCTCTTAATATATATTTTTCAAGTTGTTCACGATGTATTTAGTACGTCACATACAAATAAAATACAACTTTCAATAAAGATATTAATACTATAACAAAAAAAATGAGATAAGGTACTTGTAAATGGGAAAAAGAGAAAACACTTTCGCATTTACAATTGACTATTCTCATTAACAACTGACACTTTCACAATTACATCTGACCCTTTCTTATATCCAATTGATTAATCTCATTTACAATTGACAAATATTATTTTCAAATTACGCCTTCTCATTTACAAGTCACTATTCTCACTTTCAAGTGACGCTTTCTGATTTACACCTGGAAATGGTGCAGTGTTTCGAATGCAGAAAGGGTTAGGTGATATTTTCTATACTAATGAAAAGTTCCGTGATTTTCTTCACATTTGCAGCGGAAATGATCGAATTGCCCTTTCCATCGGTCTTTAAGAAAATACCCAGCAAAAAAGTACAGAGCGCGAAAAGGGACTCCGTCAAAGCTCTCTCGAAGGACTTTTTCACACGTATTTAGAAAGCACATTTCCCCATCGGATACCATTCTTTGGGAGTTTCTATAGAACGGTAACCGCCTCGCTCAGGGGGCCCTAACGGATGACCTTATGGGCTCTTCTATTCCCTTGAAAGCTTCTACTCCAATCATTTCTTTATAATCTCTATAGTTCCATGCTTTTTACGGAGGAGGTTATCCCAGAACTATTTTTAGATAGCTGACCGTTAGGAAACTGGATAGATTTACAACTCTTCTCACAGTAAGTAACATCTATGGATATACCGATATTGGAAGAATGAGTCGAGTGAGCTGTGAGGAATTTCAAACCGTATCTCCCTGAACTCAAAGCTAGCTTTGGACTAAAACTAATCTCTACACTAAATTGTCAAAAAAAAAAAACACAGAATGGTTTCTAAGAGGTTCCGGGGCTTTGGAAACAGATTAAAACTGCAGCTTCATAGTCACTCCTTTTGTACCCGTAGTAGATCAAACAAATAGATCAAATCAACCCATAAATAGAGATCGGAACTGGTATCGGTCGTATCCGTCTTTGAGAGTCATCCCGAACGCATGCTAGACAAATCGCATTTTTTACAGTGTTTTCAAATTGAATCATGTTTATTCGTATAAAGCAAAGTTAACTAATTGAAAACGAGTAATATCCCTCCAGTCTTTGTGCAGCCTCAATACCAGTTTCTACTGCACCATGCACCGTGCCAAAATAATGATCGTGTGTAGCTTCACCTGCAAATTCCAAAACAGGCTTAATCGTGTAGCACTCATCGTCTTGTGTGGTATAACCAACCGTAGGCACCGGAGCTAATATCGTAATAGGTTGTCTCAACGCAGCGGCACTTGTACGTAACTCTTCGGTCTTCAATGAACGAAACGAATATGCGCCACAAAAATTTGGATTTGTATTCCAGGTAGTTTTTGTAAAAGCAACCGGATCGGGTATACGGAAATGAGTTAAAAAGCGACGTAATAAATACATACAACCACCTATCACATCGGCGTCTGGCATTTGCTCGACCAACGTAATTGCTGGGCCAACTAACCAACCCATCAAAACTTTAGGTTGATTTGGTACACGATAGAAACCATAAATATTCTCAAGCCAAGCACGTGAGCCCTTACGTAATTCTGCGAGATCATTCTCACGCCAAAGCATTATTAGACCAGTCCATTTGGCGCTCCAAAAATGTGTCGGAAATTCAAAATACATTTTTAGTATATTACCAAAACCCAAACCATCTATTGCGCGTAACTTCGTTTCGCTCAACTCGGGTTCAAACATTTCATGCGCCTTCTGTTTTAGTACACCCAGTGATACCGTTAGTATGACATGATCTACCAGAAATGATACATCTAAATCTTCACAAATTACTTCCACCTTATGATCGGGTCGATCCCAGAGGATCTGTTTGACCTGCACACCAAAAAGTATTTTATCTTGTAGCAGTCCATAATCCGTGCCCATTTCATCTGCTTCCATGAGTACGCGCAGAAACTCTAAATATCCATCTTGAAAGTAAAGCAAATAATCACCATCGCAAGTATGGTGTGTGTGAAATCCCTTAGCAGATATTTCTTCAAGACCTGCTGATGTTTCAGATGTCTCAATTTTTAAAAAGTTCTCAAAAAACTCGCGCGCTACTTCATGCTCAATATCGCTATACTCAGCAGCTAAGATTTTAAAGAATTTGGTTTGCAAATATTCACCAAAGGTTCCATCAAATTTGGCCAGTTCGGTTTTGCCCATCGCAAAAACTTGCGCCAATATACGTTTCAGCTTAGTCACAATATCACGCGACACAATCTCGCCATCGGAACGTATGCATTCGAAATTCGCATAAATATATCCTGAAGATTTCATCATTTTCTTAGCATCGACCATTTCATAAACGACATTGTTGCGCTGGCCATGACACCACTGTGCACCCAGCTCTATTACCCCATTTCCGAAGGATATCGTGTGAATACGTCCGCCAATACGATTCTCTGCTTCGACGATGGTCACGTTTTTGAAACCATTTTTGATTAACGTTACCGCGGCAGCTATACCCGCAGCCCCTGCACCAACAATAAGAAAGCTGGGTTCCGGTAGCGTTGTACCCTCTTTTCCTTTGTCGTATTTAGTTTTATGCATAAACGATTCATTGTCGACGCTCGAAATGCTCCCACCAGGCGTCAAATGACTTTCGCGAAACGATGTGAAGCACATTTTGGATATGAATATTAGGAGTGAATTGGATTTGTTAATTTTCTAGTAATGAACTTAATTTCCGGATAGAGTTTTCTTTTTTTTTTTTTTTTTTTTTTTTGACTATAAAAACATGGCAGAGAAACTAAGTCTCCAAACGCCAAATATATTCATAAATGAAGTAGTCGAACTCCAATAAGAATAAAATCCAAGTATGATATACTCCAAAGTAAAAAATTAATCCAGGTAAGTTACGCTCCAATGTATGATATACTCCAAAGTAAAAAATTTCTCCAGGTATGTAACGGTCCAATGTATAATATATTCCAAATAGATAGATAAAACTCCAATTTATACGATCCAAAGTGACAGAGATTGTGTAATAAACAAAAAACCCAAACCCACCCGAATGGATAAGGCTAGGACTCGATGGACACGTATAAAATAAACAGGCAAAAACCTTAACGGAAAAAAAAAATTAAGAAAACGAAACAAAAGTTAAAAGTGGCTGCTGAAAAAAAAAAAAAATTTGAATAACATTAATTAAAATTTAATATTAGTTGCTTTATAAAATTGAACAAGCTGAGTGATCTTGGTAACATCCTTATTTAGAAAAATCGATTTAAAATCCATATTATTGGTGAAAATACTGAAATTTGCTCGAATATTAGCAAAATTTATACATTCAAATGTTCTATGAAAATAACTATCTTGTTGCCCACAACTACATCTGGATGAGTTGTAGACCTTGATTCTGTGAAGATAGGCTTTATCATAAGTATGACCTGTTAAAATTCTGTTAAGCATTTTTAATTCTATAGTCGAAAAACATAAATTTTTACACCATAAAGAATTTCTCCACGAAGGAAAAACTGAAGCAAAAAGATTAGGATGATCAACAGAATACTCAATAAAACTAGTATACCATCTTTCATAAATTTGAACTTTAATTTGGTTTTGCGCTTCCTTAATAGATAACTTAACATCTCTAGTAGAACCACTAATAATGGCTTTTTTAGCTAACTCATCAGCCTTTTCATTTCCAAATATGTTACAATGACTAGGAATCCAAACAACATGACAACTTTCAAAGTTATGTTCCTTAACAAGACAATGAATTCTACGCGCTACACAATTTAAAGTACACTTATTTTTAAGAGTTTGACATGAAATCAAACTATCAGTAAAAATAACCAATTTATTACTATTATTATTAATTGCCAAACTAACAGCTTCTTCAATAGCCAAAATTTCACCAAAAGAAGAAGAAGCCTTAAAAGATAATTTAAAAATAAACTCCTCATTACTATTTAAGCAATAAATACCACAACCAGTACTATCATCAGACAAGGAGCAATCCGTGAACAAAATAAAATAATTATTCATAACATAATTATGAATAAGTTCATTAAATTTGGTAGTGATCACTTCAATAGGAGTACAAGCTTTTTTAGAATTCAAAGTATTAGTAATAACCGTAATATTAGAGTCCAAAACCACATTAGGAATCACATCAAGACTATCAAAAATATCCTGAAAACGAAAATAAATACTAGAATATGGTGAATTAATGAAAGGATTATTTACAATAGAATGAACAATGGGATCATTAAGAATAAACAACTTAGAAAGTTCCTTGACCATTAACCACTGAGACCTTTCAACAGGAGGCAACTCATTAGCAATAGCATATAAAGTAGGAATAGGAGTAGAGGGAGTCAAGCCAAGACATCTTCTCAAAAATTTATTTTGCAAAGTCATGATTTTCTTAAAAGAATTTGAAGACGCATTAGCCGAAGTAGTAATACCATATTCTATCTTAGATCTAACTAGAGATTTGTACAAATTAAGAGCAATTTTTGGATGAAGACCTGATCTTATATTCGTAAGACATTTAAACAAATTAATTTGAAAAGAAGCTCCATTTAAAATTTTGGAATGATGATCATTAGCATTCATAAGATTATTAATCATTCTACCTAAAATTTTGACTTGTTTAACTTGTTGAACTCTTTGATTATTAATAAAAATAGATGCCGTATTACTTGTACCTTTACTAAAATATAAAATATTAGTTTTAGCAGTATTAAAAACAAAATTTAATAAAGAACACTTAGAATTAAAATTTTCAAGCTGACATTGGAGATTTTGGTTAGCATTTTCAAAAACCTTATCAAAAGACAAAATGAAAAAATCATCTGCAAACTGATAAACCAACGTATTAGAATTACTAATCTCATGTAAACCAGCAGTATATAAATTAAATAAAATTGGAGACAAACAACTTCCCTGGGGAAGTCCATTATATATATTTGTAGAACAATTACCAAGTTGAAGCCTTCTAAAAGCTAGAAAATTAATTATCCATTCAATATAGTTACAATGAATACCAAAATTTTCCAAAATTGATTTCAAAATTCTAATATCCACACAATTGTAAGCATTACTAATATCTGCACAACAAAGCAAAACATGATACTTTTTGCTTTTAAGAAGACTCACTTGATGCAAAATATGATTTAAACAAGTTGTAGCTGACCTATTTTTCCTATACGCAAAAGTATTATACGGTAAACAATTAGAAACATCCAAAAACTCATAAATTCTATCTTTAATACAATTATTAATAATCTTCAATAACACAGAAATAAGAGATATTGGCCGAAAATTAGTAAAAAGAGAAAGATCACCATCACGCTTGGGAATAGGGACAATTTTAATAGTTCTCCAATTATCAGGAATCTGATTCGAAAGAAAAACATCATTAAGACTTGTACGCAAACTATTTAAAGTAATATCCGAAAGAGCCTTAATCATCTTATACGTAATCCTATCACAACCCGCAGCGGAGTCTTTGGTTTTGTTACTTAAAACTTTCATAATTTCTTCATAAGTCAATTCCAAACTTGAATCACAATCAACAACCCGATTAATAGCAAATGTTTCTTCTTGATTAGGCACCTGACTCTGCAACATATCCAAAAAATTACTATTATTATTTTCATCCCATCTATCATTATTGTTATTACCAAGCCCAACCCTAACTGACTTAACAAACCTCCAAGCATTTTTCCCTAAACCACAATTAAGATCTTCCAATTTTTCACGAAAACTATCTTTTTTACATTTTTTAATAAAACTTTTCCATTCTCTACGTAATTTAAGTAAGTTTTCCATATTTTCTGGACTAGGACAGGACCTACATTTTCTAGAAGCAATAATCAAAAAGCGATATTTTTTTCACAATCAGGATTCCACCATCCTTTAGGCTTCCTATTAATAGGTAACTTGTACGTAGCATTTCTTATCTCCTCCTGAATTTTAGTTTCAAAATCTGAAATATCAGATTCACATTCCAAAGACCCTAAAGCATTTAAAAGTTTATTTTTTGCCAAAAATGATGGAGATTCTTTCATACAAGAACCAACATTAATTTTAATAGGAAAATGATGACTCCCTCCAATCCTAATCCTATCGACATCCCATTGAATAGATAAACAAGAGTTAGAAAAAGATAAATCAAGAACTGAACCTCGATCAACACGCAAATCACTTTGAAAAGTGAAATTGCCATCATTTAAAAAAAGAAAATTAGAAGAATTAATCAAGTCATAAAGATAATTACCACGAGAAGAATTAACAGAATCTCCCCAATGAGCACTCCTAGCATTAAAGTCACCAAGAATGAAACAATTAGGATAATTTTCCAAAAAATTTAAAATTTTTTGCATTTCATCAGTGAAATCAGAAACACCAACACTAGGTGGAAAGTAACAAGAACAAATAGTCAAATTAGGATTTAAATTTTTTGTTTGAATAATAACAACATCAAAAACAGTAGAGAAGGGAACTTTTATAAAACTAATTGAATTTTTAATTGCTATAGCAACACCACCATAGCCATCACTTCTAAATTTTTTAACTAGTTTGTAATTAATCATTTTTCTATGAACATTAGCAGAAGAATAAAAAATTTCACTTAAACACGCAATATCCACATTATATTTGTTAAAGTAGAATTCTATAGAATCTAAATTTGCCTTTAAAGATTGAACATTATACTGAACAATCATCATCATTAAAATTTTGTTTAATTAAATTTAAATCATCCATAGCTTTAAAATTGTCAAGCTTACCCTTGACTAATTGAACCTCATTTAAAACACTTGAGTCTTGATGACTCAACGCTAGTTTTTGTGTGATATTAATCAACAAGGTTAATAATTTTTCAATTTCAGAAACCCGACCTCTCTGATACTCAAGAGTATTAAATACCGGATTACCTGGCTTCTTAAAGTTTCCAAAAGAATTATCCCTACGGGAAACAAAACGATAAGGCTTTTCATCCCCTTTTTTAGCAATATCAGCAAATGACTTTTTTTGGTAAAACTCCTATTAATAAACTCATCTTTATCAGGAGAAATTTCAGTAACACCAAGAGAAGGAAATTCATCATCATCAGCCATAAAAACATCAAATCTATTATTTCTAGGATAGTATTTATCTAATACCTCTTTACGAGATAATTTTTTAACCGTTTTAATACGATGAATATTACACTCCTTATCCCATTGAGGACAATTCTTAATATTTTTAGCTGAATGGCTATCACTCCCACACAAAATACATTTAGAGACAACACAGTTAATATCCTTGCACTCACGTTTTGAACAAGAAAGACATCTAGGATTACCCCTACAAGAGAAAGAAGTATGACCTACCCGCCCACATTGAGTACAATGCCTCAAAGGAGGCACATAGATCGAAACCTTAAGTCTTGTATACTCATAAAAAATTTCTTTGCAAATTTCATTTCCACGAAAACCAACCTTCAAAGTTGTAAGAGGAGTCTCGGTATTATCTTTATTCTTTTTAATAAAGCGTCTAACTGATACTAACGGAATGGCCGAAACAGCGTTTGATAAAATGTCCTTTTCATTGTAACATAAAGGAACCCCCCTAATAACACCATAAGTTTCAAAAGCAGTTCTAGGAATAAAGGCTCGTAACCCCCTTTTAATAAGTTTATCATTAATCACAAAGCTGTTGGCAGAATATAAATTCTTAAAACCAACTTTATATAAAGATCTACCAATAGCATCAATTAATTTCAGTCCACAAAGTAAGCCCAGTACTAATTTTTTCATTATTAATTGTTTTAGAAGCAGAAGTATCAACTAAAACAAAAATCTCCCCTCTAAAATTATTTGGATAAAAAACAATTTCTTTTACTTCGCTTTTAACATCAGAATTTTGAACACCATTTTTTTCTAAATCAACCCTAACCTCAACAATTTCTTTTTCAACGCCATTTTGTGAAACCTGAAAATTTTCATTTTCATTTTTTGAAAATTGAAAATTTTCATTTTCAGCAACCATATCAGAACAACATGCCCCAGAATTAACCTCAAATTCCATATCATTATCTATTCTAACCAAACCCTGACCCGCTTTAAGTTCATAGAAACCAGAAACATCTTCATTGCTGGTAATCTTTATCTTTTTAGCCCCATCTTCCCCAGAATCAAATGACGCCACCGGCTTAGAAACCGGCGACGTCTTTTGGAACATTTTTATTCTAGCCGCACGAGGCAGCTTAAGCAGCAAAATTCACCAGATATGTATGCAAAAATTAAGATTGACCAAAAAAAAAAATTGTCCACAAAAAATTAATAAAAAACAAAACACGAACCAAAATCACTCACCCGTGAAGCAGCCACTAAAAGCAACAATAAACACAACAAAAATTATTAATTATTAATATATTTTTTTTTTTTTTTTTTTTAACACTCCCGAAAACGATCCATACACGCCCGTAGCCAAAATCCAACTGAATAGTTTTCAAAATAAGAAACACAAAATAAAACAAAAAGGTTTTCAAACTTGAAAGCTTGATCATAAGTTTGATGTGTAGGAAAAAAATCAAATATACAGTAGAGCGTTCCAAAAATGTATGGAAAAAAAATTTTGGTTTGAAATTTGATTTGCATACCTCTAGTTCGGTGCATTTTCGCCTAAATAACATGTTTGCGAAATTTTAGTGTTCTAGAATAACCGTTAGGCGTGACGATTTTTAGTTAAAGTTTTAACTAGTTTTATTCGCATAAAAGTCCATTAATCTCTACCTTTAAATTTTTATAAGGACAACAGGATCCTTTACAATTATATTAAAAGAAGGCATTCGCGAGAAAAAGGACATTGCAATTTTGAAAGTATTTCAGTCGAATGCATAACAATTTATTTACCAGCAAAAATAATTTTGTATATGTTGAAACTTTGCAATTATAGTGAACTTTTTGTAGGTCATACACGGCGTATGAGTAATATTTAGTTATTCAAGTAAGAAAAGTCAGGTAATTTTTGCATTTTTTGGTTGATATCTCCGAAACTGTTTGAGATATCGAAATAAAGCTCTACGTGGCAGAAATGCACCCGAAGAGTTTGCCAAAACACTGCCTAGGGGCAACCTCGTTAAGGAAAAATTCTTTTTCTAAATAATTTATGATGTTGCTTTTGCCGAATATCGATATCCGACTACTTGATGTAGTAGGCCGAACACACTACTGCTACACCAAAGCCGCCGCCAAAATTAAGGGGTATGTGTTTGAGCAAACAACTTTGATTTTTGCAACAGTCTAATACTCATATTATCTACAACGCAGTTAGGGGTTTAGAATATGCCCGAGGTAGGTATACCGGTCGTAACATGCGACTAATATGCACATAGGTAATGACGTGATAATGACGGATGGTTGATCTACGGATATGGTGACTCTCACCTCTCATTACCCAACTTCTCCTTCCTCATGGATGGAGGGATGAACGGAACTAGAAGGTTTCACCAAATCGCTACCACGACAGTCGGTCAGTACCGCAAGGGAGTAGCGCAGCGTACTGGGTTCATATCCGGCCAAGGACTGTCAATTTCGGCATCACTACCCAAAACCTTCGGAGAGTGTTTTTGCTGTTAACAACAACAATGCAGTTTTATCACGATAAATTAACATATCCGACATTATTTTCTCGTTTTTGAGCAATTTTAAATTTTAATTTATAAATGCAACAACAAATATATTTTTTTTCTTACAAACCCCAATTTAAGAAAAACACGATACACAATTTTTTTAAAGAATATACAAGAAATCATAATCAAAAAAACCTTTTGTAAAATCTACTCCTTTATAACTTGCGGCTCAAAATCCAACTCCGATGCACGTTGAATCGACTCCGCATACAATGGCAAACGCTGCGTCATACGGAAACCCCAAAAGTCCTTTACTTGTCTACATAAATTCAAATCCAATTCAGTAATCAGCAGACCATCACGATGCCTCGACAAACCCGGTGTGCGTGCACCATTCGGCGCAGCCACATATGATGAACCATAAAATGGACCAAATACTTTGTGCGCCTGCTTGCCATCACCCGATGTAAATTCATTCGGAAATTCTTCGTTGCCAACACGATTGATAGCAACTGTAAAATAGCTATTTGCTATAGCAGCATTACGCGCTTCCACACCCCATAGAGGTTCGCTAAGCGCACCCACCGTAGCCGAGGGATTGAAAACGATCTCAGCGCCATTCAAACCAAACATTAACCAATTTTGTGGATGATGACGTCCATAACAAATATTTATGGCTATTTTACCAAAATCTGTCTCAAAAACTGGATGGCCTGTATTACCTTCGTAGTAGTAGGTGGACTCATTGAAATCGCCAACGCGTGGTATATGATTTTTACGATGTTTGCCCAAATAGCGTCCACGATTCGATATTACGACCGTCGTATTCCAGATGGTGTCGCCGTGCGCTGTATCACGTTCCAATATCGACGAAATAATAACCATATTGTAGGCTTTGGCAAGCTCTTGCAACATTTGTGTCGTTGGGCCATGCTCAGCTTCTTCGGCGAATTCGCACCAAGGGAATTTTTCACGTGTACAGAAGGCAAATGGCATTGCTGTGAAAGGGGGAAGACAAGCATTAACATATATGTATGTAGGTATTCGTGAATGAAGTAATTTCAAAACTCACTCCATGCCTCCTGCATACAAATTATATTCACTTCTGCTTCTGCAGCGGCTTTGATAATGTTCCGTATCTTATTCCAAATAGCTTCACGTTGATGATCCACAGGTGCAGTGGTTGGTAATACAATGGAATTTTGTACAGCCCCTACCCGTACTAGGCGCGGCTTACGTATATGTTCTTTCTGCGCGGTAATGCGATAACCTTTGATCTCAAAATCATGATCTGCGGCCAAAGAGACAGCAGCTGCTGGTAGATCTAAGATATCGCTGGAAGAAAGAAATTATTTATTTATTTATTTATTTAATTAAACTTATAATCAATTATAAAATTTAATTTTGAAGAAAAACAGCACTAGCTTCCAGGGCTATCGGCTGCAAAAAGAAATTAACGGTATACATTAGGGTAAAAAATAAAAAAAAAAATTAAAAAAAATTTATTTTATTTTAATTTAATTTTAATAAAAAAACTGAACTGAAAAAAATCAATTGAAATAAAAAAATTAAAAAGTCAGAAAAGAAAAAAAAAAAGAAAAAAAAATAAATAAAAAGTAAAAGAAAAGCAAATTTATAAAGTTAAATTAAAATAAATAAAATAAAATAAAAAAGAACAAAATAAAATAAAATAAAATAAATAAAAGAAAAAAATAAAATAGAATAAAAAATCAAATTTTATAAAATTAAATGAAATAAAAAAGAACAAAATAAAAAAAAATTAAATAAAATAACATAAAATAAAATCAAATAAAATAAAATCAAATAAAATAAAATAAAATAAATTAAAATAAAATAAAATGAAATAAAATAAAATAAAATAAAATAAAATAAAATAAAATAAAATAAAATAAAATAAAATAAAATAAAATAAAATAAAATAAAATAAAATAAAATAAAATAAAATAAAATAAAATAAAATAAAATAAAATAAAATAAAATAAAATTAAATTAAATTAAAATAAATTAAATAAAATAAAATAAAATAAAATAAAATAAAATAAAATAAAATAAAATAAAATAAAATAAAATAAAACAAAATAAAACAAAAAAATAAAACTAAAAAAATTAAAAAAAAATAAAATAAACTAAAATAACACAAATTAAAATTAAAAAAAAAAAACAAAATTTAAAAAATAATAAAATAAAATTAAAAAATTAAAAATAAAAATTAATTTTTGAAATTAAATTAAATAAAAGGAACAAAAAAATAAAAAAAAAAAATAAAATAAAATAAAAAACAAAGAAAAAAAGATTTATAAAATTAAATTATGTAAATAAAAAAGAACAAAATAAAATAAAATAGAATAAAACAAAATAAAATAAAATAAAATAAAGAAAAATAAAACAAAATAAAATGAAATAAAAAATATTAAATAAAATTAAAAAGATTAGCTACATTAATTACACTGTGCAACAAAAATGAATCTGAAGTCAGAATTTTCGGGTCACGCCAGGGTTTCTCTCCAGATGTTTGCAAAGAGATCGGTAGTTGATATTTCGTCAATTTAACATTTTTTCTGGGCTAAACGAACCTTAATCTAATTTGGTTTTTATATTTGGCGCTATACAGATATTCCATAGCGCAAAAAATTGGGGTATAGTAAGATATTACGCAAAAGTTAAAAAAAAAAATTATAAATTTTGTTTTTCTACTACCGATCTCTGAAAATACTATCCTCTGGAGAGAAATCGGACTTCAGATTAGGATTCAGCACACCCAAAGGCTTTAGAAATCGATGAGAAATCCTCTTGAACTTTTTGGCTGTTGTACAGTGTTATCATTGGTTGCTTTTCTGGGCGAAGTTCACCCAAGCTGTGCACTAAAATGTCAGCATATATGTACATAGGTACCTAATAAATAATCGAAAAAGCTTGCGTGATTGAGATTTGTTGATAGCGAATTGATTTTTAGTGTAAAATGAGTTTTCTCTTAAGTGGACATATTTACTAGAATACCGCCTGTTAAGGCGGGCCTTCTTTACGATATCCCAGAATTTTATAGCGTTTCATAAAAATATACATAAAAATTTTTCTAAATATTTACCTTTAACGCCACGAAAACGTACTGTTAATAAGCTAAACATTTGTATAGATGTGAATATGTACATAAAAAATATAGTTTAACAAAATGTGCTATTTCCAGCAGATAAGCTTTAGATCGTATTATGATACAAAAGCATACGTCAAGTGATAAAACGTTGATTGTTAAATTAGATATTAAAAAACGAAAAATCTTATTGCAAAAAATCCTCTTGTTATATGTTCACCGCACACAGTTTTATGATTTAATTTATAGAAAAAAAGACTTAAATTACGTCTGTTCGCTAGTTTTATTGTTGATAAGACTCTGCAAATAACTGAATCAAATTCACAATTTCATTCCATTCTACTCACTCTTCTGTGACACCATATAAAATGCGCTTCACCTCTTTCAGCTCATTTTGTGGTATGTGCTTCTCCAGGCACTCTTCCAAGCTACTCAAATTGAAAGCGGACATTTTAATCTTCTCTTTATTGATTTAACAGTTTAATGATGAGTTCAAATGCAAGCTGATCAATTTATTTATTCGATCTTTAATCACTGCGAACAATATTCATATAAATTTTCGAATACTACGAAACTCGCTTGAGACGTAAATAGAACAGTTTCTAGAGTACTACTGGATTGCTAATAAATGAAATCTTGAATAGGTACTTTATTCGCAGTTGGTTGATATCTCTATTATGACAGGGGAGACACTGTGCAGTTAAATTATCGATAATTATATCGATCCTTGAGTGATCGGTTATCGACAAAATTGAACGATTTTTCATTGAAATTACTGAGCAAATTTCAATTGTATGAATCTTATGACCCTTCAAGTCAAAACTTTAACCTTCTAGGTGTGTACCTTCTCTGTTGCAGGCGGTAAATGGCCAGACCAAATGAAATTTTAGTTATCAAATCGTAGGCGGAGGCGCAAATAATAATAATCTTTTATTTAACTTTTTTTCAAAATTGTTTGAAAAAAATTTTCTGGGCGGCGAAATGAGGTAGATTAATTTTTTTATATACATACAGACATATCTTTACACACAATTAGGTGACCCCGCCTAAATATCGATAATTAAAAAAAAAAAAGATTAGTCAATATCGATAACCAGCGAGATTTTTGTCACCTCTAGTTCAAGAGACATTTTTGATCTGAATGTGAGTGCGATCTTTTGCTCTCTGTTTACTTCGTTACGACCGCAACGATAAGCAAGCATTCGATAGCTCACATACTTACATCTAAATATGTTTTGGGTCTCTCATTATGCGCGTTCCACAATGTATAAATTCTAAATGAGAATGTATCATACCCTCACAGAACAGGTATCACAGATAGGTATCAAACTAGTAAAGAAACTAGTACTATTTGGCTCTCAAAAAACACTCAAACACTTAACATGCACTCAGTATTGTAAATTCTACAGTAAACAGTTGAATAAAAAAAATCGTGAAAGCAGGGAAAATAACACGGCACAACAAAATTTAAGTTTTTGAAAATACCACCAGATCTTCAATGGTTTCTGAAGCTTTTGGATATGCTAAATTCGATTTTGAAGTCAGATTCTTCGGGTCACCCTAGGTTCACTCTCCAGAGGGTGGTTTGAAAAGTGTTTGGTAGTTGGAAAAAAAGTCAATGCATCATAAGTAATTTAATTTTGGTTTTTAAATTAGGCGGCATAAAGATGTTCCATAGTAAGTTATTAAAAAAAATTAATATTTTTTTTTTCTACCTACTACCGAACTCTGAACAAACTACCCTCTGGAGAGAAAACCTAGGGTGACCCGATAAATCTGACTTCAGATTCGGATTCAGCACAACCAATAGCTTTAGAGAGCGATGAGAAACCCTCTGGGATTTTTTGGCTGTTGCACATTAGACCTGGGTAGCTCATGAAATAATTAGTTCAATAAACTAGATCCAGGAAGTGATCGAGGGAACTAGTTCCAAAGTTCAAATGAACTTTTTACTGGGACTATGTAAAATTTTCGTAAAACCTATAGGATTTATTGAGAATGAGAAAATACTGAGAAACCAAAATGACTGTGGGTAAGAGTGGGCATGGAAATAATAACGCATAATTCGACATAATTCGATTATTTTCGACATGAATTAACAACTCCAACATGGGTAGAAAAAAAACCTTGCGACCATGTAATTTCCCAAAATTGTATCCACTGCTGGTTAGTAGGGTTTTGCACTATCGTGCGTAAGAACTGCAAGAACAAGTTAAAAAGTCTAGGCGGTGGTATCGAAAGACGCACCTCTGGATTATTGATACCGAGTCCAAAAGGCATCTTTTGACACCCTCCCAACATTTTTGGACGTGTTTTAGCTGTTATTTCCTAAAGAAAACAAATACAAATAATTGAACTAAATGAACTAAAAACGAACTGCGTGAACTAGTTCGTTTTGGTGAGCTAGTTCGAAAACTCCGATCACTTTAGAGAACTAATATTCCCAACTCTATTGTACAGTGTAATGAGCAACTTTTTCTTCAAAGATTATAGATTACAACACTGATTCCACTAAATGAATGCATTTTTTCCCCGACACTGTTCAAAAGAGAGTTTTATAGATAGATTCGAAAACATAAGTAACACATTATTTAAAGTTTCCTACAGGGTATGTTAAACGTATGTTTTTTTACGATCCGACTTTGAGAGCACCAAACTCAGTGGAATGCAGTTAATTTGTATTGAGCATATATATTGAGCATATATTTTTGAGTGTTTTAATTTTGTGTAGGTATGAGTTCATGGTTCAGTGTTCGGACTTTACTACTACATTCTACTGCAGTTTTTGAGATATAAAAAAATGTAGTGCTTGAGCTGTTGGTAGTTATTATTCCATGGACTACGAAAGAAAGAAATGTTGTACTCTGAGATGAAGCACCTTTTTTCTATGAAAAATTAGGGTGGCTTGCATGGAAATATCATTTCGAAATTTTTTCTTATTTTTTATGGGACTTTTTTGTTGGCCTTACTTAGGAAATAAAAAAAACTAGCTGCAATAAATATATTTTTTTTGTTTTTTTTTGTTTAAATTAATTAACTCATTTATTATATTTTTTTTTTAATTTAAATACTATATTTTTTGATTTCAACATTTTTATAATAATAACATTTAATTACAATACAATATAAGAATATGTATTTTTAATTTAATTCTCAATTTTCTTACAATATACAATAATAATATTTAATTGTTTTTTAATGTCGAATACATTTTTATTGTAAATATACATTTATATGTATTTATGTATACCTTTCATTTGGACAATTTTTCTTAATTAATATTAATTAAATATGTAAGTACATTTTACATTGTAATTATATTTATTTTCTTGTTTTTAATTTCTTTTATATTTTTTATTTATTTTTTATTCAAATAATTATTTTCATTATTGTTTTCTTTTCATTGTTATCGCTTTGTTTGCAAATAGGTACGATTATATTTCTTGATCGAATTACAAAATACAAAGGAATTGTTTTTATTATTAAAATCGGATTTATCTTACATTTTATATGAAAAAGAAAAAATCCCCCATCAAACCTTATAAACACATTATAAGGCGTGTAAATGTATAAATTTGTCAAGTGTGTAAATGAACTGTCAAAATTTGTATGGAACGAAGTTAACACAAATTTGGTAAACTTCCGCACCGGACAAAAATAGAAGAATATGCTGAAAATGCGTCGAAAATTACTTTTTTTTATGAGAATTTCGAAATAAAAATTTTTTGTTTGACATCAAGTACACATAAATTTATGTAGGGCGTTCATCTAACTGAGCTTATAAATGTATAAATTTATGCATTTCGTAAACTTATAAGGTTTGATGAATCCCCCAAATTTAAATTGTTAAGCGGGCTACTCACCTGCCAAGAAATGTCAAACGCCATATAAAAAAACGCTCAAGAAATGGTCAAGAACTGTTTTCACACGTCAAATTTGCTTGAGCCAATACTCAGCTCATAAGAAAAAAAAAAATACTACAATTTTCGATGTTTGGCAACGCCGGTTTACCTCAAGAAATAAATGAAGACATGCATGGATGAAGGTGGTATGTCGCATTCTCACTCAATTTCTGTTTTTGGCATTGGTGAATAGTGTTTATGCAGATCTATATTTCTGTCTTATCAGAATCTGCCTATCGTGAAAATTGTAGAAGATAATTCATGGATGAAGGGGGTATGTACACAACTTTGTAATATGAATTGTGGAAGAAGGGGGTATGTTCCGATTTTTTCATATAAAACACTAAATATAAACTTATGCTTTTTATTGCATATTATGCAACGTCTTTTATGGCTTTGCATAATTTTTTTGTCAGTTTTCCATAAAGACTCGAAAAAAGCAAAACTTTAAAGCCGATTTTCTCGTTTCACTAAAAATGCGACATACCCCCTTCATCCATGCATGTCTTCAAATATGCTCGTATATATTTCTTGAGGTAAACGTGCAGATTTACGGCAAAGATGTGTTTATACTTCGCTGCACATGTTTTATACATTTTTATAATAGTAAACTGCAATAAAATGGAAAATGCCGTAAGCGTCTAATTTTCTTGACCAGGCATAAGAAATATATGATCGTTTTTTTCTTGAGGCATTTCTTGGCAGGTGGGTAGCCCGCTTTATACATAAATCGATTTTTTATCTACAAAAAACCACGGCTAGAAATTAAACCTTGATTTTTTAGTGAACATGGCTGGAGAGATACTTTCAGGAACGATAACTTAGCATAGGTTGGTTTCGGAATGGGAAGGGAAACATTAGTAGGGATAGGAACAGGGAAAGGAAATAGGGATAGGAAGAGAAAACAGAATTGGAATGAAAAGTAGAAGACAAAGCGGTAGAGTGAGAGATAGAATAATATGAATAGGAATTGGAACAAAAACAGAAATCATAAATCAATACCAGAGAACGGAGACGAGGCGGAAACCGTTCGGGTCCGCTAAATATAAGATGATCTACTAGATTTGTATTGTCAAAACAGAAAACTAATGAAATTTTATGTTTTTAAATATTAATGCAAATATGTATTTCATAGTATCTATGTAAATTTCTGTATTTTTTTTATTAATAACACATTTTTTTTTTAGTTAATTATATTTAGAATTTTCTTGAAATACACCGATAAAAATTCAGCAACAACTTTTAAAATCGGTAGTATATTTTTGTAGGATGTTTGTGTTGTATGTATGTATATTACAAAATCTAAATTTTTTTCATTGGCGAAAGTGTTTATGTGTTTAATTTTTGTGTACTGAACTATGTATGTATTTACGCTAATTTAAGTTATAAACAATCGTACATATGTATCCTATGTAAGTGAAGGGTATATTTATTCTCAATCTTAATTGAATTATATATTCTCGCTTTTCATTTCGAATCTCTTCTAGTTTTAACAAAACAACTTTTTATTTAGAATTTTTTTAAATTTGTTTATAAATATCGTCGCCCGTATAAATGATTGTCGTGTGTTGTATGAGCTTTCATATAATTTAGATACAAAAATAATTTATACGGGCGACGATATACATATGTATCCATCGACTGAGTGGAAGACTGCCGTATCTTCCCTGACGGCTTGAGAACATTCTTTATTAAACATCCTATTTCAGAAGCTTTTGAAAAAAGCATATAACGGAACTTGATTCAAAAATTACCTATCTATAAATTTGTTTCGAAGTATATATTATTCCATCTCGACTTAACTCAATCTATTTTTTAGCTGCGTTAGGGAATTTTTAAAAAAATCTATGAAAGATTTGTTTTCTAGCCGATTTTGATATATAGAGTTTTAGAATAAAATCTGAAACAGGTCGCTTTAATTAACATAGGTACACTCAGAAAAAATTTCATAAGGGACATATTTCAAGGAAAAAAGTCCCTTATTTGGCTTCAAAGACATGACTTCCTCAATTCAAAAACTGTTTTCCTCAATTTAAGGAAAAAGTCTTTAAGTTGAGGAAAAAGTCTTTAAATTGGGGAATATTTTACTTATGTTAAGGCTGCATGTCTTTGAAGCTAAAATAAGGAAACTCTTTTCTGAGTGTACTCAGGTTAAAAAATATAATTCTGAAACAGGCCAACAAACCATGAAATTTGATATCGAGGTAGAATAGATAACTAGATCTATTCTCTTTACTCCAACGTTAGAGAACGACTCAGAAACATTTGAGAAACATAGTGTTCTCAAACAAATAGGACATACATATATCTCAAATCGTAAAAAGTCATAGTTCTTCAATCGAGTTCTAATCTCTAATGGGATTCAAATGTGAATAGAATTTGAATTATTTCTCAAATCATTCTCGAGTCGGTTTCTAGTGAAGCTAGCGAGTATATTTCTCGACTCCAGAATTACGCTAGTTATCTAATGTGGCAATCAGCTTTTCAAACCAATTCCGAGACATGGTATTTTCAAGTCGACAGCCGCAAAAACTAACTCTTCCACTCATTCGACATTTTTGTCATCTCCCATTACTTTTTAAGTGCATTAGTTCTACCACAATTTTCAACATTTCTTTTGCATGCTTAACCCTTAAAAATTCAAAAATTCTCAATATTTCTTCAAAGCCTTTCGGCCGCTTTTTGGTGTTTTTCATATCCTAGATTTAAGCTATTTATAATTCTTTAATCACTATCCTCCATAATTTTCATTTGTTTATGTTTTTATTATGTTCAGTGTGTACATGTGTATGTAATTGATGTTTTTGTTTTTTTTGTGTATCTAAATTTTGGCATTTTATTTTTATATTCATCAGCAGTGTTTGTCTTTTTCTGGTTGGTTTTGCGCCTTTTTTGTACACATCCATCCCTGTCAGCTACTTTATTTATTGTACCCACGCAGCTGGCGCCCACAGCGGTTCATTCTCTGTACGTTGCACTATATTCATTAGTTGTTCGAAGGCTGTTAGGAGTTCGCCATTGATGATGACCTCATCAAAGAAGTGACCATAGAGGAAGTCGATGCGCTCAGCGGATTTTAGCATGTCATTGAATTCCTCGTCCTAGGTAAAGAATACAAGTTTTTGCAATAAGTATGTGTCGATTGGTAAAATAAAATTGAATAAAAAAAAAAAAATAAAAAAAAAAAAAAAAACTAAAATTAAAAAAAAAAATAATAAAAATAAAAAAACAAAGCAAACTAAAATTAAAAAAACAAAATAAAATAAAAAAAAAATAAAAAGAAAAAAAAAATAAAATAATGAAAAAAAAATAAATAAAATAAAAAAGGTATAATAAAAAAAAATAAAATAAAATAAAATAAAAAAAATAAAATAAAATAAAACAAAATAAAATAAAATAAAATAAAATAAAATAAAAAAAATAAAATAATTTAAAATAAAATAAAATTAAATTAAATTAAATAAATAAATAAAAAAATAAACTAGTGGAAAAAAATAATAAATAAAAAAATAAAATAAAAAAAAATAAACTAAACCTAAAAAAAATAAAATAAATTAAAATAAAATAAAATAAAATAAGAGATAATAAAATAAAATAAAAAAATAAAATAAATAAAATAAAATAAACTAATGAAAAAATATTAAATAAAATAAAAAAAATAAAAAATAAATTAATTAATTAAAAAAAAAATAAAAGAAGGTAAAATAAAAAAATAAAAAAAAAAATTAAATAAAATTAATTAAAGTAAAATAAAATATAATAAATAAAAAGAAAAAAAAGAAAAAAAAGATAGAATAAAAAAATAAAAAATAAATTAAAAAATAAATTAATTAATAAAAAAAGAAGGTAAAATAAAAAAATAAAACAAAATAAAATAAAATAAAATAAAATAAAATAAAATAAATAAAATAAAATAAAATAAAATAAAATAAAAGATAATAAAATAAAATAAAATAAAATAAAATAAAATAAAACCAAATAAAATAAAATAAAATAAATTAAGATAAAATTAAATTAATTAAAATAAAATGTAATAAATAAAAAGAAAAAAAGAAAATAAAGTAAAAAAAAAAATAGAATAAAAAAAAAATAAAAAATAAATTAATTAATTAAAAAAAGAAGGTAAAATAAAAAAATAAAACAATATAAAATAAAATAAATTAAAGTAAAATAATACATAGTAAATAAAAAGAAAAAAAAAATAAAATGGAATAAAAAATAAAATAAAATAAAATAAAATAAAATAAAATAAAATAAAATAAAATAAAATAAAATAAAATAAAATAAAATAAAATAAATAAAATAAAATAAAATAAAATACAAAAAAAAAAATAAAATAAAATAAAATAAAATAAAAAAAAAGAAAACAAAATAAAGTAAAATAAAACAATAACAACAAATTAAAAAAAATAAAATAAAAGAAAAAAATAAAATAAAATAAAAAGAAATAAAAAAAATAATAATATATAATAATAAAAAGTTAAATAAAATAAAATAATAATAAAAGACATTAAAATTACTTACCGTAAATGCACGTGCATTACTCTCATCAAACGTCGATTTGGCTCTCGTCTCCGTGCGTGTCTTTTTCAAAACATCAAATTCCGGTGGTTTAATATGAATGATGAACGGTTTCGTTTGTACAGTGCGTAAAGCTTTGATAGCCTGATAATGTGGACTCAGTACACAAACGCAACCAGCATTTACAATCGATTTTACGCTCTCTCCCGATGTGCCATACAAATGCCCCTTATACTCGCCATGCTCAATAAATTTACCAGCCGCTATATCCGCTTCCATTTTATCGCGTGCCACAAATATATATTCACGACCAGCAACCTCACCGGTGCGTATTGGGCGTGTTGTGTCTGAAATAAGAGAGATTTATATAAAAAATTAAGTTTCAACATTAACAACACGCAACAATATTTTCACTTACATGGCACTGGACTGCGAAACTTTTCGGGATCGCGCGCCACCAAACGTCGTCTCAGCTCATTGCGTCCAACACCTGGTGCTCCAATCAACACTACGGGACGATATACGCCCGGACGTGGATATAGTTTGGCTACCTCTTCATATGTAGCAATCATTTC
>CAXKVI010000004.1:95452167-95484667 GCA_964058755.1 Campiglossa producta
AATCGATCTGAAGACTTAATACTTGGAAACCAATGAAAATGCATTAGAAAAACGAGAAAAAGTTAGCTAAATCGCTTCAAGAAAGATATATGTACATATGTCTTTAGAAAATCGTCCGAAGTTACCCAGTCCAAATTGATTTCAAATAACTTTTGCTACCTTTAACTGGAGTTTCAGCGCAAGAACAAAAAATTCGCTAGGTGGCGCAAAGATCGAAATGTTTAGTAAAATACAGTCACATTTAGATAATATTCATATAAGAGCTTTCGAGGAAACTGAAAATATTAACAGATAATAAAAGAATTTTATAATACTATCTAATATATAAAAATCTCGTGTCACGGTGTTCCTAACCTTAAATCTTCTTGGCTTGGTCGATTTTTATGAAATTTTGTATGTATATCCCCCAAATATGAGAAAAGGTTTTAAACTGTTTTTCATATTCCTAGGTGGTTAGGGCCTTAAAACCTAATGTGGACCAGCTGTGACCCTCGAAGGTATTTCTAAGATATGGGTATCAAATGAAAGATTTTGACAAGAGTTTTAAGCTGATTTTGTTTCAAGTCCCAAGTAGGAACCCATTTCCGAGGTATCGACCAAAATGTGGACTAGGTATGACCCCAGGAATTGTTTGTGCGATATGGGTATCAAATGAAAGGTGTTGATAAGGGTTTTCGCAGCGGATGGTTTTAGTTCCATATGGGAGCCGGTTTCCGAGACATCCACCAAAATGTGAACCAGGTGTGACCCTAGAAAGTGTTTGAACAATATGGTTACCAAAGGAAAGGTGTTGGTGAGGGCTTTAACAGAGTGTGGTCCTTAGTTCCATGTACGAACCCGTTTCCGAGATATTTACCTAAATGTGGAGCACATGTGAACATGGAAGGTGTTCCTGCAATATAGGTATCAACAGCAAGGCGTTGATGACGGTTTAACAGGGTGGGGTTTTTTAGTTCCATATACGAACGCGGTTCTGACATATTGACCCAAATGTGGACCAGGTGTGACTCAGAGGATGTTTGTACGATATGGCTATCAAATAAAAGGCGTTTGCGGTGCTCCTAACAGTAAGGGGTTCTAAGTCCAATGTACGAACCCGTTTCCCAAATATCGACCAAAATGTCGACCAAGTGTGGGTCTAGAACAGGGCCCGGCAGAATTGGAAGTGAGGGTGTATTAGTGTATTATGGTACCTCTTTTTACTCCGTCGCCTACTAGCAAATACCGAAGCAACAGCTTATGTTGTTGAGTCGTTGATTGCAAGTGAGAAACTGAACATAATCAACGTCATCCATTAATTGGTCAGTGCGATCATAGCGCTCTCACAATCGTAGTAACAATTTTATTGTTCGAGAGGCCAAGCTAAGTGCGTAATAATCTGTATAAATTTGGTTCTCAAATTATAGGACAATTGCCCTATTAGGTGCCCAGGCCTGGTTTAGAAAGTGTTTGTATGATGTTGGTATCAAAAGAAGGGTTTTGATGAGTGTTTTAAAAGGGCGTAGTTCCCTCTCCCATGTACGAGCCCGTTTCCGAAATATCGAGAAAAAGATGAGAGATGTTAATGAGGGTTCTAACAGGGTGTGGTTCTTAGTTCGATGTGAACCATGTTCCGAGATATTGTCCTAATGTGGAACATATGAGAGCCTGGACGTTTGCGAGAATTTGACCAAATGTTCCCTTAAAAATGTTTTTTATGAAAATTTAACTTTATATGCTGAATATCTCTAAAAGGGGAATATATGTGCTCTTCCACTCAGTCGTCGAGCTATAACAAAATCAAAGCAAATCTTAGCTTAATGCATACGATTATTTCTAATGACTGTTGTTGAATCACGAGGGACGATACAGGATAATGAAGTTATTAGTGATGCGAATGATTTGTGATTTGTGATTTGACATGACCGTCTACTTTTTGTTTTATTTTGGTTAAAATATTTGTTTACTTCCAGTAATTAAACACAGCTCAAACTTACCAATGGCTCATTGCTTTTTACTAATTGCACAATTTTAATTGTTTCCTCATCTTCATCCATTTCGATCGGTATTTCCGGCAAATGCGGATAAAAGTCCTTTTGTGCAATTGCATCATGCGCATACAAAAGGCTCTACGGGGAGATAGACAAAAAAAAAAAAATGTGTGTGATTGACTTTTCCCCTTTTAAAAAAAAAGTTAATTTTACCTGAAAATGCGGTTCTTGCAACATATGAAAGGCCTCTTTGCAATCTTCACTTAAATGGCAACGCTGTGATAGCTGCTCCAGCACTTCGAACAATACCTGTTGTGAAGATAAGGGCATACATACAAATAGTATCATAAATTTCAATACAAATGCATCACATGCAATTTCGTCGGCATTTCTATAGTTTTGTGCAAAAATTTAGGCGCACGAATTTAAAATATAATTTTTCTCTTAAAAAAGGTATCTTTTTGAAATATTTGACGCTAGTGTTACTAATTTTATGCACACAACCGTGTATCCGCTTACCTGTCCGGAAGTGGAGAGCACTGGCGCTAGTCGATCGTCTCGACCCACTTTCGCCACTTTTGTGTGCACATTGACGAGCGCATTCAACTCCTTCGATTCGAGTAACGCTTTCAGAAAATCAATTTCTTGGTCATTGGAGAGATTTTCCGCCTCCTTTAGTGATGTTATGAGTTTTGAAAGTGCTGCAGATAGATGTCGAGCATATGAAAGTATAGAAAATGAAAAATTATAAATTTCTATGTAAATGCAAATGTTAGGAAGTGGTGCATTGTGTTGTTGCAGGACACAAAAAAAAGTCAGACAATTGACAATGGCTCTTTGCCGAGGAAATATGTCAAGTAGTCGCTTGATGATTCGGTGGATATGCAGAAGGCAAGTGTTGTTATGTGCACATAGATTCAAAAAGGGCATTAGCTTATGACGTTTTCTTTTCTCTACAAAATGTTGCCCTAATGTTGCCCTCCTAAACTGTAACTTTTGTCCTCGGCAATTTAGAGCCTATCAAAATGGCTTAATTTGTAGATAGTAGTGTCCTTCTGCCTACTTATGAGGTATTATTTTGTGAAACGAACCTATAAGTCTTGGAGAGAGCTGAGAAAAATCTACAGGGCAACACTTTTTCTAGAAAAGAAAACGCCATTAGTGTTGGTCCTTGAAGGGGGACAAATTTGGAGTAGGGTTGCCACCTATCTCATTTTTCTTAAATATTCAACAAGGTGTGTCAATATGGCTATAAAATGAAAGCCATTTTCGGCTAAATATTTTCAGATTTCAAAATATTTTCAAGTAGGCTTTCCACCTAGGGTTGCCACCCTACAACAGTATACTTCTATATCCGGTACTATTTCGAGAACCGCTTGCCCGATTTCGATGAAATTTTGTAAAGAGCTAGTATGCTTAATTGTGAGACTTTCCAATTCGGCGTTGCCACTTGGAGCGGTTTACAGGGTTGCCACCTATCTATTTTTTTTTTTTTAAATTATTGAACAAGTTATGTCAATACATATAACTATGAAATTAAAGGCATTTTCGGCTAAATATTTTCAAGTAGGCTTTCCACCTAGGGTTGCCACCCTACAACAGTATACTTCTATATCAGGTACTATCTCGAGAACCGCTTGCCCGATTTCGATGAAATTTTGTAAAGACCTAGTATGCTCAATTGTGAGACTTTCCAATTCGGTGTTGCCACTTGGGGTGGTTTACATGGTAGCCATCTATCTAAATTTTTTCTTAATACTGAGCAAGGTATGTCAATATGGGTATCAAATGAAATGTTATTTCAGCTGCATACCAACCATGATGTTTTTAAGAGGGTTGCCGCCTTACCAATTTAATTTTTTTTTTTTTTTTTTCGTATATTGACCGATTTGGATGACATTTAGCAGGTGGATAGTATGATTCATTTTTAAGATTTTCTAAATGGGTGTTTCTACTTAAGGCGGTTTATAAAATTGAGTTGTTATTTGGTGACATACTACATATATGCATATATGTTTTTAAAATAAAATAAAAATCTCTTACCGGGATCCCAATTTGTGTCTGTCGCCATAACTGCAGCTGTCATCCTTTTCGTTCAGCAAATTTTGTTTACTGCCATGCACTGCAAATAAATTGAAAAAAAGAATTAACATTAAATTTTAGGATAAAATGGAAATTCTGAAGAAACAAATGCAAATTTTCTGATAAAAATCTAGTTTTTAATGTAATAGGCAAAAGTTTTGTTAACTGTTGTTAACCTAGTTTTCGAATAACATTTTAGAACTATGCAGACAGGATATGAAATATGTATACATTATGACATGAACCGACATTATTTCAAGGAAACCAAAACATACCAACTTAGTTAGAATGACATGGTATGGAAATGGTTTTGCAAGGGTTGAGTGGCGAAAGGCATTTAATTTAGACCAAGAAAAAAGACATGAAAAAAAAACGGATGAATCGTTTTTGGAGTGCACCCAAACAATGGTCGCAGGGCTGAACTGCATATGAACTCACAATTCTAAATGAACAAAAACAAGTGCATGCGTTAAACGAGGGTCATTTGATAAGAATCCCAAAAGCAACACTACCTGAAATATCACAGGATGCGGAAGAAAGCGAAGTTTATTATAGCAATTTCAAAAACTTCACTGTCTTACGAGTCATATGTGACTCATATGGAAGTATGAGTATGAGTCACATATGACTCATTAGACAAAAAAGGTGTTAAAACTATGGTTTTGAGCTCCGCTTTCAACAGGAGCTTTGTTTGGCCATTTCCTCTGATATTTCCGTTTGAGATCAGAAAAAAAAATATCGTCATTTTTTGTGACATCCTCGTACCTATACAAACCATAAATCGTGCTCTAATGTTCAACTATTTGAATACAAAGTCAAATTAAAGACACCGTAAAACCGGCTTTAACGGTCAACAAACAGCAAAAAAGGTTGTTTAGATAATACCAAGCTTACGATAAAAGATATACACAATGGGTACTAAACAAAAGTTCAGGACGAAATGCCAACATTCATTCCTTTGTACATCACATTGCTGTTATGTTACATTTTTGTCAAATTGTTTCAAGAATGCAGCAGTCCCTGCTTCTTCTTTTCATAGTTTTTGTACCCTCTGCAGTAACGTTTTTGTTTACAACAGAATCTATTGTTTTGGCAAAACGGCAAGTGTAAGGATTCATGACTACATGCACACAAACAAAAGAGCGCCATTATGTATAAGTGTGCGGATGAGTTATTCAAGAGGCTCGAGTAGGTATGTAGACACTATTTCTTTATTTGGCTTCATACAAAGCGCGAATAAGCGCATGTTTTCAAAGGATTTTCTATTAAATAGTTATATAAAGTGATGGTAAAATTGTATTATAACTACTTTTAGTTATGCTATATAATTTGTAAAGAAAACATTAAACATCTACAAAGGTAACACAAGTTTGGGAGAGGCCAAAGCGGGTCAGAATTTTGCTTTTGTTTTAAGTTTTTGAGACGTAAAGCAAGCCAGCTATGGCTGAAGAGTGCTTCTTATTTTCTTTGGCACTATTCAGTTCTTCGTTTTTAGGTCAGTTTTTGAATGTGAAATGCGGCCATTAGTGTGGCACGTTTATAAGGACTTAGAATGGAGGAGAAGAAATTTTTAACTACAAATGTTTATTTTTAATTTTTTTATTTAATTTAATTTAATTTAATTTTTGTTTTTAAATTTTTTTTATTTTATTTCATTTTATTTTATTTTATTTTATTTTATTTTATTTTATTTTATTTTATTTTATTTTATTTTATTTTATTTTATTTTATTTTATTTTATTTTATTTTATTTTATTTTATTTTATTTTATTTTATTTTATTTTATTTTATTTTATTTTATTTTATTTTATTTTATTTTATTTTATTTTATTTTATTTTATTTTATTTTATTTTATTTTATTTTATTTTATTTTATTTTATTTTATTTTATTTTATTTTATTTTATTTTATTTTATTTTATTTTATTTTATTTTATTTTATTTTATTTTATTTTATTTTATTTTATTTTATTTTATTTTATTTTATTTTACTTTATTTTATTTTATTTTATTTTATTTTATTTTATTTTATTTTATTTTATTTTATTTTATTTTAATTTATTTCATTTTATTTATTTTATTTATTTTATTTTATTTTATTATATTTTATTTTATTTCATTTTGTTTATTTTATGTTATTTTATTTCATTTTTTTTTATTTTTTTTTATTTTATTTTATTTCATTTGTTTTTTTTCTTAGTTTGTTTTATTTTATTTTTCATTTTATTATTTCATTTTTTTTATTTAATTTTATTTTATTTTATTTATTTAACTTTTTTATTTTATTTTATTTCATTTTATTTTATTAAATTTATATATTTTTTTTATTTTTTATTTTATTCTACAAAATAAACAAATTATTTTTATTTTATTTTATTATAAATTTTTAATTTTTAATTTTATATTATTTTACTTAATTTGAATTTTTTCTTTTTGTATTTTTTTTTTTCATTTTATATTTTTAGTTAGGGTGTGGGAGACACCCTATATCTTCAAGACAAATCATCAAGTAATTGTAGTAAGATCGCTTGAACTAATTCTAGCACCCTTAGAACTCGGCTGCTTAAGCTCAAACTCTGTTCAAGTGGTTGCATTCCAATGAAACTCAATATCAAAGCATCCAAAAAAGTTGACACTCCACCATACAAATTCCATAGCCTACAGCCAAGCAAAACAAATTTATTTTTCACTCTTTCAAAGCACATACACAAAAATGTGGAAGCACTCGCGGTGGCTGCATTCTATACAAATATGAATTCACTTCTTGGCAGCCCTTAAAGAAAATAAATAAATGAAGAACGAAATATAGCACCAAATGTGGCCACTTGTGGGTAGGTGAAATGAAAATATATTCCGAATTACGAAGTATTTTGTTTGTTTGTTTGTGTTGAATGTCACACAAAAAGTCGCTGCACTCATATTTCATATCCGCACATTATCCCGCTCAGCGCCCGTTTAATGACGTTCTCATGCTTAAATGCGGCTACCTACGATATAGCAAACAAAGTAACAATTTTGCTAGCAAAAAGTTATTCGCAACCTGCTAGACATGGATTGAAGAGGCGTACTTTAAAGTGTGGCCACCTTGTGAGGGATTTCAGCTGGGTCTAGCTGAAATTGATATATGAAATTATCGGCCTCAGCGTTTTAAGGAAAAGGGGGAAAATTTACAAATTTCACATTCGGGAGAAACTTCATTTTCAAGAACTCTCAGTTAAATATAACGAAGAATTTTTTCTAGAGCAATTTTAACCCTAGAGCCATTTTAACCCATTAGATCCCTTAAAAATGTTTGTGATCTTTTTCGTAATTTGTACAAAAAATTGTGTCTGCAAGCATACCTTTGACCAATATTTCACTGGAACATGTTTATCCCTAAGAGGACCTAAAAAAATGTTAGAATTTTTTTGAAAAAATTGAAGATTCGCAAATTTTTTTGCTGGCAACACTGCTTTCAGGAATAACAGCAATTCCAGCGAATTTGGCCCACGTAGCATGAATGAAAATATGTGTATTTGTATGTATGTTTGATGGCCTAAAAAAAGATATTAAATTTCTCAACTTTGATTAAAAGCCCTTTAGCTACTGTAAACAGAGACCCGCAAATTATTTGAAATGAAGTGTGAAAGAAAAAAAATGTGTTTATCATACTTATACTTGGAAAGAGATTGTACCTATGCATTTTACTGCGTTTTTGGCATATGGTCGGGGCCAATAAAGAATTGTGAAGGCACCTTTTAACGATTCCGGCTGCATTCATGTTGGTAAAGCTTGGAAGCGAGTCTCTTGTTTTTTTTGGGAAAGGTGAGGGGAAATTATTTTATTTTAGTTTATTTTATTTCTTTTTATTTTTTATACATATTAATATATTTAATTTGAGTTAAATTAATTTCTATGTTTTTACTTGGTTTTTTTTATTTATTTTTTTTTTGTCATATCATTTTCCTTTATATAATTTTATGGTATTCTTTTTTATTTTTTTTTTTTTTTTTGTTTTATTTTATTTATTTAATTTTTAAATTTTTTTTTAAACTATTTATTTTATTTCATTTTAATTTATTTTATTTTATTTTATTTTTTTTATTTTATTTTATTTTATTTTATTTTATTTTATTTTATTTTATTTTATTTTATTTTATTTTATTTTATTTAATTTAATTTTATTTTATTTTATTTTATTTTATTTTATTTTTATTTTTATTTACTTTATTTTATTTTAATTTAATTTATTTTATTTTATTTAATTTATTGAATTTAATTTAATTTAATTTAATTTTATTTTATTTTATTTTTATTTTATTTATTTTATTTATTTTATTTTAATTTAATTTATTTTATTTTATTTTATTTATTGAATTTAATTTAATTTTATTTTATTTTTATTTTTATTTTTATTTTAATTTAATTTATTTTATTTTATTTTATTTAATTCAATTTAATTTAATTTTATTTATTTTAGTTTATCTTATTTAGTTTTAGTTTATTTTATTTTATTTTTTTTATTTTAACTTATTTTATTTTTTTTTATTTTATTTATTTTATTTTATTTTATTTTATTTTAATTTATTTTATTTTATTTTATTTTATTTTATTTTATTTTATTTTATTTTATTTTTATTTTATTTTATTTTATTTTATTTTATTTTATTTTATTTTATTTTATTTTATTTTATTTTATTTTATTTTATTTTATTTTATTTTATTTTATTTTATTTTATTTTATTTTATTTTATTTTATTTTATTTTATTTTATTTTATTTTATTTTATTTTATTTTATTTTATTTTATTTTATTTTATTTTATTTTATTTTATTTTATTTTATTTTATTTTATTTTATTTTGTTTTATTTTATGTTATTTTATTTTATTATATTTTATTTTATTTTATTTTGTTTTATTTTTTATTTATTTTTTATTTTTTATTTTATTTTTTTTTTATTTTATTTTATTTTATTTTATTTTAAATCATTTATTTTATTTTACGTTATTTTATTTTATTTTACTTTATTTTAATTAATTTTATTTTATTTTACTTTAGTTTTTTTATTTTATTTTATATTTATTTATTTTATTTTATTTTATCTTATTTACATTATTTCACTTTATTATATTTTATTACATTTTATTTTATTTAATTTAATTTAATTTTATTTTATTTTATTTCATTTAATTTTATTTTATTTTGTTTTATTTTATGTTATTTTATTTTATTATATTTTATTTTATTTTATTTTGTTTTATTTTTTATTTTATTTTTTTTATTTTATTTTATTTTATTTTAAATCATTTATTTTATTTTACGTTATTTTATTTTATTTTACTTTATTTTAATTAATTTTATTTTATTTTACTTTAGTTTTTTTTATTTTATTTTATATTTATTTATTTTATTTTATTTTATCTTATTTACATTATTTCACATTATTTCACTTTATTATATTTTATTACATTTTTTTTTATTTTTTTAATTTAATTCTTTGTTGCTATTGACTTGTAGTCTATTGCTGTAAATACCGACGGTATTGTGAAGCAATTTTCGGGATTATATGAAAATGTGTTTTTTGGTTTCACACCAAGTCCTAAAAATTCGCAAATCTTTCATATAAGTTAGCATTGAAATTAAAGAAATGTTCTATATGGAAGTATAAATATATGCATAAATGGACACTGAGAAGGGTTTACCTTCAAGCTGGGTAGTGGCCTAAGGTGTTAGACCCTCTAGCATACAAGTCACTACAGTGTTGTGAGTTCGACTCTCACAATGCGGGGAAGAAAAGTCCATGAAGAGATGTAATTCCAGTATCATCGAAACATATGTCGGCTTGTCTGGTTCCTGCAGCGCGTGGGTAAATTTTTCTCAAAAAACACATTTTAATTTAATTTTATTTTATTTTATTTTATTTTCATATGTTTAATTTTATTAAATTTTTTGTTCTTTTTTTTTGTATTTCACTTTTTTCATTTCATTTAATTAAATTTTTTTGTATATTTTGTTTTTTAATTTTATTTTTAATTTTATTTAATTTTTTTTTTTAATTTAATATAATTTTATTTTATATTTTATTTATTTCATTTTATTTTATTTTATTTTCATTTGTTTAATTTTATTTCCCACCTGACAGAGTTAAAAGCATTTTTAACATCTAACGTCACCAATAGTACTACCGGCCTTGCTAGATGGCTTGCCGTCTCAGCCTTCCGGACCGCATCTACGACTTCGGCTATGGCGTCTATTGTGGAGTGCCCTCTCCGAAAGCCATGTTGCCGGTGTGAGAGTCCACCCTCATCTTCTATGGCTGCTGTTAGGTGTTGCTTTACATAGTGGGCGAAAGGATGATGGAGAGTTTGGGTCTCCTTTACCCTTCGGTATAAGAACGAGCCTTGCTGTCTTCCATCTGGCGGGGAAGACACTTGCCTGCAGACATTTGTTGTACATGTGCAACAAAAGCTCTGGACAGCTATTAGCAGTTAACCTGAGTGCCTCCGCAGGTATTCCGTCGGGTCCTGGGGCTTTTCCAGCCTTCATGCTACGCAGGGCTACTTTGAGCTCTTCTTCATTGAAAGGTACCACGTTTCGGTCATTTCGTGCTACATGTTCCTCTTCTCTAGAAGGTTGCATGAGGAATAGCATTTCCACGATATTCTTCATGCGATCCTCGTCCATTATCTGGTTTGGTGGACGAAGTTTCTTCATAACTATTTTGTACCCTTGTCCCCAGGGATCTTGATCGACTTCTTTACAGAGCGTTTTCCAGCATTTCAGCTTGCTTAGTTTTATGGCGACGCCGAGGGCTATTTTCGCCCCCTTGTATTCCTCCGCTCTTTCAAGAGCCTCGGATCTACCACGTGCGCGCGTCGCCAGTCTTCGCTTTCTGTGACGTGCATTTCGCAGCTCCGCGATCTCACTATTCCACCAATATACCTGCTTCTTGTCTCGCCACGTTCCTATGCGTGGCATAGAGGCGTTGCAGGCCTCTATGGGGTCGTTTGGGGACAGGTAACAGCTTACGAGCGTAGTTTGTGCCACAGTCACACGGACGAAGCCTTGTCCGGCAGTTTTAGTTTATTTTGTTTTACTTTATTTAATATATTTTTTTAAATTAATTTTTTTTTAATCATTTGACTTTATTTGAATTTCGGTTCACAGAATAAAATTTATTTGTTTGAAAATCCTTGATAAAGACGAATACGAAAATTAAATAAATCGAAATGAGCTCAACATTTTCCTCACACCATTTGCTCTTATGTCTAACTTTATAACTTTCGTTGTGAAAAAATACGACTTAATTTGAAGCCATGGGGATATAAAAGACAAATAGAGCTAATTGTGAACGCACATGCCAACAACAAAAACAGAATCCCCGCTGCAACAAAAAAGGCTTCGTAAACTATTTGCGCCAACTTGGCTCCAGTGCAGATAATATTTTTTCAACTTCACAGCATGCTCCTTGAATATGAATGACGCCAGTCAGATTTATATAATTTGCCGTTGCCGCCCCCACCGCCCACTCAACGCTGACGTGCAGATATTCGTCAATCTGTTAGGTAGATATACCGTATATATGCGTCACTTTTAACCTACGATTGCCCATCATAACTTTGTTTGTATGTTTTTTTTTATACTCTATAGCAATTAGATGGGGGTGCGTTTATAATTGACATTGAATGAATGGAAATACTTTGAAAACATAACAACAAACAAAATAAATAAAGAAAAAAAGACGAATAGAAAACTTATGGCCGGAACCATAGTTCAACAAAGAAAGGACGACGTAAGACCTTGAACTAGTTAATTTAATGTTACCAATGAAATAACAAAACACAATCACCTGATCATGCATACTAGTACATTTCTACATTTGCTTTCAATTTATTTATTTGAGATTTTTATATTCAGTTGTTTATAAGTCACAGTTTTATTTTGAAACCGCCTTCCAATAATGAAAGAAGGCTGACCGGTTGGCTAAAGTTCTCGTGAAATGAAGAGGTAATAGATTTTTTTGTTGGGTAAGAGACCTAAGACTAAAGTGTCTTAGTCTTCGACGCAGAGAACGAAACGTGTTAGTATTCCACGCTAACTGAACCGTATTAGTCTTCGTTGGGAGCGACGATATATGAAAGTTCTTAGGTTGGAAAAAATGTTCATTAAGGCACGTCCATCCGTCAGTCTGTCCGTGTACACGATAACTTGAGTACAAATTGAGATATTTGCATGGAATTTTATATACAGGTTTCTTTCTGGCCAAGGTAGGTTGCTATTGAAAATGGTTGAAACCGGATGATAAGCACACCCCCTTTTTTCGATTTCGAAAATCATAAAGACTAACATATCTCGGTAGCTGAAATGGCTAAAATGATATAATTTTATGGGTGAATCCCCTTGGTCATTCTCTTATGATTTTTTGATAAATTTTTTAAAGTGGGCGTGGTACCGCCCTCTTTCCAGAGAGACCTATTAGAAAATTTCACGGTTCATAACTTTTAAACTGATTACCGCAGAACTATGAAATTTGATACAAGGAATCGAATGATAACCACGCCCCCTTTTTCGATATCGAAAATTACTAAAATCACCTAAATTGACATAATTCGGTAACGGAAATGGCTAAAATGATATAATTTTGTAGATGAATCCCCCTGGTCATTACATAATGATTTTTTGATAAATTTTTTTAAGTGGGCGTGGCACCGCCCTCTTTTCAGAGAGGCATATTTGAAAATTTCACGGTTCATAACTTTTAAACTGATTACCGTAGAACTATGAAATTTGATACAAGGTATACTAGCATAATAGGGAGTATACCTGATATAATTGGACGAAATCGTTTCCCAACCACGCGCCCTTCCGAAATGGAAAATTGCGAAAATCATATGAAAACTACCGCTGGGTATTTAATATTCGGTTTACCCGAACTTAGACATCCTTACTTGTTTTTTTTTTTATATTAAAGTAGAAAAGGCAGCTTTCATGTTTATCAACTTTATATCCCGGGTGGACAAGAAACGAGTACCTATTTGGTCTTTCATACAACACAGCTAAATGGTCTCCCATCCTCAAACTCCTGCTTAAAATGTGTTCATCTGTGTGTGAGCATCACCACTGCTGTATATTCATAAAAAACTAAAATATTCCCCGCTGCTTTATGCATATGGCATGAATACAGCTCAACGTGACATGAGCACATCCCTCCATTCGCCAACTCTTGTATCCGTCGTCCTTTCCTTTTAAAAATTCTTTTGCTGACGGATGGAATTGAGTTCTGTCGCGCCAAAAGCGGAAACTTTCAAGTGCAACTGCACTTAACATTATTGTCGTGCCTATAGATATAAGACACATAATAGAGTTACATGATGGAGTAACATAGTTATCTAAACGCTTCCACTCAGGCTCTACCATTCTCAAGTCGAAATGATAAAGCGCCGTACGCTATCAACTAAACTGCGAAGCTTTCACGCTTAGAAGTAGAGGATATTCACACACCTGAGTTAAAGATTTTTGCGGACAAGTAGTGATAAAGAAAAACATTTAAAATTAAGCTGTTCTAAGGGAAGGGGATGGGAGGAAAGGGGATGGGAGAATGGGTACGAGAAGACATCCACGATGATGACGATAGGAATACCTATTAAGCATGTGTAGGAAATAGATATGAATGCCGATTGCAACTCCCCACCACTCAGCCATAATTTTTGAGGTGTATCTTAGATGAAGGATTTTCAGTTTGCATTGTGACAGGCTCTTACGAAATGCATACTTGAGTATGGGACACAAGGAGGCGTTTCATGGCCTCATTATGTATTGCGAACGATAGCTCAGACGAACGCTTCGACCGCTTACAATATCGTCTAGCCATAGCATTTTCTATCTTTCGCTCCATAGATTTTTTTATACCCAGCGTACTAGTACAAGTGTATTATAATTTTGTCCACATAACGGTACTAGGTAATGACACAAATCGAGATTGATATCGAAAATCAAATAACTGGAGTAAAAATTTAGATAGTTGCATGAAATATTTTATACAAGTTAGTTTCCGCCAAATTAGGTTGCTACATAAAATGGGCGAAATCGGATGATAAGCACGCCCCCTTTTTCACACATAAATTAACAAATCTCGGTTTGATGGTGGTATAAGAAATATTCCTAATGAAACTGGTGGAAATCGCTGGGTATTTAATGTTCGGTTCGCCCGAACTTAGACTCTCTTACTTGTTTCGAAATATATTCGACTCTTCCTTGACATAAAAAAAAAAATTGAAAGAAAATGTGATATTGTTAGCCGACGAATCGTTCGTCTGAGCTATTGTTCGCAATACATAATTAGGCTATTTAAATATTACGCGGTAATAGTTACAAGCCAAACTAGTTTTCAGACAAAGCGACTTCCTGTCGTGCGACTCTTTTAACTTACCTTAAGCTCAGCAAATCCAACGGAGAATCACTCTTGCCAATAAGTCTTACTTTGGACTAAGTAGGCAATTGAGAAGTAATGTCCTCTGTCGACAAACAAAGATCACGCTCTATAAGTCTCTCATCATACCAGTCCTGATGTACGGCTAGGAATCATGGACAGTGTCACGAGAAGATGACATGGCCCTTGGAGTATTTGAGAGAAAAGTTCTCCGGAAGATTTATGGTACTTGCCGTGATGCCAACGGCGATTATCGAAGGAAATTTAACGATGAGTTGTACGAGCTTTACGCAGACCTGACCATAGTTCAGGGAATTAACGCCCAAAGGCTCCGCTGGCTGGGTCATGTTATACGAATGGACAAAGAAGCTTTAGCACAGAAGGTTTTTCTATCGACACCCGAATTCGGCAGCAGAGGAAGGGGGAGGCCTCGACTGAGATGGAAAAAAAAGTAGAGGATGACTTGAACTCCAGATATGGTGTTACTGTAATTAGTTGCTACCTTATCCCATTATTTCGGGTTGTCACCTATCTGAAGTAACAAATAATAGTAAATATAGTACCGAAATATTCCCACCTCGAATATTTTCATAGGGTTGCCACCCATCTTTCTTATGGAATGAGGCTAGTCAGTACTAGCATAAAAAGGAAGATTTTAACGTCGTAATTCAACGGAAATATTTCTATATAAGGTTACCACCAAGGGTTACCACTTATTCTATTATCTTCTTTATATATTTAATACGGTAAGGGGTTTTATTGCAGAGTCTTTTTTTGTTTTTTTAAAATGAGGTGCCAAAGAAAAAGAGCTGTACCTGGGCTGGAAGGTGTTTTCTCTAAAGTGTTTCCACCTGTTCAAAAATAATTCTTCCTATATAAAATGTTGGATTTTCAGTGATGATGAGTGTCAAATGAAATGACTCGGCCAGTAGATATGCAGTAAGTTAAAATTTTGCTGAAAAGGGTTGCCAACCGCGTAAAAGTAGTTTGTGCTGGGCAAAAAGGTAAATTTTTTTCGAAAGGGTTGCCATGTGTTGGAAAATATTTGTGCCTAATAAGGTTATTTATTTTTTTTAGTTGTAGATGTCACATGAAAGGCCTTGCCCCCAAAATGATTAAATTTTTATAAAAAGGGTTGCCACCTGACATTTTTTAAAATTTTATTTATGTATAATACGCCAAAGGATATTTTGTCCCGAACAGCTAAAATGATGCATTTTGATAAAAAAAAATATTTTAAATTATGACTAACAACTAGAGTTGCCACCTAACTTTATTATATACTCTTTTTTACAAATCCGTTACTATAACGGAAACGAGTGGACCCATTTCGATACACTTTGGAATAATAGTTAATGTTGCCACTGAGGCTGTGTTTACAGTGTTGCCACCTATAGCTATTGAATTATACGTTAATCCCTAAACAATACTAGGAAAGCTGGGTCGCTTAAGTTAGACTGTTGATGTTCGAATAAGACTTCTTTCTTTAAATGGTTCAAGTTGTGCTGTCACAATATCTAGTCCTCAATGCGTGTACACTTAGAAAAATACCTTATCGGTTTGCTTACCTCACAGCGGGCGACTTGTTAGGAAGTCTTTCTCTTCCTCGTCTGCTTCTCGTTGCGTGCTGCTAGTTTTCTCGGTTGTCTGTTGTTAGCAAAACAAATCAAATGTAATTCATTACACACTAAATTAAATTTTTATGAAAGATACATTTGACTAAGATTTATGAACAGATTGTTGTTGTTTGCGTGTGTTTGTGTTCGTTATGTTTGTAATTTTGTACGCATTGGCTACATACGTAGATCTGGCAATATTACAAGGCTTCCGTGTGTATTCGAAGCAGCGATTCTATTCTATTTTTTTTTTATTTTTTTTTTTTTTTTTTCTTGTAATTTTATTTTTATTTTTTGTTATGTGAAACTCGTGCACTCTGACACTCTGCACGCATTTACAAACCTTTTCCTCACTCTTTACTTGTCGGTTTCGGGCTTAGCCACCTTGCTTGCCTCACTAACACTGCCGTCAGAAAAGAAACAAAAATTAAATTATGAAATTTCTTGGCTCTTCATTTTATCACATACACTGTTGGGTATATATTTTTGTATGCACATACATACATATGTATATCGTCTGTGTACTTAGTCTTTTAACATCTCATTTTGTAATCTTACAACATTTTCCTAGATGTTTGCAACTCGAAAAAATGCGTAGAAAAATTTATTTTCGTACAAAAATTTCAATACACCTCACTTGCATACAATTTTTTCATGTGCATGTAAGTATGTTCGTGTGTATCTCGTCTGCAGCTCGCGAAATATTTTTAACAACATACATTTTTTAATTTTCTATTTTTAGGTTTTAGACGTACGTCTGTCTGCTCCGCTGTGACGAAACGCAAGGGGTTTCGCTAATAGGGCACAGGTACCAACGACCCCAGCTTTGTTATGCTACACTTTGCAAACACTTGCACTGATTGCGAAAAACCTTTCAATTTCTACATTTTCTTTGGGCATTTTTTCAAACACGTCACAATTTTCCCATGCCAGCAAACTCCACGTCCAGGCTTTAGGAAAATTCTTTATATTTTACAATTTTTCTAATATATTTTTTTTCACTACGTACAACATCCGAGTGTCCACACAGTCGTTTCATATAACCCGTCCGCACTCAAAAGCAAATCATTTCTAAATTCTATGCTAGTGTCCCTGCTTTTTGGCATGGAAAACATGCTCTCTCACCCTTTCTGCTGTCAATAGTGTTCTATTTTTTACTCTCTGTTTCTTATAGCAACTGTCACTTGCTGACATTTGCTACAATTGGCAATGCTTTCCGCATCTCGTTTGGGGGTGTAAAATGCGCATGCCTTCGAATTACAACCCTGCCGTAACGGTAGTTATGCACATGCATGTGGGTTGGACAGCTGCTGGCAAAAACACAGGGTGGGTTTCAACATCTTTGTATAGCATGAAACTTGCAATTTTATATGCATAAAATGATGCTATTCCTTTGTTGAACTTTGAACTGGAAGAGGAAATTTGGGAGTCATACTTCCCTTTTATTAAAATAATGTAGACATATGGCAACCCAGTATTAGTATAAAACCAAATTTTTTTTCAAATGTATGACAATTTCAAGCAGGGTTGCCACCTGACCTCGTTTAATTTATTTTACCTTATGTATATTTGTGTATTTGTATACCCAGACTATCTCGGGAACCGCTAGAAATTTTGGACAGCATTCTTGATTCTAAGACTATCCACTTGGGGGTTGCTACTTGGGCGATTTACAGGGTATCCCAATTTTTTTAGAATTTTCTAGCAAAATATAACAATATGGCTATCAAATGAAAGGTATTTTCAGCGACATGCCAACTAAAATATTTTCAAGTAGGGTTGCCACCTAGAGTTGTCACCATAGCGCAGTATCTTTGTATATAGATAGTATGATTGATTCGAAGACTATCCACTTGGGGGTTGCTACTTGGGGGGTGTACAGGGTTGCCACCTATCTCAATTTTTTATGGAGTTAGATATGACAATATGGGTATCAAATGAAAGGTACTTTCGCCGACGTACGAACTAAAATGTTTTCAAGTAGGGTAGCCGCTTTTTGGGATCATATTTGGATTATTTTAGGATCATTTTTAGATAATTTAGGGGTCACTTTGGAATAATTTTGGGGCTATTTTGAGATCATTTTGGGTTCAGTTTTGGATTAATATGGGAGAACTTTGGGGTAATTTTCGGATCATTTTGGAGTCATTTTGGGATAATTTTTAGGATTATTTATGGGCCATTTTGGATACATTTGAGGGTCTTTTTAGGGTCGTTTTGGGATTAATTTGGGAACATTTTGGGATCGTTTTAGGGTACATTTAAGGGTGTTTTTGGGATCATTTTCAGATTATTTTTGGATCGTTTTGGGTTCAATTTCGTATCATTTTGGAAACATTTAAGGGTCTTTTTGGGATCATTTTAGGTTTATTTTTGGGTCATTTTGAGATCATTTTGGGTAAGTAAAGTTAGCGCTAAATTGATAGCACCGAGCAAGCTCGGTCACCCAGGTACTATAAATATAATAAAAAGGGTGAGGTGGCTACTCTAGGTGGCAGCGGTACTTAGAAGCACGGCGTTGATAGGTGGCAGCCCTGTAAAAATATTCCAACTGAAAATACTTCCTTACAGTCAAAAATTCATCCAAATTGAAATAAAAAAGATCTAAACCTAAATAGGATTAGGTGGCAACTCTAAATGGTAACCCTTCTAGAAAATATATGTATAAGTTCGTTTTGTTTGATACGCATATTGACGCAACACATTTAATTTTAAGTAAATTTAGATAGGTGGAAACAATGTTAGGTATAATGAACCCCCTTCCTACGTGGCAACCCTACCTTTATCCAAAGCGCCTCGAAAGGAGTTAAGTCGTTTGCGAAATAATAGCAGATTAAAAAAATATATATAAAAGAATTAGGTGGCAACTTTACGAGGTTACTCTATATAGAAATATTTGTTTTGAATTTCCTAAAAATACCTTTAATTTGACATCCAAATAGGCCCATCTCATTTCAATGCACAAACAAATTAAGATAGGTATTGAACATTGCATTGAAAAGTTCATCCTAAGCGGTAACAGATGACAACCCTACGAGGTTAAAAAAAAAACCTTAAGTTTGATATCCAAATTGGCACATCTAATTTCAGCTAACAAAAACAATATGATAGGTGGCAACTCTGTAGAAACATTCTAAGTGGCTACTCTTAAATAGAAGACTTTGAGATTTGTCATATAACTATAATCAAAAGGTTATCAATATGAGACAAAAAAAATTTCGAAATTAGATGGTTGGCAACCCTGTTAGAACATCCTTATAGTACATTTACATCGCACCAAATTTGCCAAAAAAATTGCTTTTTGACGCTTTTTCAGCAAGAACCTTAATGGTAATTAACGTGTTATAACTTTTGCATTATGAACAGCTGTAAATAACAATTTCAACTACTTTTTTTTTTTTTTTTTTAAAATGAACTAATTCTACCAAGAAAAGACAGAAGCCTTCTTGACTCTTCATTTATTATTACTCTAAAGGTGTTTAAAACATTACGGTGTTGCATTTTCTTCCGGTGGCTTTAGGTTCTGGTAGAACATTCTTGCAGGGAAGGTGAAGCCAAATGCAAATTCGCCAGTGTAAACAGGTTTGAAATGGCTCATTCAAATTCACCAAATTTGGTGCAGTGTAAATGTACTATTAGAATGTATTGCATGATCTACATATATAACGAATTTTATTATAATTGGCGGAGACGCTTCCGAGATAATAGAGATAAACAAATATATATAAAATAGAAGGGAATTTTGTGTGAAGAAATGGCTCAAAAACTCTTCAACGGATTTTCGCCAATTTTTGACAGTTTATTCTTTGAATAAGTCCGCTCGACATAGATATATTTTTGTCGCTAGATGGTGCTGGAGTTGTTATATTTCCAAGGATAGGATGATTGACCTTTAAACGAGATATGGCAGTGAACAAAAAATTCATAGTATTGTAACTCGAAAACTATGACCATTCAAAATAAACAACAACAACGCACAATAAAACTAAGAATATTTATTCAGTCCTCACAAATTCACAAACATTTCTAAACTATAATTTAAAAAAAAACAAAACAACATTCTTACAAAATATTCAACTCAACCGAAAAAACCTCCACCTGCACCACCCAACAATCCAGCACCTGCTGCACCACCAGCACCAGCGAAACCACCACCTCCACTTTCAGTGTAACGCGCGTTAAAACGGCCACCGCCAAAACCACCACCAAAGCCTTTGAAGCCACCCAAACCGCCTAGACCACCTATGCCGCCACCAAAACCACCCAGACCACCACCAAAGCCGCGCGAACGTATATGCACTGTGGTCCGATACTTCTTGAAGCCACCACCAAAACCACCACCGAAGCCAGCGCCAGCCAAGCCACCTAGACCTCCGAGTGCAGCGCCACCTAAGCTCCGGCCTTCAATATCTGGTTGTACCGCAACTGGTTGTAGCACGGATGCGGCCGCAATGGGTACTTGCTGCACCGTTTGTACCTGCGAAATAACCGGTACTTGTTGTATTTGCTGATATGTCGCCAGCACGGGCAATTGTTGCACAGACTGTAAACCACTGAGATCGCCACCGTAGTTCGTGAATCCATTCAGTGCGCTCGAATATGCTTTGGCGTTGCTGGAGAGACCATCGTAGCCGCTGATTGTAGTTGAGCCATCATCATAACCACTTGCAACTGGACTGTAACTGGTGGTAAGGCCACTGAGGTCTGTAGAGAGACCGACCAGATCATTGCTCGAATAGTCGTCGCTGTCGGCTAAGGCGCGTGTTTGTCGATAATCCGGTACACCATAACTTGTTGCGGGTGGTTCGAGTAGATCGTGTTTGGCACAAAGCGCTGGTGTTGTTAACGCTAAGAAGACTGTGAATACTGCATTTATTCGAAACCACATCTTCAGAGTGGTTTGTGTAGTTATGGCACAAATTTTACAATTCAATTACTTTTTCCGATCTCTTTTCCGTTGTTAAGTTTATCTTACGACAGCTCGTACGTACCAACTAAACTTATTTCATAACCATACAAAGTTTTTATACTTCTTACTCAGCCGATTGAAAACGTAAATATTTAATGAGATTTTTTGTATATTGGATTAGTTTTGTATGCTGCGACAGTCATTGAGCGCTCATATCTTTATCAGTTCAGTGAGCTTATGAATCCAAGAAAGAGTAACGAATACGAGCATAAATAGCTAAAGCTAACCTCTGTAGATTCCCAAGTATTATTTGTTTGCACTTATCAACTGTCAAGTTTGAAGTTCGAAGATCGTTATTGACCATTTCAATTATGCCGTCATGAAAAAAATTCACTATGCGCACAAAAAAAAAACCCTACGAGTCTTCGCACATACGCATGGGTATGTGTGGTATAAACACCCTGTGAGAAAATCAATAACTATGTAGCTACACCCTCGGGTCATAGTCATAGTCGAGATAGAGTGGGTACTAAAGTTAGCGTCAGCTTTTTTGACAGATATGCCGTTGGAAATGGTGTCAAAAAGCTGACGGTAACTTTAGTACCCACTTTATCTCGACTATGACTATACCCCATTATTTTGTTATTTTAATTCAAGATAGCTGGCAACTCTGTAAAAACCCCCTAAGAGAGTTTGAAAGTAAGAGTATTATCTATTTTGAGAAGTTCATACAAACAGGACGTGCCCCTGCGGGTTAGGGGTTTAAAGATCCCCAAAACCTTCGGGGAGTGTTTTTGCTGTTAACAACAACAACGTCAGGGCGTTTGCGAGATAATAGCATACAGTACCTGGGTGACCGAGCTTGCTCGGTGCTATCAGTTTAGCGCTAACTTTACTAACCCAAAACGAACCCAAAATGACCCTAAAATAATCCCAAAATGATCCCAAAACGACCCAAAAAAGACCCTTAAATGTTTCCAAAATTATGCGAAATTGAAACAAAAACGACCCTAAAAAGACCCTTAAATGTTCCCAAAATGATCCGAAATTGAAACCAAAATGGGCCAAAAATGATCTCAAAATGATTCCAAAATGTTCCAAAAAATAATTCCAAAATGGGCCCAAAATTATTTCAAAATGGCCCCCAAAGGCCCTTAAATGTACCCAAAATGACTCGAAAATTACCCCAAAATTATCCCAAAATTATCCCAAACTAATCACAAAATAATCCTACAATAATCCCAAAACGACCCCAAAAAGACCCCCAAATCTTCCCAAAAAGACCCAAAAATTACCCAAAGTTATTACAAAATGACCCCAAAATGATACCAAAAGGACTCCTAAATGATCCGAAAATACGGTAAAATGTTAACCCTGGGCGGCACCCCTACCTTAAAATATTTTGGTTGGTATGTCGGGGAAAATACCTTTAATTTGATACCCACATTGCCATATCTCGCTCCATAATTTTAAAAAATCGAGATAGGTGGCAACCCTGTACACCCCAAAGTGGCAAGCCCCAAGTGAATAGTCTTAGAATAAATCATACTATCAATATGCCAAATTTCGTTCAAAGCGGTCAAGCTGTTCCCGAGATAGTTCCGGATATACAAATATACTTCGGTAAGGTGGCAACCCTACTTTAAAACATTTTAGTTGGTATATATTGCTCCATAATTTAAACAAATTGAGAAAGATGGTAACCCTGTCAACCCTCCAAGTGGCAACCCTCAAGTGGATAGTCTTATTATCAATAGTACTATCTCTATCATTTTTTTAAATATTTCAAATAGATGACAACCCTGTTAAACTTCCTATTGGCAGCGCTTAAAAAGAAGAGCTTTAAACATACCTACATACATATGTTTATTCAGAAATGCATCCCAATGGGCCATGACGTTTTCGACTTAATAGCGGATATACTAAAAAAAATAGTCAGTTGGCAACCCTAAAGTTTTAAAAATTTCAAATAGTTGGCAGCAATGTAAAAAGTTCCAGGTGACAAAGCTTAAGTAGTAGAGCTTGAAATTAATTTGGTTAGGTGTCAACTCTAAGTGGTAACTCCACCAAGAAATATTTTTGATAAAATCCAACGTAAAATATCATTTGTTTCATACCCATATTAAAATATCTCAATAATGTTTTGAACATTTCAAAAAGGTGGCAACCCTGTGAAAAGCTCCAAGTGATAACGTTTAAAAAGGAGTGCTTAAAATTGGCATATTGTCTATGTTCAAATGTTCAAAGTCAATACAAGTGGTCGTTTCGGGATAATAGCGGATATGCAAAAACAAATTAAATATAATGGAGCTAGGTGGCAACCATGGAGGGTAACAATACCAAACAAATTTTTGCTTTGAAATATGACGTAAAAAATCTTTCGTTTAATGCTAAAAGTATCATATTTTACAAAAAAAAATTTATTCCAAATAGGTAGCAGCAAAATGCACAGAGGCAGCTTCTACCCACAGTTTTATGGAACCATCTAAATATTTTTCCTAAAGGGGCACGTGCATAAGTAGTTTACATTTATTGCATAATACCCGTCGGAGCAACTTCAGGGTTAATTAATGATCAATAGCAAGCAATTGATAACGTGTATGTGGTTTTGTTGATTCCCTTTGTTGACATGTCTAAAGGTGATGGGAAATCTTGGGAATTTTATTTGACCGTGAAAAAATTATTGAATATATAGTTGAATTTTATTTAACACATGTGAATGACCTTATTTGTAATAAATTTAAACAACTTCTATGATTTTTAAATATAGTTTGGTTGAAGTAAATATGTTTTAGCTGGACCAAGATCAAGGTTTGAAACTGATTAAAATAACGTTCCGATTTCGGTTTCGCGGGTTCAACTTGTTTCGGTTTCGGTTTCGGTTCCGGTTTCGGGTGAAAAATAAAAACACAGACAAAATAAATTTTCCTACTAAAATACTCAAGTACCTATGTATGTATGCAGCTTCGAAATAGGTCTGAATTTTCATAAGTTGTTTTCCTGTGGCCATAATGGGGTTTCTCCAATATAATGTTGTTGTTGTTGTTGTTGTTGTTAACAGAAAAACATTCCCAGAAGGTCTTGGGAAGTGATGCCGAAATTGACAGTCCTTGACCGGGTATGAACCCGGTACGCTGCGGTATTGCCCGACTATCGTGGTAGCGATTTGGTATGATCAGTGGAACCTTCTAGGTCATGGCATCCCTCCATCCATGAGGAAGGAGAAGATGGGTAATGAGAGGTGAGAGGCATCATATCCGTAGATCAACCATCGAGTTAGCACGTCATTACCTATGTGCATATTAGTCGCCTCTTACGACCGGTATGCCTACCTCGGGCATATTCTAAACCCCTAACCCGCAGAGGAAGTTAAATGAAATGTATAAATGGTCAAAAACCACATTTATTTTTCGGATCTTCAAAACCGTTTGGAACCGGTTCTTGCTTTTGAAACAGTTTTTTGCGGGAACATGCAGGGAATATTTTGGGATCCATTTGGAATTACTTTGAGATTTTACCGGGATAATTTCTGTATATATTTCTGGATCCTTTTTGGACGATTTCAGGATTTGTTTCGGGACCATGTCGGACATTTGTAAATGCGAACAATTTTTTTTCAGTTCAATGTTCTTTATTTAGCATGATTATTACTACTATGTCTCCGCAACCCATTTATAAATAAATAAATGAATGGCCGCGATATTTCTACGGGGGTATAATCACAAAACTCCTGAGAGATTTTCGCGCTGAGCTTTCTTTCGATTTTTCCTAGAAATTGGCGGCATCCAAAGTTTTTTGCCGACTCCGAGCGACCTCTGAAAACAGTCACTTAAACTTTTTCTGAGAAACCATCCATGGCAGAAATACACCATGAAAATCCGCCAAATCACTGCCTTGCTCTTCGGCTACCTGTTTAGAAAAACTTTTCTCGAGTAATTTTGATGTTAGTTTTTCCAGAATGAGAACCCGAAATCTTTGGTGGGATAGGTTGAACAATAAGATACTAAGGCAAAAGTCGAGAAAAAAAACCAAATCTTAGGGTTTTTTCCTCGACTTTTGACCCCGAATAACTTGTTTAGCACAAATGGGATCATTAGGGACTTTTGCAGTTTTCTTCATGGTTGATCTAGCTCGAGAACTGTAGGCTTTACAAAACTAATAATTTTCTTTGTCGATGGGGAGTTTCAAGGTAACTCTTAGAAAGAAACTGCCAGGACCATATTTGTAGAGAATTTCCAGGTCTGCAACTTGGTCTTAGGTAAATTTTTGGAAAAAACTTACTGTTTTCGAAAAAATTTCAAAAAACCAAAAATTTTGACTTTGACCCCGAATCACTTTTTTAGCATACATAGCACATCGATGGGCACAATAGACCTTCGGTCGCAGTGCTATCCTCAATAATATATCTATCTATCTAGCACATCGATGGGGACTTTTGAGGTTTTCTAATTGATGGTGAACCTAAGCTGTATGCAAAAATTTGGCTCTGTGGGAATTTTTTTTGTTTCAAATGTCTATATTGACCGAACTACTATCAAAACGAAAATTCAACAAATTTCCGGTTCAAATTTTAAAATTGGGCAGAAATATGGCGTTTTTGAAAAATATTTTGAAATAGGGTGATTTTTCTTTTACTGTATTTGTGAACTTGGGAATCAGTCTTTTCAATTTTTGTTCGTCACACAGTGTAATAATAACTTAAGCTTTTTTCTGAAAATTTCGAAGCAACATTCGATGATCTGTCCCACTGTAGCTTTAAGGGTAAAAAAAATCACCAAAATAAGACGAAATTTCGTGTACTTTTTGCTCAAGTGTTTACATGGGTTTAAGAAGTGCAAATTTATAATGTAAATTTTGCGCACCAATTATACTTAGTTATGGTTAGAGCAAACACAACTTCAAAACCAAGTACATAAAGCATCAACGTAGGTATACACTTTTTAGCTTATTTTTATGGATATAATATAAACGAAGGCACTTCTTACCACATGCTGTTACCAAATGCCAGTTGGCGCCCAAAACTGCTCAGTTACACAACGATATAGACGAATCATAGCTAAAAAAAAATTTTCGAAATCGATCTTTAAAGTGTTTGAATTAGCTGTTGAGGACGACAAAATTCAAATTGACCAAGTTATTACAAATCAAGAAAAGCGCACAAAACGTGCGAGAAACAGAGGACACAAAAACAAATAAGAGCAAATACGCCAGAAACAACACTATGAATAAATTATTGCCCATCTTAATATTAATGGCGCTTCACGCATCATCGCAACCAGCGCATGCTCAACCAATACAAAATGAGCCGACAGAGGAAACAGTTGGCAGTGCAGTGGCTGTGAACGATGACAGTCTAGCGGTTGCTGCAGCAGATGTACCAGAACGCCAAGCAACAGTTGTGGAATATTTGGCTGTGAGCCCACAGTGGTATGCTGGTGACGATGCGGTGGAAGCAAAGGAGCAGCAGACACACGATAGACCAGCGCGTCATGTTGGTTTCGGTGGCATAGGAGGTGGTTTTGTTGGTGGATTTGGTGGTGGCGCAATTGCCGCACCCGTGTACTCGGTGCCACTAGTTCAAACTGTACCTGTTATCACGACGGTGCCTGTTGTGTCCACCATTTCAACTTATCCAAGTTATGGTTATGGTGGCTATGGCGGCGGTTTTGCGCCAGTTGGTGGATTTGGCGGCATAGGTTTTGGTAAATTCCGATCCAGCTTTTCAGCGAAAGGATTTGGACTTGGAGGTGGTTTTATTGGATAGAATATTTTGATGAAGTGTAATTTCATGTAAAAAAACTTACGAAAAAATAATTTCGTTATCTTTGAGAAAAAGCAAACGATCTGGTTTTTATTTTAGTCTATAAAGCACCTGGAACTATAACATGATCGTTTTTTTTCATCATATTATTAGCAAATTTCAAAATTTTGTGGTATAGGAAACATATTTTTAAATGTTAAGCGTATCCAGGTAACTAGATATCTTACCAATATGCAATGAAGTTACCTTGTTCAAATTGGTAACGAAAATATATTTAAACAAGTAAGGAAAGCTGTCTTCGGCTGTGCCCTTCATGAATAAGCGTCACGATTTTCACTGTTTGATCCCAGTACAGCCTATGTGAATTTAACTTAAGCTCATACCGAAATTATCGGAACTATCGATTATATGGGGAGATGTGTTATATTGGTCCAATCTCATTGATTTTTGACACCGACATTCCACATTCTAAAATAGCAATAGTTACGAAATTTCACGTTCCTACCTATATAACTACAGGAGTTATCTACAAAATCCGTTTATTGGAACAATCGATTGTAGGGGGCTATGTGAAATATTTATCCCATTTCGATGATTTTCAACATCGATATTTCAGATATAAAAATAGAAATACGTCTAAAATTTTATGTTCCTACGTGTTTAATTACAGGAGTTATAACCCAAAATCCGTTTATCGGAACAATCGATTGTATGGGAGCTATATGTAATATCGGTCCGATCTTGCTGGTTCCGACAAATGATTCCTATATTGGAAAATGGAGGCCGCATACAAAATTTCAGCCAAATATCTCAAAAACTGAGGGACTAGTTTGCGTTCAAACAGACAGACAGACAGACAGACAGACAGACAGACAGACAGACGGACAGACGGACATGGCTAAATCAACTCATCTCGTCATCCTGATCATTTCGGTATACTTATTGATGGGTCTATCTCTTCTTCTTCTCATACTTACAAACATCGGACTAAAGTTATAATACCATTTCATGTTCATGAAAGGTATAAAAAATATATTTAAAATTTGAGCCTAGATTTTAAACTTTTTTGGGCTACATACATACAAATATATATGGCCAAACCAAATTTTGTTTCTTATTTAAGCTAGACCAGTTTTGAAGAAAATCGGTGAAACGAAAAGGGTTTAAATTTCAAACCAGAAAAGTCTTAACATCTTTTTAAAGAAAAAATATTTTTTTTCTTAGTGTGTACACCAACAAATCACAACGTGGTTATAGGCATGCTTTAGACTCGTAGTCTATTGCTGTAAGTACAGACGGTATTGTGAAGCAATTTTCGGGATTGCATTTTTCTTTTGTTCGTTGGCAAGGATTTTTCTACATTTGTTGACAAATTTCAATCTTGAAAAAGTTTAAAAAAAAATTGTAGACAAAAATGTTATAATTTAAACCAAAACGTTTTTATTTTGAACCGAAAAGTGTTAGAAATAAAATAAAAATATACAAGTAAGGAAGTCTAAGTTCGGGTAAACCGAACATTAAATGCCCAGCAGTAGTTTTCATATTAGTTATAGTTTCGGAGGTGGGGCCGTGTGTAGAAGTCCACGCAAGTGGGGGAAGTTTCTGAGCGCCATTCAACTTTGGAATGGCCAGAGCGATTCTTCTATGTGCGGTCCAAGCAGGTCACTACGTCCCGGAAAGCCCACGTATCCTCTGGATAGCCCGTTCGGTGGTGAACTAATGTGAGAAGGTGACAACCTGACAAGGCCACTCCGACTTAATCGGTTTAAAGGCTTGCCAGGGGCTTTGATCAGCAGCGTCTGTCACCATGAGGTGCGGTTGCAAGCGGGCGTCTGTCTGGAACCAAGCGGCTCGCTATATAAATGTGTAATTTAAATCCAACCCCCCGAGAAACGGGTTGTGCGTAGGGTTTGGGACCCACCACATAAAAACAAATTTCCAATGAGATCCATTGGACGGCCAAAATCGCCTAGGCGGTTAAAGGCTATTTTAAGTTTATTATTTTCGAAATATTCCAATTCGGGGGTGGTTGGGAGGCGATCACGTCCAATTACATCAGGTATACTCCCTATTATGCTAGTATACCTTGTACCAATGTCATCGTTCTACCGTAATCAGTTTAAAAGTTATGATCCGTGAAATTTTTGAATATGACTCCCTGAAAAGTGGGCGGAGCCATGCCTACTTTTCAAAATGTATCAAAAAAACATATTAGAATGACTAGAGGGTTCATCCTACCAAACTATATCATTTTAGCCCTTTCCGTCACCGAATTATATGAATTTAGGTGATTTTCGAAGGTTTCGATATCGAAAAAGGGCGTGGTGGTTGGAGAGCGATTTTATATAATTTCATCATTTTATCTAATTTCATCCCAACGATACTAGTAAGCTTTGTGCCAAAATTCCATCGTTCTATCCTAATCAGTTTAAAAGTTACGACCAGTCAAATTTTGTAATCTGCCTCCCTTAAAAGTGGGGCGGGACCACGCCCACTATAAAAAATGTGTGGAAAAATCATATGAGAATGGCCAGGGGGATTCACCTATAAGATTAGATTGGATAGACGGACGGACATGCCTTAATGAACTATTTTTTTGTTCAACCTAAGTCTATCTCGATTATTTTGTGCCGTTATGTGGACAAAATTATAATACCCTTGTTCTAGTGTAGCTGGGTATAAAAATTATGTCAGTTGGCAGGATTCGATCCGAGGCACTCTGAATGACAAATCGCTGAGCTATGCTGAGTTGGTGATGAACAATTTTTAACAATACAATACAAAGCGGTTTGACAAGGCCCTTCAACAAGCTCGAAATTGCAATCATCGTTGTTGGTATTTTTTGTGCTTTTAGAGTTTCCAACTTGTTTTCACCAAAAAGTTCAAAAGAATAATTTGATAAAATTTAGACGACTTGTCAAATGTCCACAAAATTTTCAAAGTTTAAAATCATTTTTTTTGTTTTATTTGGCCCAGTCTAATGTAGCTATATGCATACATTTGTACGTGAAATTGTTTCAATTGTTCGATAAATGTTATGTATGTTTACACGATCAAAATAAAAGCATAACAGCAAGGTAAATCCCCACATTAACAAAACTATAAATTTTTGTTTTAATTTGTGAAGCAAGTCGCAAGTGGGTACTTAGAGATATTAAAGCAAATATTTTGAAATTTTCTTTTAAACTTTGAGGTAATAAAAAGTTGTATATTTTTCAAAATTGTAAAAATTAAAGCTCGTACCTCTGCATAAAAAAGTGTAAAATTTTAAATTTGCATAACGTTTAAAAAACATTTTTTTTTCCTATATGAAAAAAAGGAAACTTCCGAAAAAATTATTTAAATCGGAAGAAGCTAATACCAACTATTTGACGATTTGACATGGATTGGCCCACTGCCGATTAATTTCTAAAGTGAAGTCGAGCGCCTCATTTAATAGTACCGTAACATTTATGCGTTTAACCCACCTCAATTCACTGTACTCCATATTAATTGCTAGTCATTTCCTGGTACATAATTTTTAACTTTTGTTTGTAATACATCTCAAAAAATATTTTTCAAACGTTACAACAACAAACAAGGTAAGTAGCTAAAAAGATCACAGCCTCACTAACCACAACAAAAATGCCGAAATTCAGGTAATTTGGCATACAACTAAGATTCAATGTCAAGTTAAGAGCTATTGAACTTTTAGAATACTAATTCAAAGATTCTTGCTTACTTACATAACATTTGGGATGGTATAAAATCGAACAAAACTCAAGCAAGCGCTTTAGTTTATTTCCGAATTTTTAACGCGCGAAATCTTAAAAATGCGTCTAGAAAAGTTTTATTATTTCATAAGCTTACTGAGCCTGCTGAGCGCCGCGGTAAATGCTTTGGCGGAAGTACCATTAAAAATTGTAGAAGCTGAGGAGTCCGTGAAAAATGCAGCAACTTCAACAACAGACGCCATAGCACCCGCTGATCAGCTAGTTAAGGTGGTTGTTGAACCTCAAGGCCACGAAAATGTTGGCGCACGTAAAGCACGTCAATTTGGCTTTCCAGGATTTGGTTACGGTCCGTTTGTACCGCGTCCTTACTATGGTGGCGGCTATGGCGGTGGTTTTGGTGGTGGCTTTGGAGGTGGCGGTGGATTTCAGCGTACTCGTGTGGTCACACGTACGCGTGTGGTGAATCGTGTGCGTGGTGGTGGTTTCTATGGCGGCGGAGGTTATGGCGGTGGTTATGGCGGCGGTTTTTATGGATGATGCCAATGTGTGGGTTGGGCTGTGCCTGAGTCTTTATTGTTTGTGATATTTTTATATGTGATTAAATGTTCAGAAAAAGAAGAAACAAAATGTGTTTTAATGAAAAATGTTAGAGCCGCAAAAGGTCCAAGAGAGCTTGACGCTTTGAAGGAAAAACTAGGCTGGGCCCTTAAAAAAGTTTTATCAAAAACTTGCAAGGCCCTGGAATGATAAAACTAAGCAGGCGCAAGCTATGAAAACCCAGGGAGGGCATTTACAGGTTTTGGGGCATATTGCACGCAATTAGAACAACCCCCTCCTTAATATTCCAATCAAGGCATAACCTGTGAAAAACTACTTCCTGTCTATTGTGCGAAAAATCTACATACTCACCTATAGCGCTAAGCATGAGAGCATAAGTTGGAAGAGGGTATTACCGAACCTGGGAATACAGATCTTATTACGTCTTCCCGAGCATTGAAGCTAACACCAAACGGAAACAATTTTTTTTCTCTGATAGCGGAACCGCTCTATAGTCCTTCCGCTCACGTGTCGGTCATATAAAGTTTATCACTGAAATCCGACGATTTTAAAAGGTGATGATGACCCAGCCCTTCAGTATCAGCCTTACTTGGCTAACTGGATTCTCCTTCAATAGGAGATTGTAGAGCCAAAGAGTTGGCCATCCATTTGGTAGAACTATATGTGTTTCCACGTAAGCTTCAGCCCATCTTACTTGACCTTCTCAAGATAAAGAACCGCAATTACACTTTTGCCTCTAAAATAATTATGGTAAGATCTACCTTCGGAAACTCTCGAATCGAAGCGTTTCCCACTCCAATGTCGGGCACTCGTTAGAGAGTAGTCTTGCGAACTTTAGATTGACTCCACGAAGTGATTAATCTGGCATAGAGGGAAATAGAGACCACAAAGGAACACAATGGCCCCACGAGCACCTTTTATTAGGGATAATCTGTTTTTCTAGTCTTCAACTCATTTACCTTCACCTAACTTAAAACTTTGAAATACCATTGAACAAGCCGAGTTAAGTCAAACTTATCTGGTAAGCTTGTTTTCAGAGAAATTATGTCCGCTGACAAAGTCAAGGGATGGCCCATCATTATCCACTGGATCTGTGCCTCTTTATCTTTTATTTACCCCTCAATTATCTACTAAGTCCCTAGCAGCGCAGAGAGCTCATTATGTGAAGGTATTAGCTTCTTGAAATAATCGCCTGCCAATGGTCCATATTATCCCCAAATCATTTTATACCTGCTTATCGAATTCCTATAATGCAGGACTTATGTACGGCTTGATTGTTGACTGAGTGATAATATCGATATTGATTGATGTCTATGAGGCTTAGCTCGGCTGTTCGGACTATCTTCTCAAAGTCGAGGAAAATTCACGGTGTTTGGTTTGGGTGGCACAGAGGACTCCTTCCAAGACCCGACCAAGGGCAAGCTGTCAGGAAGGTAATGTTGTTTGACATGAGCGTAATATACGCCTACTATAAGCCTGCCGT
>CAXKVI010000004.1:95489667-95538748 GCA_964058755.1 Campiglossa producta
GTCTGTGTCGCACTCACCTTCACCACATTATTTCATCTGATTTTAATAGTCAATAGTTATACTCATTATTCAATTTGAATTGCTATAAGGTTAATAGGTACTTAATGGATTAGCAAATTCGGTTGAAGTTCATATCATTTAGTACCATTTTATTTACTCTCTTGTTTGTCCCAGTTCATAAATAAATACTATAACATTTATCCATGACAAAACACGATTAATTTATCTAAGGAAACAGTGAAAACAGTATGTCTTTGATTACTTGCTACTAAAAATATTGTGTCGAAAACTAAATGTATAAGCCTTATTTCTATGGAAAGTGGTGTACTTTTATATTTGATTAGAAAATAGAATTTTGTATTTCAAAATGAGTATTTCAAATTGAGTTTGTTCAAACATGTTTAGCCTGCTATTATTTTGTGAAATGTTCTAGAACACATTCGAGATGTATAAATACGAATAGTTGTAAGTTGTTATAGCTTCGATTAAGATTATTGTTATATTATTAGAAAGCCTTATTACAGGGCGACCATTTACATGATCCATTGTGTGACCTTTCAGCTTTTTTCAGTATGCGGAGGCTCTTTATAAATTCGAGCGCCTCCTTAGTTTTTTATTCCATATCACGATCGGATTGAGAGTGACCCCACCTAGGTAGCAAACTCTCTTTCTTGCTACTGCAATGCATTCGCATATGAACCGGCGTTTCATCGTCCATTTCGCTGAACCGACAAATTGTTTTATCTGAAAGATTCAGCTTAGTCAGGTGGTAACGCAGACCGCAATGTAGCGTATAATACCCAGTGAGGGTTCTTAGATCCACCCTCCTTAGATTAATGAGCCTGGCCGATGCTCTTTTTGAGGGCTCTATAAACAGTTTGGCCTGCCTCAGTCCTAGGCTGCTAAGCCAATGCTGCCTAAACTGTTTGTTTTCCCCTTCGATTTAGTTACATACTTTTCAATTTTAGTACATGCGTGGTTTTCGCAACCTCTTTTTGAACATTTTGCGATCAGTTTGGTATAAATTTTTTAGCTGTTTTCAGGATTCCTTGGGGATATTTTTAGGACTATTTTAAAATAATTTCTGAATCATTTCAGAACTGTTATACACTTATTATATGTTTTGATGTTATATTATCATATTATTACTGCTCTTTCAGGATTATTTCCTTATCACTTCGAAACTTTTTTAGAAATCCTTAGAAGATAATTTAAAAAATTCAAAATTTCAGGGCCATTTTAGGCTTAAAACTTTTAATTGTTTAGTTTTTAGTTTTAGTTTCTAGTTAGAGATTTTTAAGAAAATTTGTGAGTAAGAACTAAATTTTGTTTTGCCCTTGAAAAGATTTTGACTGAGTTTATTTATAGAAAGTTTCCTGGCCTTTTTTTTGTCGAACATTCAATTTTTTATAAGAAAAGTTCAAATATGTGGCAACCTTGAAAAAGGATAAAAGATCTTCAAAAGTATTTAAAACATTCTTTATTACCAAATACACTATAACTATAACTAGTCTTGTTGTAAAACATGTCACACCTAAAAATTAAACTTATAAAATTCTCTTAATTACTTTACTAAACTATTTGAAAATACTACATTTGATTATTTTGTTTTTATAAAAAATTTATTTTTATCTATCATGATTGCGTTTCCTTCTGCGCTGCAACTTCGAACGATTTAAGCTATATTTTCGTTTATTATTCAATCTGCGCCCAGCTGCGCCAGCTGTCACACTCCAATCACTCCCCAGCTGCAATGCACCCGACTTTCTTCTAGTTGCACCCTGTCCAGCGCGTTGTTTTTCATCACGCAAAATTTCACTGCCAGCGTAATTTGTATCTACAGAACTTTGTCGATCTTCACGGAAACTATTTTCGAACTGTCTGTTATTATTTTCCTCTGTAACGGAGTGCAGAGGTGCAAGCTGTCTAGATTTGCGTACACTATCCTTGACAAAAGCACGCGACCATATCACTGGATCTAAGCTGGCATCATAACCTTCGTGTATAGCGTGCCAGGGGTATGGTGCGGCAGTGAGGAAGTCGTTTAAGCATAGCAAGTGAAGAACTTGCAGAATTAAATATTTTGCGACATTTGTCATTGTTATTCAAATAACTTTTATGGATTATCACGTGAAATTTAATTAGTTGAATTGATATCGTTCTGTAACCTGCTGACCTCACATCCGTATACCACGGAGTAATGTTAGAAACTGTTTTATTTACAAACATCGCCAAGCGTTCTTATACAGTTGATATTGTATATCTTCTTAAATGCAGACATATTTAGGTACATTCTTTACACGAATATATGTATGTACAGTCAGTCTGAAGTCACATGGAGAGTTAATGAAAATGTTAACCTTATTACTTTCAAATGTATCTTTTGTAAACAAATATTTATGGATTTACGAAAACCTTTTACCAACCGAAAAGTTCGTTTCATTTATCTACTTTTCTTTGACTGGGGTCGTCTTAAGACCTTTGTTCTATTTACTTGAGCAGACGCATTAATTTTTTATTGTTTACCTTTTCTTTTATTGCATTCTGTGACCAGTACATGAGTAGATATGAGAAGAAGCAATGGGAAATTTTATGTGGGGACCAAAAAAAGTTCGATATAATTTTATCCTTTGAAAAACTTGTTTTTTGGGAGAAATGAAGCGAAATATAATAAAATGAAATTGAATGAAACGAAAAAAAAATTGAAAGTGAGTAAATAAAATAAGATAGACTAAATTAAAATAAAACAAAGTGAAATAAAATAATTTTGAATAAAATGCAATTAAACAAAGAAAAAAAGAGTAAAAAAAATTAAATAAGGATGTCAATTATAGATTTTTTACCGAACTTTCGTTAATCCCACCTTACCAGTATCTTATCGCGCAGTTATAAAATTGAGTCACAAGACAGTTACATGGGTCTCCTGTTTGGAATTAGTTATTTGAGTACTTAAGCAGCATTATCCTTTTTGTTTAGTAAACAGGTTTGCTAATGTTGGCTGGGTATATTTACTAATCGCTTTTCTCACCTACCGTTTTCCGGCGTCTTCGATTAGCAGTGGCAGTGATTCCAACGGCTCCTGTTGCTTTCTGAAATTAGAAATGTAATAAACCGGTGCCACTGGCCGTTAGACTGTTGCCTGTCAGCTGGCAGACAAGTTAGAAGGAAATATGACATCTTTAATGGATTATCGTACGCTTTGTAGCAGTGTCAAAATGGTTTTGTGTCTCATATATACACTGGAGAATATTATGGTATAATTTTAAAAATACTTTAAACGAAAAAAAAAAAAAATAATAAATAAAAACAAAATAAAAAAAATAAAATGAAAAGAATAAAATAAAATAAAATAAAATATAACAAAATAAAATAAAATAAAATAAAATAAAATAAAATAAAATAAAATAAAATAAAATAAAATAAAATAAAATAAAATAAAATAAAATAAAATAAAATAAAATAAAATAAAATAAAATAAAATAAAATAAAATAAAATAAATAAAAATAAAATAAAATAAATTAAAATAAAATAAAATAAAATAAAATAAAATAAAATAAAATAAAATAAAATAAAATAAAATAAAATAAAATAAAATAAAATAAAATAAAATAAAATAAAATAAAATAAAATAAAATAAAATAAAATAAAATAAAATAAAATAAAATAAAATAAAATAAAATAAAATAAAATAAAATAAAATAATATAAAATAAAATAAAAGAAAATAAAATAAAATAAAACGAAATAAAATAAAATAAAATAAAATAAAATAAAATAAAATAAAATAAAATAAAATAAAATAAAATAAAATAAAATAAAATAAAATAAAATAAAATAAAACAAAATAAAATAAAATAAAATAAAATAAAATAAATTATGGTATGGTTATGGTATGGTTATGGTATGGTTATGGTATGGTTATGGTATGGTTATGGTTATGGTTATGGTATAGTATGGTATGGTTATGTATGGTATGGTTATGGTATGGTTATGGTATGGTTAAGGTATGGTTATGTATGGTATGGTATGGTTATGGTATAGTTATGGTTATGGTTACGGTATGTTACAGGTATCTGGTATGTGTTATGGTTATGGTATGGTTATCGGTATGGTTACTGTACAGGTAACAGGACAGTTATGTATTGTACATGACATTGACAGGTTAACTATGGTACATGTACAGGTACATGGTCATGTATGGTCATGGATCAGGACATGACCCCACGTTATGGTATGGTTATGGTATGGTTATGGTATGGTTATGGTATGGTTATGGTATGGTTATGGTATGGTTATGGTATGGTTATGGTATGGTTATGGTATGGTTATGGTATGGTTATGGTATGGTTATGGTATGGTTATGGTATGGTTATGGTATGGTTATGGTATGGTTATGGTATGGTTATGGTATGGTTATGGTATGGTTATGGTATGGTTATGGTATGGTTATGGTATGGTTATGGCATGGTTATGGTACGGTTATGGTATGGTTATGGTATGGTTATGGTATGGTTATGGTATGGTTATGGTATGGTTATGGTATGGTTATGCTATAGTTATGGTATGGTTATGGTATGGTTATGGTATGGTTATGGTATGGTTATGGTATGGTTATGGTATGGTTATGGTATGGTTATGGTATGGTTATGGTATGGTTATGGTATGGTTATGGTATGGTTATGGTATGGTTATGGTATGGTTATGGTATGGTTATGGTATGGTATGGTTATGGTATGGTTATGGTATGGTTATCTACAGTATGGTTATTGACATTGGCAGCGTGGACGCGTAAGTGTTAGATTGTGAATAGCAGTGAAATTCAAAACAAGTGGCACCAGTGAATGTAAGCTCTAAGCAATATTTGTGTTAAGTAGTAGTTTGCATGCTGCATCGCTCATGCATACGCAAATCACTTCAGCTATCAAAACCAACATAACCAGCCGCATAAGAACAAACATTAAATCATAGCAACTCACAATGTCAATGTTGATGGCCTGCAATTATGCAATGTAGGTTTAGAATCTTAGTAAAACTTGAAAAACTGCATGTTGCACGTAGCGCATTCACAAACTTGCAACAAGTTCAACTTGTACAAAGTAGGTGAACCTGTGCAGAAACAGCAGAAAAGTGTTAAATCCTGTTGGTTAACAACAGTTGGGCTCTTCACCTATTTTGCATGACAAATGAAATGGGAAGAGTATAAAAGCGCATGCAACATGCAACGCCGTTCACAGTGCAACATTCTACCCGCCTAATTCAATTACTCTGCTAGTGACTGCAGCTGCTAGAACAACTAAAAAAAAATCTACAAAAAAACTTTAAATGAAGTTACTCTATTTGTTGGCTTTGGCTTTGCCCTTGATCGAAGCACGTCCATGGCCTACACATCAGCGCTTCATACGTCAGGCAGGACGTTATGGCACCTCGGGTGCATATCGTCCTAATCAGGCATATAGCAGCAGCAATAATGGAGGAAGCGTTAGCAGCTCAAATGGCAACGGAAATAATGCAAATAATTATGGTAATGCTGGCGCAAATAACAACAATGGTAACGTGCGTGTGGCCTATGCGCCGTCTAGTGCTGGTTCTTTGGCGGCACGACCCTACAATGGTGTAGGTGGCTTTAAGTATGGCGGACGCCCAGCACCGGGTAATGAATTTGTGTTGAATTCGGTTGGTGGTGGTGGCGGTGGTGTTGGTGTGGGCTCAGTTGGTGGTGGTGGTTCCAGTAGCGGTGTATTCTCACTGAATCAGCCAAAATCGGTTTATAAAGGTGTTAATGGGAATATAGGACGTCCTCAAGGGAGTGGCGCATATCGCGTGGGACCACCTGGAGGACCAGCAAGCGGTGGACGTCCAGTGGCTGTAGGCGGTAACAGCTATCTAAGTGGTTAAGTGGCTAGCTTTTGATAGAAGATAAGAAAATTAAGTCATGCACAGCTTTTATTTGTGTAAAAAAATATTTATATTTATTTATTTATTTTTTCGAAATTAACTTTTTTGTATGAAACTTTTTATTAAAAAAGTGTAGTAAATAAATAAAATTTTGTATTGGCTTTTCGTGTTTTTTATTACCACTAGGTGCTCCTATAGTTCCTTTTCCTTTGTTCCTCATTTATCACCTACAGCAACTGATAACTCTGGAATCCTGGCCCATAACCATTCAATGGTCCATAGAACGTCGTTGTGAAGGGATATCCTGCTGCGAGTTGTGGTTGCGGTTGTGATGCTTGTCCCTGCAATGGCATTTGCGTCGTCATCTGAACTGGCAGGCCCAACAATGCTATCGCACTCTCGCTTCCAGTTGGTGATGCCTGCATATTGGCCCACCATTGAGTGCAGGATGCGCATATATTACCTCCGGGCCCTGACTGTTGAGTGGATAAGGTGGCAAATTGTTGCCCACATAGCTGCCTATAGTTGGTAAGCCTAAGCTGGCTGGATTGCCCGCTTGCAAAGCATTGAAACCAGGAAACGCACCAGCGCTACCAGCTCCAGATTGCATACCAAATAAGCCCATACCAAGGGCTCCAGGATAAGCACTGCCTCCATAGGCGAGTCCACCATAACGTGCGGGATATGGTATGGGGACGCCAAAGCTTGGTAACGTTTGGGGTTGATTGCCTCCCAGGGCATTAAAAATCTTCACATCCGCTTGTGCTTGATCAGCACTGTTGGGCCCTTTCGTTTGACGCTCGAAGCGTTCTGCGGCTGGACCAGCTGAACATGTTTGTTGTTGCAATATAAAGCATATGATTGCTATTGAAAATACTCCGTAGACGTACCGCATGTTGCTCACTTCAAGGCTGCTTATCGAAAACTATTTTCTGCTTACGCTTTGGTGCATGTATTTATGGTTTGAAGCGTCTATGGTTTTCCCGCATTTCTCTCTTTCATTGCCTTTACTTTCTTTCTTCAATAGTCAATCTAATAATCCCATTTTTATTGCGTTGAATTTGGTCTTTGTTGTTCAAAAAACCTAAACAGAAAATTTTTAATACTTTTTTATTTCAACCAATCATTGTGTAGTAGATACATATGTAGGTACTCAAGTGTGCTGTTGGTTTTAAAAAAAAATTTTAAATTTTGTAAGCGTTTTATAAACAAATCGCACCTTACATTTGATAACCGTTAGGTGTGAATTGATTTGGCCCTCATTTTTTGGTGCAGCCGTTTGAATAATCTAATTTTATATCCTCTTTTGTATATTGGATATTTATTCATACTTATTTTACGATGTACTTAGGTAGAAGGCTGAAAATAAACATCAAGCTTAGTGTCGTAAGAATAGCAAACCTAAAGTATGGATCATGTAGTGGTGTATTTCTTTCAGAACTAAGAAAGTAGAGGTGATGTGATGTTGGCAGGCAACCAGTTCCGGAATCATGACGCAGAAATTTTGGGATCCCGGAATTTTATGTGGATTTTTTTTATATTAAAAACATAAGAAAATGTAAAAAACTAAAATGAAAATATTAATGAAATAAATAAAAAAATAAAAATAGGATAAAATAAAATAAACCAAAATAAAATAAAATAAATTGAAAAAAAAAAAAAAAATTAAATTAAAGTAAATTAAAATAAAATAAAATAAAATAAAATAAAATAAAATAAAATAAAATAAAATAAAATAAAATAAAATAAAATAAAATAAAATAAAATAAAATAAAATAAAATAAAATAAAATAAAATAAAATAAAATAAAATAAAATAAAATAAAATAAAATAAAATAAAATATATTAAAATAAAATAAAATAAAATAAAATAAAATAAAATAAAATAAAATAAAATAAAATAAAATAATATAAAATAAAATAAACTAAAATAAAATAAAATAAAATAAAATAAAAAAATAAAATAAAATAAAATAAAATAAAATAAAATAAAATAAAATAAAATAAAATAAATTAAAATAAAATAAAATAAAATAAAATAAAATAAACTAAATATAAATAGAATTAAATTCAAGAGAGAAAAAAAAAAAAAAAAATAAACAAAACAAATTAATTATCGCTCTATCCATCATTTTCATTTTTTAATATTTTCGAATTTTATTTGACATAAAAAAACCAGGGACGTAACTGTTATAAGAAATATGATAAAAAGGTCCCATTTAACCATTAGTTCTGATGTATTAAAATATTGGTTATAATTAACCATTACCATAAGATATACTTTATGTTGGTCACCATAACCATTATAAATGAGAGAAATATTTTTGGGTTACGAATAACCATTAAGTCAACCAAAAAATTTTTTTGGTTGCCAATATAAGTTACTAATAGAAAATTATGTTGATATGTTATGTATTAAAATATAACTCTTATCCGAACACAAATGTTTATTTAAATACATAATACATCGAGTGGGTCACCTATAACCAACAAATTATATTATTTGCGATAATGGTTATTTTGGTTGACTTAATGGTTAGTGGTAACCAAACAAATTTTTGGTTGACTTAATGGTTATTCGTAACCAAAAAAATATGTCTCTCATTTATATTGGTGACGATGTCCAAAATAAAATACCTCTTACGATAATGGTTAAAAATTCCCTAAAACATATAAAGGGAATTTTCGCGAACCTTTTCGTCTGAATAACAATTATTTTCGGTCCCTGAAAAAAACAAAATGAAAGAAAATGCAATGGGTAGGCGATATTGTGAGCAGACGAATCGTGCAAAAAAAAAAAATAAAAAAAAAAATAAAACAACTTAATTTGAAAAAAAAATTAATTAAAATAAAATATAATAAAATAAGTTGAAATAAAATAAAATAAAGTAAAATAAAGTAAAATAAAATAAAATAAAAAATAAAATGAAATAAAATAAAATAAAATAAATTAAAATAAAATAAAATAAAATAAAATAAAATAAAATAAAATAAAATAAAATAAAATAAAAGAAAAAAAAATAAAATAAAATAAAAGAAAATAAAATAAAATGAAATAGAAAAAAAAAAAAATAAAATAAAACAAAATAAAATAAAATAAAATAAAATAAAATAAAAGTCCTTGAAGAGATGTAACTCCAGTATCATCGAAACATATGTCGGCTTGTCTGGTTCCTGCAGCGCGTAGGTAAATTTTTCTCAAAAAACACATTTTCATACAATCCCGAAAATTGCTTGTAAATACCGTCGGTACTTACAGCAATAGACTACAAGTCAAAAAAAAAAGCAACAAAGAGTTAAATGTTATAAATGGAAAAATATTCGTGCTTGATTAAGTATGAAAATTCTTTCATAGGTTTCACACCAAGTCCTAAAAATTCGCAAATCTTTCATATAAGTTAGCATTGAAATTAAAGAAATGTTCTATATGGAAGTAAAAATATATGCATAAATGGACACTGAGAAGGGTTTACCTTCAAGCTGGGTAGTGGCCTAAGGTGCTAGACCTTCTAGCATACAAGTCACTACAGTGTTGTGAGTTCGACTCTCACAATGCCGGGAAGAAAAAGTCCTTGAAGAGATGTAACTCCAGTATCATCGAAACATATGTCGGCTTGTCTGGTTCCTGCAGCGCGTAGGTAAATTTTTCTCAAAAAACACATTTTCATAAAATAAAATAAAATAAAATAAAATAAAATAAAATAAAATAAAATAAAATAAAATAAAATAAAATAAAATAAAATAAAATAAAATAAAATAAAATAAAATAAAATAAAATAAAATAAAATAAAATAAAATAAAATAAAATAAAATAAAATAAAATAAAATAAAATAAAATAAAATAAAATAAAATAAAATAAAATAAAATAAAATAAAATAAAATAAAATAAAATAAAATAAAATAAAATAAAATAAAATAAAATAAAATAAAATAAAATAAAATAAAATAAAATAAAATAAAATAAAATAAAATAAAATAAAATAAAATAAAATAAAATAAAATAAAATAAAATGAAAACAAAATGACAAATAAAAAAATAAAATTAAATAAAATTAAAAAAAAAAATAAATAAAATAAAATTAAATTAAATAAAAAATAAAGAATTAAATTAGGTTTAATAAAAAAAAAAATAAAAAAAAATTAATTTAAAGAGAAACAAATATAATAAAATAAATAAAGTTAAAAATACAATAAAATAAAATAAAAGAAAATAAAAAAACAAACAAAACAAAATAAAGTAAAATAAAATATGTAATATAAAGTAAAGCCTCCACTGTTTTTTTGCTCGAAATTACGTGGAGAGAATACAAAATATAAGAGATAATTTGCTGGCCCTCTGATTTTTATAACAAACTCACTTATTATAATACTTGTTCTGCTACTAATCTCAAACGATCCCGAAGGGATTCGTGAAACGCCTCAAAACAAACTACCACGTAAAACGCTTCAAAACTACCTATGTAACACGTCTATATGTATGTACAACAAAAGTTTTGCTTGCACTTTAAACCACACATCTTTATTTGTAGAATGCCTAAAAGTATGCAATGCATTTGCGGTTAAATATATTTCATTTCCGGTTTGAATGAATTTCTTGTGAAAATAGAGCTGTAGTCACAAAGAGCTGCCGCCCAAAAGGCAATATGTTATATAAAAATTGATTATCGAGAAAACTGAAGTTGAAGACTGGGTGTGTTCGAACTAAATAACTATGTAGTTATTTGGCTGCACAACAGACATAAATGAATATTGAGATATTAAAAGGCTTCATGAAGAACAATGTGCATCTAAATATGGGCGAAAATTATCCCTGAGTAATACAGTAAAAAATTATTTACTGCTTTTTTGGATTGTAATTAAAGTTAATGTAATACTCTTAATATTTTGAAGAGTTACTGCCTTTCTCCTTTGTAAATCAATGTAAGTCAATATATTCCAAGCAGCATTCTTACCTTTCAGAGTATAAAGGCAGTATATTTTCATTAACACTCCTTTTTTACACTGTAATAGCTTTATATTGCTTTTCTGTTTTGGAAAAATACAAAGATTCTAGATGTATCACTAATATAAACCTTGTTTTATCGTTGAAATTGCATTATGACCGATTAATTGTAAGACATTTTATTTAAAATAACGTCGCCGGTTGATGGTAGAAACAAAACTCAACTCCAGTTTCCTGGAGTGCCTATGTTTATAATTTTTCTAATCTAAAGGCGGTCCGACACAGTAAATTTGGAAACTTCATGCCTCTGCTGCGTTTTACTAATACATATAGCATTCGGCTGCCCTCGTGTCACATATACGTGCCTTCGGCAATCGTCGTGTTTCTGCCGGCGCTGATTGGCCAAAATCTAAAATTCAATTTGACGCTCGCTCAATTTTACTGTTTCGAGTCATGAATGACTGATTGACCGGCAGGGTGGTAGGTAATGTTGTTATGCGCTAGACTATTGCGCTAGCGCAGTAACTTCCACTTGCGTTGATGAACTTGTTATCATAAATCAATTATTATTTCATTGTATAAAATGAATTTCATTATAATAAACAATTTTTGTGTAAGCAAATAAAATATGTTTAACTAAATACTAAGCAAAATAAAATATTAACATATTTTCTTGCCTAAAATAATTCTCGATCTTTTTTTCAAGCTAACTCAAAGGTTCAAAACGCATGAAAAGAATCAAACCTTCATTGTTAAGTAGTTAACGGATTATAATTTTCTGTATTGTTTTTCCTTTGTAAGGAATTGTCTACTATTAACGAGTCTTAAAAGATGTTTGTTACTACCTGCATTGTATTTCGCATGGGCAGTGTTTAACTAGCCTTAAAAAATAAGCTGCTCGTTTATGCTAAGTTTGAATTACCTGCCTTTAAAAAATGAATTTTAGATCTTGGCCAATCAACGCGGGCAGAGACACGACGACTGCCGAAGGTAATTATATGTGACACGAGGGCAGCCGAATTCTATATGTATTAGTAAAACGCAGCAGAGGCATGAGGTTTGTAAATTTACTGTGTCGTGGGCCTATAAATGTATAAAAAATGTTTTTACTGCCTTCTTGCTAAGGACGGCAGTATAGTTTAAAAGTTTAATTTGAAATGTAATGATTAAAATATGTATGTTTGACAGCAGCAGTGAATCAAAAAAAGAAATCGTAATTTTGAAGTAATTTTGTTTGAACAGAGTTCAAAATTTTAGTTTAATATAAGAAATACATATGTATGTATGTATGAAGAAATCTGTATTTGTCGGGTATTGCTGGTAAATAAAATTACTTGAATTTTATATTTTAAACCTAGGAAAATCGGGCCATAGTTCGTTTCTTAAGCCTTTTGCTACACTGCAAACTGAAAAATCTTTAGAAATAAGCAAAATTCCTTCAGAATTCCAGCGACTTTTCAATAAAAGTACATTTACAATATATACCTAGTTTCAGATAAAAAATATCAAGTCTCATACATTGTATTCAACAAAGGCCAAGAGTGTTTTAAGAAACAATTTTCGGAAAATTTTTTCAAAGATTTCGTCATTAGTTCTTAAAAAAATTCTTAAAAAATAGTTAACACCGATTTTTTTAAGTTTTTCCCATCAAATTAAATGTATTGTTGATTAAACATCTTTAATGTAATTTTTTGACAGCCCAAATTTTTTATTCAACTCATTTTGACGCAGTGTGTGAAATGCGAAAGTGTTTGCTGAAGCCTTGACTTAAAGGAACTTGTTCAGTGTTCGTTATAAACTGCACTCTGGATGAGGATCAAATAATATGATGCCAAGATTAAAAAGAAATGTATTTAGAATACTTGCCTAAAATATTTTAATTAACTCTTTTCCATTTCAACAAGAAAACCAGCATAGATATATATTTTTAACGAATGAATAAATTTAGTGCAAAATTTTTGCTATGCAATCTAACTATGTATGTATGTACAAAAGACTTGAGAAACGAACTTGCTTAGTGCTAGCTATAAAGAATGTTATACAAAGGATGCTGTTGCCGTGGTTTTTGTTGTACGAAATCGCCACTCATACACAATACAATTATTGCTAAAGGTTTGACGAAGACTGCAGTCTAACTAATTAAAGACTTAAGAAACGAACTTGGTCAAGGTTTTTAGTATAATCAAACCAGTAAGACGCTTTTGTCCTGGCTGTTCTAATACTTTGCCTGCTGGGACGAAGCAGCCACTCATGATTGAAGAACATGATTTCACAAATTTTGGAAAAGTTTGAAATTGATTTGATATAGAATACTTACCTAATGCATTTTAGTATTTCCTTTTAATTTTAAACATCAAAACCAATACACATATTTTTAAAAATAATAAATAAATTTATTTAAATAATTTTTTTTTTTTCACGTAACTAAGATTAACAAGGTCTGCCATAACCATATCCATAACCACCCCAACCGCCCCAACCACGACCCCATCCGTAGCCACCATATCTGCCCCATCCAAATCTTCCCCATCCGCCATAACGCCTACCCCAGCGCGTCAAACGATTGCCTTCGTTTTCATCACCTTGTTCTTCGCCTTCTACATTAGCTAGTGATAGCGGTTCAACTGCCGCTGGTTCCAATGCAACAACAACTTCATTAGCTTCAGGCTCAACAGGACTACTCCAAGCGCTGGTTATGAGTGCAATAAACAACACTGCCGCTAAACACAATGAAAGTACACGCATTGTAGATGTTTAGATTTAGATTTTATTTATGGTTAAACTAAAGTTTTCGTTTTTATTTGATGTGCAGCAAGGTGTTTAAACTTGTCGGTTTGAAATTTTGTGTTGAACTGATTTTTATATTCTGCTGTTGCCTTATTTATACTCAAATCCTTAATCTTTCTCTTCATCAAACATATATATGAAAGTAGAAATGCCTCTACAGAGATTTAGGTAATTACGAAATTATAAATTGAGAGAGAAGGGATTATGAAATAAGCAGAAGAGTTCAGCAAGCGTTGTCCCATGACCTTCATTCATTGTTCTAAAGTGCATCGTCATTGCATGGCTGTAAAGAAAAAGAGTTTATACATATATGTGTGTATGGCTTAGAGCGAGATTCCAGGGCCGCCAGACATCACTTATTTTCTGATGGATGAAACCAATACTGCTGGATAGTCCTCTCCGAATCTAGAACGAATGTGAAAATTTCAAAGCTGGCCTGGAAATCTGGGGTCAAAGTGGCAAAAAAATTACCCTAACTTCACTTATTTTCTGATGGATGATTTTCACACATTTGTCGTATATTACCACCCCGCGTCAGCATTAAGTGTTGTTAGACCCGTACCATGGTCTAGGCTCCAGCCAGATACCCCAAGCTGGCGGATTTTCCAATGGAAATTAATTCCGTTTTAACAATTTAACGGATTTGGCCAACTTTGGCTGCTTTTAACTACCCAATTTTTCCCCATTTTTTATACACTCAGAAAAAAGCATTTCCTTGAAACAACGAACCAGTTTCCTTACTTCGATTTACTTAACATAAGGAAGAATATCCTTAACTTAAATTTTTTTTTCCTCAAATTAAGTTTATGATGTCTTTAACTTCAGGAACCCAATTTCCTTAATACAAGTAATAAGTTCCTTAAAATATCGACGCCTTGCTTGCGACGCTACCCAACGGGACACTGATCCTCGCTGACATATGTTTTCGGTCGCACCACTATCATCTTTTCATGAGCCTCGTGAAAAAGGTGATGCTTTGTTGTGTATGATCTTGAATCACTTTCAGGGCAATTCTAAACAAAATTCCACACGGATTTTGTTCCCTCTCCCAAAAGTTATCCACTAATTTATTAACTTAAAACAAAATTTAAACTCGCAGTATTATGCCAATTGCCAAAAACAGATCATTCCCAATATTTGAAAATGTTCTTTGAGAAAGGAATTGAAGGAATTTTTGCGAAAGAATAAAAAAATTCAATGGCGAAAAATTCCGGGCGAATATTTAGAATTGCCCTGTTTTTCTCTAATGTTCTTTGGCTATCTATTCAAAATAGATCCAACAGTTGATCAAAAACATTACCACGACAGACATCGTACTTTATCAGTAAAGACTCATATTCAAATTGCTTACATCAGCCCTGATCCAAATGACTATCATCACTGACAGCAATAAGCCTAAGCAGTGACATCAGCGATGACGATAGACTCCCTAACCTCAAAAAGAAGTACTCATCGTTTCAATACCCTACTGATGTACACAGCCCATACCAATGAAAAAATTTAACTGTATGTCGCTTCTGTATCCTTTCGATAAGCATTTTATCGGAAAGTGCAACCCTATTCTGTAGTTATCGCTCACTACTCTACAAGAAACGCTAATATTTAAATGCACTATTTGCAATTTTTAAATTTCATTAACACCTTATTAAAAATTAAAATCACCCTTCACTTTCTTGCTACAGTAGCTCGTATTTGCCTTTTCAACAAAAAATTTATTTTTGTGTTGGTAACCATCACCCATACCTCGTAGGGTATTTCCCGCAGGGTAGCTTAAAATGCAATTTTATAAACCAAAGTAACGCGTGTCGAACTCGAGAAAATGGAGAAAAATTTTGACTTGCTGCAGCGATTACAGTTATTAAAAAGTGAAGTTTTTTATAATATTTTTAAAGGTAAGTGGTAATTAATTAAAAAGGTGCATTTTATAAGACGGTTAATTATATGAAATAAACAGTTATCGGGTTTATGTTGTTGCTAGCAGTGCTTCGCGCTGGTTAGAGTACATGCGTCTTTTGACACCAATTTCAGCAATATTCCATAAAAATTAAATATTGGCCCGTCTTGTAAAATTAAACCTTTGAAATAACTATGTTTAAACAATTACCATAACCTAATAGTCGTCCTGCATAAATTACAGATTGCGGATTTACAGCCGAAACCCTAAAGTATTTAAAACCGGAGCACATATATGATATTGTACCCAACTCATTATACGGGGCACGAGTAGTCTTTGAGCACAATTTGTTGCAGTGGCAAAAGGAACAGGTGAGTGTTCAAAAATTAGTGCTAGTATTTGTTTACTTTAGGTGTCAACTGCGAACTGTAGTGTTTTGTTTTATATAAAACATATGTTTTTCGTCAGGGTGTCGTTCTGGATACCGCATTAGCAGCAACAAACAACTCTGCCCTTGCGGCTACAACAAGCTGTGCAGATAAAGTAGCGGATAGTGAAGAGAACGTTCTGGATAGTGAAGAGAACATTCTGGATAATTCCCTTGTGGCTACATCAAGCTGTTCACATAACGTTCTGGATAATGAAGAGAACGTTCTGGATTGTTCCCCTGCGGTACAAAAAGTACAAATGAACTACATATGAACCAATAAAAATTTAAATATTGAAAATTTGCGTTTTATTTTTGAAAAATCCTAAATTAGATCTCCCAAGGCCTAGGAAATTTAAGTTTCCTCAATATAAGTAAAATTGCCATATGAATTTCCTCAATATAAGTAAGAGATTTCCTGCTGACAAGTAAAATAATTACTTAATACAAGTAGAAGATTTCCTGCTTACAAGTAAAATTTTCCTTAGAACAAAGAAATAAGTACTTAAAGTAAGGAAAAACGGTTTCCTTAAACTGGGGAAAATATTTTACTTATGCTAAGGATGCCATTTCTTTGGAGCCAAATGAGGGAAATTTTTCCTTAAAATAAGGCATTTTTTCCTTGCGGTAAGGAAACTTTTTTCTGAGTGTAGAACCATGCCCCCAAGTATTATCAAGCCTTCGTCCCATGGCAAAACCTTCAGCCAGACACCTCAAAACTCGGGAATTTTTGTAATTTTTACAGCGATTTTACTTGTTTAAGCTACTTTGTACAACTTTAGCTATGTTTGAATGCGGATCTTTGCACATGTGTCGTAAAACACTACCCCCTCCCCCCCTAAGTAGTATCAGGCATTTCCAGACTTTTCCAGACACCTTAAAGCGGAGAAATTTTCCCAATTCTTACTGCGTGGGTTGGTCCAACATTGGCTGCTTTTAAAGGGCAGATCTTTTCAAATATGTGAAAATCATCCATCAGAAAATAAGTGAAGTTAGGAGTAAAATAATTTTGTGGAGTCCTAGGATATTGACCAAAATGTGGACCACGGGTGACCCAGAATGTGGTTATACGATATGGGTATCAAATAAAATGTGTTGATGAGAGTTTTCGCAAGGAGCGGTTTTCAGGTTCATCTATGAACCCATTTCCAAGATATTGAACATGAGGTGGACCAAGGCTGACCCAAGAATGGGTTCAAGTTAAAGGTGTTGATGAGATTTTTCACAAGGAGCGGTTTTCAGGTTCATCTGTGAACCCATTTCTAAGATATTGACCATTAGGTGGACCAAGGATGACCCAAGAATGGGTTCAAATTAAGGATGTTGGTGAGGGTTATCACAAGGAGCGGCTTTCAGGTTCATCTGTGTTCTAAGATATTGACCATTAGGTGGACCAAGGATGACCCAAGAATTGACACCAAAATGATCCCAATATGACTTCAAACCGACCTCAAAATGATCTCAATATGATCCCTATATGACCCCAAAATGAATTGCAAAAGTAATTGAAAATGTAATGAAGTTCAATTACTTTGAGGAATGGGAAATTCTAAAGTACATTTTCCATTCCTTGTAATGTAATTGAAAAAATTCAATTACATTTTCAATTCCTTTCAAAACTAATGGCGCGGCAATTACATTTTGTACTTGAGCCTCAAAACGATGAAATACTTTTAGTATTTTTTTTTTAGGAATTGAAATGTAAAGGAAAGGAAAGGAATTGATTACTTTTCTCAATTACATGTAATGGGGAATTGGGAGTAATTTAATTCCTAAAGTAATGATTACTACCCAGCTCTGCCGCTGGTGGGGGGAAGTTGTTCAGTTTTTGTTGAATTAATGCAACAAATTAGGGTGAGTTTGTAAGACTGGTTTATTCAGATATTTACATGAGTTTATATGCAATTTCTTAAAATAATGTTCCTATTCTATTTAAATGTGTTTGTGTGAAGTAACAAACGAGCAATAAAAAAAAGGGACTGATTCTAATCATAGTTTTTCGATCAGTTGGTCTTTGTTAATTTTATTGATTTTTTATTACTTCTCAAGTGTTTCCTATTTTAGAGATTATTTATAGTTATTTATGTTAGAAAGTATAATGGTGTGTGTGTGTATATAAAAATGTTCTAATGTATTTACATTTGAACATACTCCCAAGGGAAAAATATTTATTTATTTCAATATTTCCTTCAATTTTAGTGGACTGTATTATTTTTTAATTTTTGTTTTTATACCTTGGCAGAATTTTGAAAAGAGATGTTTAAGAATTCTTAAACTTCTGCCAAGGCCAAAAATATGAATGTCCTTAATTATATGTATTAATATTTAAAATCTCATTTTAGCGTACACTTGTTTTCGTGTACTCATATGTGTGCTAAGTGATGGAACAATTTTATAAAACATTTATTAATTAAAAATACTTATTTATAGATTGTTTAATTCTGCTGCCTCCACCTTTATCCCGGATGTAGGTTTCCATCTCGCCTTGCTTCAATTTGTGATCACTTCTCAGTATTCCACTATTTATTTGGCTGTGTACCTTCCATATACTTTGTGCAATATCACCGTATGTGGCCTTCCATATACAAAGTTGTTTCCTCCATATTCCACTCTTTCTTTGGCTGTGCGCTGGTATTGTTTCTACCTTTGCAACAGGTGTTGTGATTCCATGATACTTATGTACAATATCACCTTGTATAGTCTTCCATATTCCACTCTTATGCGATGGTGTTGTTGCTGGGATTGCAGTTGTTGCCACAGTCGGTTTAAAAGTGTGATGGCGCTGTATCGTATCACCAGGAAGTGGTCCTGCCGGGAGGTTAACTTGGGCATTTACCATTGCTTTCTCCGCCTCACGCTGGATCTCTTGGGCTTCTTTATCCCCTTTTTATTTGGTGACATATTTTGTGTTGTCCATTTTTGTTTTGTGTGCGTTTTTAGCTAATTCAACTTTCATTTTGCTTCTAGGTGCGTCTTCAGTGACTTTTTCTTCTTTTAAAGTTATGGGTGCTTCAGCCTTCTTGGTACTTTGCTCATCAGGAGCATGGTTAAATTTTAAGAGCTTTTTTAATGCAGCGGCCCAAGCTTTCGATATTCTGTCACAGCTTTCCTTGGATGGTTCAGAATCGATAGCTTTATTTAAACTTTTGTAACCTCCCAGATATGATTGTTCCCCTTGTAATGGGGTATTTAATATAGGTTTTAAGGTTATAAAAACAAATTTCTTGTGATATTCAACCAAAAGTTCGTGGTACTTGCTCTCTTCTTCTTGATCATAGAATTGAGAAAAATGTATACTATGACATAATTTCATATCTTGAATTAAGGTGTCGAGCATCATGTTCAATTCTGCATCGTCTTCAATTTCGGGGTGTCCCAACAGACTTTGCCATACAACTATTTTCTTTTTAAATAGTATTTTTATTAGTTGGTCTTGGCTGAAATTACGGTGAGATGGAAGAATTGTAACATATTTCTAATTATATTCAATTAAGACCTTTTGGTACTCAACCTGTATCTCTGAGTGACACAATTCGTCATAATACAAGTTGAAGCATAATTGAACGTCATCATAGAGTGTATCGAATATTGAATTAAATTCTTCGATAATTTCAATCTCAGATTTGTCCAGCAGTATGTGCAAGACATCTAGTTTCCTTTTAAACACTTTCTTTATTAAGTGCCTTTGACTGAAATCAGGCTGACAAATCGTGAACTTGGCCATACTGAATAGTTTTATTTCTTATACTTTGCTCGAAATAGAGGAGGCTTATTATACCACCGAATGTGGGCTTGCCAGTGAAATAAAATGCAGGACTTTTTTGTTGCCTCATTTTAAATCTTGTCCTGTTTCTTTTACAGGACTTTTTTTCACTATTAATTCCCATTTTTAACGGTCAAAATGATTGAAAAAAATTACCAAAGAAGTAAAACAATGCTTTCGGCTAATTTTCTTATGAAAAATAACAAACTTTCAGTTTTTTTATTTTTTACTGCTTACCCTTGCACTTGTTTTTTAAACCTTACTTGTGTTGCCTGTCAATAGCAGGACTTTTTCAATGCCTAACTTGTAGGGCTTTTTTTTTGTTTTAATTCCTAAACTTGTTATTCTCCAAAGGAATCGTTGCAGGAAATTGTTTTCGTCGCCCGGTTGACCTTGCTGTGCCTCTACTCACAGCGGGTTGTATTCCTTTGGATTACAAGTCTAAGTATTTTTTTTTTTAAACTTCACTGCACTAGTTACTAGCTGTGTAGCTGCTAGTACGCGTACATGCACTTTTTTTACTTAAAAAAAAAAAATTTTTTTTTTTAAAAGCACCTTTCCACAGGATTTTTTTTAAAGAGTTTTTTTTTTTTATTTTTGCTTAAAATACATTTACTGTATTTGTATTTTATACACACGGCTCAACGGCTCGTATGGACCAATGTTAAATTAATAAATCAATGATTATTTATTAAATTGGCAATCCCTTACCGCTGGTGGGGGGAAGTTGTTCAGTTTTTTAAGGCAACAAATTAGGGTGAGTTTGTAAGACTGGTTTATTCAGATTTTTACATGAGTTTATATACAATTTCTTAAAATAATGTTCCTATTCTATTTAAATGTGTTTGTGTGAAGTAACAAACGAGCAATAAAAAAAGGGACTTTGTTAATTTTATTGATTTTTTATTACTTCTCAAGTGTTTCCTATTTTAGAGATTATTTTAAATGGATATACATGTCTAGCATACTGATTATTTATAGTTATTTATAATAGAAAGTATAATGGTGTGTGTGCAACTTATCATATTTGTGAGTAAGTATGTGAGTAAGTATCTGTGTAAGTATGTATTTATGTATATAAAAATGTTCTAATGTATATACATTTGAACACTAGGTGTCGCCCAATTACATTTTCCTTCATATCTTCTTGGGTTTTGTTGTTGGATTTTAAAGTCTGACACATTTTTTTGTCTCAAAGAGGAGGTTTTTCTCAAGAGAGCTCATTGAGCTCATGCGTTTCGTTGTGGTTCTTACCCACTATATCTCAGTTTCTACCACCCTTATGTAATGAGCTAATGTCAGTTAATTGAAGACCGTAAAAGATTTACGATTTTTTAAAATTGGTGTATTGCACTTTAAAATCCGAAAATAAATGCCGAAGATATGAAGAAAAATGCAATTGGGCGGCATCTAGGGTTGCGGAAAAAAAAAATTGGGTTTTAAATGTTTTTCAAAAACACTTCATAGGAGTGGAGGTACGGCCGACTTTTTTATTTTACTGTAAGGCGAGACGCTCTAATGCACATACTTTGGTTATAAGCAGTGGTGCCCAGAAAAATGTATATGGAAGGGTAAATTACTATGCATAGACAAAGATGTGTATACACTGAGATTTTTTTGTAGTTGAGTAAAAAAACTAATTTTTTTTATGTTTTTGAGGGATCACAAAAAAACTTGAAACTTACACCAAAAACTATTAGGGTACACAGAGTCCGAAATTACCAGCCATTCAAATATTGCCAGCTGGCAATATTTTGACAATTTACCAGGTTTAAAATTTTTTGTTTTTGTTTTGTCGGCAAATCGAAGATAGCACTTTGTGGCAATATTGCGGACTTATTCCCATGTTTAAATTTGTGGCAAAATTGAAAATTGTAATTTTGCTTCCTTTTGAAACATAATTCAGAAAAACAGAAAAAAGGTAAGTTTTGTTTACAGCTGAAAAGTGCCAATGTAAGAAGCGGAGCAGGGGTGCTCACAGTTCCATAGTGGTAAAACCTAAATTTAAAATGGAACTGTGAGTACCGGGTCCTCTTCCAAGCAGGATAATGTCAGTTGAATAATGCGACTTACTGAAAGTTGAAAACCAGCATAGATATATATTTTTAACGAATAAATACATTTATTTGAATTTCAACGTAATGCATGTCTAATGCAAAAATTTTGCTATGCAATCTAAGAGCCACTTGCATAAAAGGCGATAACGACTAATCGGTGATTAACTTGAGAGCTAACCATACAAAATACGTCAGTTAAACTCCGGTTAGTCGTTATTGGCTTTTATGCAAGCGTCCCTAACTAGTATGTATGTATGTATGTATGTACAAAAGACTTAAGAAACGAACTTGCTTAGTGCTAGGTATAAGAGACATTCCATATGAAAAAGTCTAATTCAAAAAGCTGGCTAGTCTCGGATTTTGCTCAAACTTTGAGGGACACTTAAGGGTGCTAAATGATGAAATTTACAAGCGCGTTTTTTTTTGTTGGATATTGGTTCGCTTCAACTTTAACACTATATAGGTAATGGTTGCTTGAAAAATGTTACAAAAATTATACGAAAATTTACTTTGAAAAAAAAAAAAAAAAAAATTTATATTGCTTTAGGAGATCCATCAGCACAGACCCTTAGTATGAGAATAACAAAACGAAATGTTGAGGTATTAGAAGCTAAAAGTCAGGAATGGAGCCCATGCGAAATTCGTATTTTTATCTCTTGAGAAACATGTCCGTTTTAGAGACTGAAAAACACGATTTTTGAAAACTTACAAATTTCGAGATAATCATTTACCAGTAAGGAGTGAGTTTTTTGGCCAATGGATGGATTAGTTTCTTCTAAGATATGTACCCTTAATTTCTGTAAAAAATTGAGTGGCTACTCAAAACGTTGAAGACGCCAGAGCCAGCTAAAGTTGACAAAAAAAAGGACAAAAATAACGTATTTGTACTACCAGGTTTTTAATACCAGGTACTCGATATATGATTTATTATTTACTTTTAAAGAATTACTCTCTTTTACCTTTAAAATACCGTATCGCATGTAAGGATATCTCTAATAGTTTTTCAAACTTTGAAAATCGACCAGTCCGAAACGAGTGGTTATAAAAATTAAATGTGTGTAAATTTGTTCCTTTAGGACCCTAAAGAAGTGTCCCGCAAAGTTTGAGCAAAATCGGAGACTAGTCAGCGACGATTTTTGTTAATATTAGACGTTTTCATATGGATTGACTCATAAAGAATGTTGATACTAAGGATGCTGTTGCCGTGGTTTTTGTTGTACGAAATCGTCACTCATACACAATACAATTATTGCTAAAGGTTTGACGAAGACTGCAGTCTAATTAATTAAAGACTTAAGAAACGAACTTGGTCAAGGTTTTTAGTATGATCAAACCAGTAAGACGCTTTTGTCCTGGCTGTTCTAATACTTTGCCTGCTGGGGCGAAGCAGCCACTCATTATTGAAGAACATGATTTCACAAATTTTGGAAAAGTTTGAAATTGATTTGATATAGAATACTTACCTAAAGCATTTTAGTATTTCCTTTTAATTTTAAACATCAAAACCAACACACATATTTTTAAAACTAAATAAACATTTATTTAAATATTTTTTTTTCACGTAACTAAGATTAACAAGGTCTGCCACAACCATAACCACCCCAACCACCCCAACCGCCCCAACCACCCCAACCACCCCAACCGCCCCAACCACGACCCCATCCGTAGCCACCATATCTGCCCCATCTACCTCTTCCCCATCCGCCATAACGTCTACCCCAGCGCGTCAAACGATCGCCTTCGGTTTCATCACCTTGTTCTTCGCCTTCTACATTAGCTAGCGATAGCGGTTCAACTGCCACTGGTTCCAATGCAACAACAACTTCATTAGCTTCAGGCTCAACAGGACTACTCCAAGCGCTGGTTATGAGTGCAATAAACAACACTGCCGCTAAACACAATGAAAGTACACGCATTGTAGATGTTTAGATTTAGATTTTATTTATGGTTAAACTAAAGTTTTCGTTTTTATTTGATGTGCAGCAAGGTGTTTAAACTTGTCGGTGTGAAATTTTGTGTTGAACTGATTTTTATATTCTGCTGTTGCCTTATTTATACTCAAATCCTTAATCTTTCTCTTCATCAAACATACATATATATGAAAGTAGAAATAGGATTATGAAATAAACAGAAGAGTTCCACAAGCATTGTCCCACGACCTTTCATCACATTCCAACACCAGCCAAACGAAAGAAATTGTTTTTGTTGCGCTTCTCTTCATTCATTGTTCTAAAGTGCATCGTCATTGCATAGCTGTAAAGAAAAACAGTTTATACATATATGTGTGTATGTATGTCTTAGAGCGACCTTAGTGACCTTCTTCAAATGTTGCCTTAAATAAATGCAAGTCACGCCAGATTGTATACTGCTGTGCAGGATCATTTGGTGAGGTATTAAAAAATATGCCTAGTCATACTGATCTAGCAATATTCTGATCTTGTATAGGTATCAGTGACCTTTTTCAAATGTTGCCTCAAATAATTGCAAGTCACGCCAGATTGTATCCTGCTGAAAAATATGCCTAGTCATGCTGATGTAGCATATTTATCAATGTCTTTGGTATGGAAACATAGAGCCATAGATAATAGTTATGGATTTGAAGGCCACATACGCTAAAGACAGTGCCATGTACAGTTTTCGAGTTAAAATTGATTTTTTTATGACAAAGGGTTCAGGAGCTCGTCTACTAAAAAATCTCAAGCTTAAGCCTCAGACACATAAAATGCTCACCAGACTAATTATAGCCCTATTCAATATGTAAACCCTCGGAGATCCCTGTCCTGAGCTAGTTAAGCTCACCTTCAGAATTTCCCTGAGTTTCTTCGGTTACCAAAAAAGATAGTGTTTGAATTGATTGCGGTCCATAGAATGCCTCATATTTGGGTCATTCCATAAAAAGCTAATTTTGTATGGGTCTCCTTTTCCGGTAACTCCCAATCTTTCCTTTGAGAATGGTTTTGATATTCTATATCTCCATACCAAATTTAAGGTCCGATCCAACCACAAGTAATTTTTTCAGGTATATAAAAGTTTTATTGGAACCTTGAGAAGGTTTTATTTCAATATGTAAACTTAGATGCTCAACATCTTTTATTTAATAAACTACAAGGCGTAAAAACTAAGTATATTTGCTAAATTAAAACTGTCATGCCTCACTACTCTAGCCGTAATAGCCACCGCCTCCATACGAGTTTGAATTTGACACTGCGCTCGCGCTGGAACTACTTTGACTACCGCCGAATCCACCACCAGGGCCTCCGCCAAAGCCACCTCCTGGATATCCACCACCAAAACCACCTCCTGGATAACCACCACCGAAACCGCCGATTGGACTGCCTCTAAAACCGCCTCCAGGATAGCCGCCAAAACCTCCACCTAGATATCCACCAAAGCCAGCGCCGCCAACAGGGAAGCCACCATAACCACCACCGCCTACAGGAAATCCACCATAGCCACCACCACCATAGCCAGGCGCACCATCACACGATACGTTGAGCAGGCAAACAGCAATACACAATAACGCTACGAACTTCATTTTGGAGCTGCCTCGTAGCTTGTTTGCTGATAGAGGACTGATCGATTTGTAAGTTTGTACTACAAAGATGTTTTAGTTTTATAGTCTAATGTAAATTGCTTGAATAAAAGAGTTCAATAACACACGCGTCGTTATGTAAATAACTATTGCATAATCAGAAAATGATTAGGCTGCAAAATTTTGCATTTCTTTGGTTTATGAATTTTTAAACAATCATAATTTTTATCAAATTTAAGTGACATTGTTTATTAGCCAAACGTATTAGTAAGCGAAAGAAGGGGATTTTTGTGTTTGCCTTTGAAGTTGATACATTTGGTTGAGCATTTAGGCCAGCGGTGTCCACGTATTTCAACTTACTGGGCCATAGGTTCAAGTGGCTGCCGCAGAGGCACACTAAGGCCAGTTTTGAAAGCCCTGTTGTGATACCACCAACACTAGGAAAGTCAGTCCCGGAATTCGGCCATATGGAAAATCCCCGAGTTGTTAAGATTCTCCATATCTCACACTAAATAAAAAAGGGTCACACTTCAACATCGGAGTAACTTTCAGTTGAACGCTTCTGGATCGCACAAAAGTAATTTGATTTTTGAAAACTTGGCATCACTGTGCTCTTTAAAGAGCAACGATAATATTCAAAAAGAAAAAAATTGCATATACTGGCTGTTTATATTTTTATTAGGCGATCTATGCCAAAAAAGTGGCCTAAAAAAATTTTGAGGTGTGCCTTTTTTTGATTTAGGGTACAACAATTTTTACAAGAACAAGTTCCCGGTATCGCATAGAATCTATTATATTAATACGCTAACAAATTTTTATACAAACAGTTGCCAAGCTAATACACAAACTAAATATGCAAACATTTTTATAAAATGCAAATGGATTTGTCTGTAATAAGCGAATGAAAATTTCTCACGCCGCTTGAATTGGTTATCTGACTATCAATTTGTACATAAAGCGATAGCCCAGTGGGAAGCGTCAGGGGGTAGTGGTCGAGCGGTTGACGGTTCGAGCACAGCCACAGCTATCGGGACATTTTTTTTTCTTTAAAATGTTTTTTTTTTTTCATTGAAAATTGTTTTTATTTTTTTAATATAGAAATATTTCTAATCTTAATTTTTTTAAATTTTGTGTATGTGTGTGCAATAGTACAAAACTCATCCATTTTAAAATGGCTGTAATTATCTTAATAGGTAAGATAATCGCATATGGCTTACCATTTTGGAAGCTTCAAAGCCTAAACTTTAAGAGTATGTAAAAATATTTTCAAAAAAGTTTGAAAAATTAAAAGAAAATTCACTTTGAAAATGTATGGGAAAGGGTGAAAAAAATAGCCACCCCTAAGGGTTAAGTTAGAGCGCTAATTTTTTGCAAGGCTTATTTTCTCATCAATACCTAACTTTTTAGGAGTAAAGACCAAGTCGACATTTTTTTTGAATCACCCTAATATATATATTTTATAGGTCCTTTAATTTTGTACTAAACGAAGTGGTTAGCGGTCGTCTTAAATTTTACTACAGACAACCACTTATTTCTATTCATGTATATTAATTTGTAAAAGGGCAGATATACAACCCGAACACCAAACACGTCTAGACAAAATTTTACCACTTTTGAAAAACATTAAAAAAAAAAAATCAATATACGGTTACTCACATAAATAAGTATGCACCCCGTTTTGGCAATTCTCACCAATTTCGGCTTAAGAAAATTTGTTTTAATTAATTTCCTCTCACCTTCCTTGTCACGATCGAACACATAAACTATAAATTATATTTTCAAAGTGCGTAAAAAATTTGGAAAAATTAGACGAATTTTCATGGAAATTTTAAAATATTTTTCAAGAATTTTTAGAATTTTTTTGAGCATGCAGTTTTGTAGCTCATTCAATTTTAGTGTAAGTCTCAAGTATGTAAGAAATTTCGCTGATTTATGGCAATTTTTTTTCCTGAGGACTTTGGGATTTTCCTCCATATAAATTTATGGGCGTAATTTTTTTTATATGGAAAAAACCAATGAAGCCCTTCAGAAAAAAAATTGCCAAAAATTAGGAAAATTTTTTACGGAAGAGCTACAAAACTGCATACTCAAAAAAATTCTAAAAATTCTTAGAAAAAATTTGAAAATTTCCATGAAAATTCGTCGAATTTTTCCAAATTTTTTACACATTTTTAGAATATAATTTATAGTTTATGTATTCGATCGTGACAAACATTCTGAGAGGAAATTAGTTAAAATAAATTTTCTTAAGCCGAAATTGGTCAGAATTGCCAAAAAGAGGTGAATACTTATTTATGTGAGTAACTGTAACTACATTTTTTTCAAAATACGAATAAAAAATCAATAAAAAATGTCTTTTTAAATATGTCTAAGTTATGGTTAAGGAAAATAGCTGAAAACCCATAAAAAACTGTTTTTGCAAGAGGATAGATTTTGCCCGATTTGACCACTTTTGAATAATTTTTTTTTAACTCATTATAATTTTTTTTTTTAATCAAATCAAAAATCGATATAAAATGTCTTTTTAAATTAAATATTAAAAAAAGGCATGTATGAAAACGTCTAATATTAGCAAAAATCGTCGCCGGCTAGTCTTGGATTTCGCTGAAACTTTGAGGGACACTTTTTTAGCGTCCTGATAGAACGTATTTACACTCATTTAGTTTTTATTACCACTCGTTTCGGACTGGTCGAATTTAAAAATTTATAAAACGTCATTTTTAGGCATACCCTATTATTGCTGTACAAATGTTTCTATTGGAGATATCCTTACGTTCTGTACGCGTTTTAAAGGTAAAAAAGAGTAGTTTGTTTAACAGTAAATAATAAGTGATATAGCTAGTCTTGGTATTAAAAACCTGGTACTAAAAATACGTTTTTTTTATCCTTTTTTTTGTAAATTTTAGCTGGCTCTGGCGTCTTCACTGTTTTGAATAGCCACTCAATTTTTTTTTGAGAAATTAAGGGTACATATCCTAGAAAAAACTAACCCATACATTGACCAAAAAAACTCACTCCTTATAGATAAATTATTATCTCGAAATTTGTAAGTTTTCAAAAATTGTGTTTTTCAGTCTCTAAAACGGACACGTTTCTCAAAAGATTAGAAATACGAATTTCTCATAGATACCAGTCCTGACTTTTAGCTTGTAATATTTGAACATTTCGTTTTGTTATTTTCATACTAGGGGTCTCTGCTGATGGATCTCCCAAACCAATATGCAGAAAAAAAAATTTTTTTTTGGGATCGCCTTCAAAATATTTTTAATCCTAGGAGTGGACTGGAAAAACTTTTTTTTTTGTATGGGGACCGATCCGGGCTAGTGGCCACCCTGAAAGCCGCCCGAAATGACAACACCCCAGTAGAAAGTCTTAGTATGAAACATGACAAAATTTGATCCCAATCACTTCAGCCCTTCACGAGATATTGGTCGGATAAACCAAATGGTTTTACGTGGCAACCCTATGTAGCAGTTCTGCCTGAAAATATCTTCGTTAGGATACGACACAAAATACCTTGGATTTATTACCAATATTAGCATATTTTGTTCAATATAAAAAAATGAAATAGGTGGCAACCCTGTAAGCTGCCCTTAAGTGCAAACGCTCGAATGGAAAGTCTTAAATTGAAGCAAACTATTTACATATATGCCAAAATTGATCCAAATCGCTTTAGCTGTTCCCGAGTTAGAAGTAGATATGCAAAAGATCTATTTCGAAGTGCTTGGCGAGACATCTGCTGGAGAGTAGACAAACCAACAGTTTACATTTCCATCACAACTTTCCGTATTTTCGTCGCAAATTTTATTAGTTCATTTTTTAATTTCACTCTCCATAGAAACTTTGTATCGTCGCTAAGAAGTTAACTTCAAAAATTTAAAGTCCACCGTTCTGATGTTTGCAGGAGTAAAGCTGTAGTTAAACTTACATAGCATAGACTTGAGAACTGTCACAAAGAGTTCTGCTGAATGAGTTTTGCAAAAAAATCACAGACACTTAACTAAACATGGAACTCTCTTGATTTTCTACGTAATCTCTAGAGGGAGTTTACATTTTGAAATAAAAATTCGTTTTTTCTTAATTATTTTTTCTATTATTATATTAAAGTTCGATTTGTTACAATTATCCTTAAAGTAAAATAATTTAAAATCTCTACAGCTACTACATCTCAAACATATAAAGGTGCAGCTTATCCATAGAATGGCAATCCACCACCGTAACCGCCACCAAAGCTGCTGGCAGATGCCGATGCACTAGCGCCACCGAAGCCACCACCAAAACCACCGGGATAGCCACCATAAACGGGATAACCACCGATGCCACCAAAACCACCAGGATAACCGCCGAAGCCATAGCCGGGATAGCCACCGATACCACCAAAGCCACCACCGAAACGTTTACGACGCACAAATGTTTCTGTGGCGCCGCCCTCCGCTGCCGCTTGCTGCTGCTGCTGCACTGGTACTACGCGCACTTCCTCATCTCCAGCGGGATATGCATTAGCCATAGCGATGACGATAGCAACAACTACGCAAATGAGCAACTTCATTGTAATTTGATTAAGGTAAATACTGTTATTACTAAAAGTATATGTTGTTATTTATTTAGCCACTAAATGTTTAGAAATCGCAAATTGTTTTAAACGCGTCTAATTTTGTTCTGATATCAAATTTTTTATCGACCACCACTTTTATACTAAACCCACTCTGGAGCTGAGATCTGTTTAGATATCAAAAACGCAAATAATTAGCACACTTAACACTTCCAAACAACTTTTTTTTTTTGTGAATTTCAAGTTTCTTGGGTTATTTTTCTTTCTTTTTTGTTGCCATCTTCTGGAATTTTTTTTGTTTATTTTGATTGGCGCATAAAACAAATCAATTAAATCGGCCGGCGATTTTTGGTTGGGACTTTTAGTAGGCCGGTGATATTATAAGTATCTTAAGCTTATTAGTAGAAATATTATTGTTGTGTATCTGCATATATGAAAATATAGAAAATTTGCATTTATGGTTTGTAGGTATGTTTATACATACGTACTTATTTGAATTAATTTAAATACTAATGTACACTTTTTTGCTAATTTTTAATTTTTCGCAAAAAATTAATCAACTTAGATTGATGCCAAAAGTTATAATAAAACAAGTAAGGAAGTCTAAGTTCGGGTAAACCGAACATTAAATACCCAGCGGTAATTTTCATATGATTTTCGAAATTTTCCATTTCGGAAGTAGGCGTGGTTGGGAAACGATTTCGTCCAACTACATTAGGTATACTCCCTATTATGCTAGTATACCTTGCACCAAATTTCATCGTTCTACCGTAATCAGTTTAAAAGTTATGACCCGTGAAATTTTCAAATATGCCTCCCGGAAAACTGGGCGGTGCCATGCCTAATTTTAAAAATTTATTAAAAAATCATAATAAAATTATAAGCGGGTTCTTCCTACCAAACTATATCATTTTAGCCATTTCCTTTACCGAATAATGTCAATTTTGGGTGATTTTCGAAGTTTTCGATATCGAAAGTGGGCGTGGTTGGAAGGCGATTTTATCCAATTTCATCAAGTATACTCCCAGCGATACTAGTATGCTTTGTGCCAAATTTCATCGTTCTACCGTAATCAGTTTAAAAGTTACGACCAGTCGTATTATCAAAAATGCCTTCCCTTAAAGTGGGCGTTGCCAAGCCCACTATAAAAAATTTATGGAAATATCATATTAGAATAAAATTATAGTATCATTTTAGCCATTTCAGCTACCGAGATATGTCACTTTGTGTGATTTTCGAAATTTTCGATATCGAAAAAGGGGGCGTGGTTATAATCCGATTTCGCCCATTTTCAATAGCAACCTTCCTTGGCCAGAAAGTAACCTGTATACAAAATTTCATACAAATATCTCTATTTTTCCTCAAGTGTACACGGACAGACCTACGGACATGCCTTAATGAACTTTGAACCTAAGAACTTTCATATATGGAACTCTTTCTACTAGTACTAGTACGCTGAGTATAAAAAAGATAACGAATAAACTCACATACAAAAAAATGTATTCATTTTATAACACTGTATAGCAGCCGATTGGGTATGGGATCTAGCCAACTTTTTTGAAGAGATTGAGACATACTTAAAAAACTGGGGTACGTAGTTTGTTTAAAAAATGTTTCAACTGATCTCGAAAAACCTCATGCGGTTGTAAAAAAAAGTATATCAATCAAACAAGGAAGTCAAGCAAACTACGCCCACATTTTTCCATTTTTTTTAAATAAAGCAATTGGAAAAGCAAGATTAAAAGGGTCTTATTTCGAACTTCGAAAGCCCATAACTAAATTTTGGAGGCTAACTTCGAAAAACGGGGTATGTAGTTACTAATCTATGTCTCAGTATCTTGTTGTTGTTGTTGTCGTTGCTGTTCTTCCGTTAGGAAGAAGAAGATGGGTAATGAGAGATGAGGGGCATCATATACGTAGATCACCTCTTACGACCGGTATGCCTACCTCGGGCATATTCTAAACCATGGGTCGGCAGATTGGTAAATGCAGGTGTATAAGTGAGAACGCTTATACACGCGCTGTGATCGTCCGAACTATATTTTTAACATTCGCTGACCAAACAAGCGACACCCCCACGCGATGTGGTTTCGCCCCTTGCCCAGCGACGACTACATCATTTGGTAAACAAAGAGCGCAACGTGTCTGTGTGATGAATCCAACTTGTTTGACTGATCTTAAGATCTATGGGGCGCCGATGCTTGTTCTAAACCCCTAACCCACAGGAGTAGTCCCAATCTCTTCAAACATGTTGGTTGGATCCCATACCCAGAAAAAAAATCGATTTTGCTGTATAGTGTAATAATACCGGGTTACGTAAAATAAGAACGGAAATATTAAAAACAAAACTCAATTGATTTTATTTGACGCCTTTTCTCAGTAGTCTAACAAGTTTAAATCATGTATACCCAGTTGGATGATTAAAATAAAATGTCGCCTGTGTCTTCCCCTCAAAAGTTAGCTATTGATAAGAAAATAATGAACCCGAGAATTGGTACGGAGATTTACCATACTCACGAAATAAATGGGGGTTATTGAAAAAGGTTCAAGGTACGGACCTGAAAGTCCATTCTCCATATTTTGTATCAGATTTTCTGACTAGCCTTGTACAAAGATAATGCTGCCTTGCACAAGTTTGTATAGAGTTCTATGCGAGAAGAACTCTGGGCCATCTTGCATGCTTTGCTTAGAACATAACCCAATAACTATGTATGTAATTCGTTTAGCCCTCTGGTTTCGCAGCTCATACATATATGATTACTTATTAAACTTTGGTCTTTCTTTTCTTCTTATTTTATTATTCCAGCCAGCTATAAACGAATTCGTTTGCATCTTCCCCAAAGATTATCCTTCTCAAAGCTTACGACTCTGTTCTTAATTTCGTCCATAATTTTTTTTTTATTAAAAAATATTTCAAATAATTTATTTATCACATTATTGCACACACAACTTTTTATTAATTAGATTGCAATTTTCACTTTTAGCGTCCATAACCGCCATAACCGCCAGAACTGGCACTGGCACTAGCGGATGCTTGCGCATTTGCATAACCACCGCCGCCACCACCTGGATATCCACCATAACCACCACCACCACCACCACCACCTGGATGTCCACCATAACCACGGTGCCCACCACCACCATGTCCGCCATAACCGCCACGACCACCGCCGAAACCGCCACCACCGTATCCACCATGACCGCCACCACCGTAACCACCACGACCTCCGTAGCCACCACCACCTCCACAACAGCCACCACCACGCGCTTCACGTTTGTGTTCACCATCCATATCCACAACTAAGGGTGCATTCACAGTATCCAATGTTTCTTGCTTTGGCTCCACGGCATCGGGACTAGGATAAGCGTATGCCATGGCAAGCATCGCCAAGACGATGGCGACGATCAGTTTCATATTTTTGATTGGTATTAAAACTATTCCGAGATTCGATAAAAATTTTAGTTGTTGACGCAGCGAATGTAAAATTCTATTGATCTCTCTAAGCTTAGATTTTTCAAATTTATACCTTGCGTTTTTGATGAAATACTCAGTGTGTAAAACCTATGCATCAGCATACTTGATGATTCCAGGGGAGAGTAATTAATCGTTTTAATATATCATAAATATAAAAAGTAAGAGATGTGTTAGTCTGTTTACTAGGGTGATTCTTAATTTTCCTTTTACTCTTTTGCATCACCTAAACGGTCTTGAATTGGAGTCTGCGTAGTACCATAAGAATACCGGAATATAGTTACTTATTATTAAGCCATTGCATAGATTTTATCGCAGGCTTTGGCGGTGGGAGTGAAATGAAAAAAATGTTAATGGTAAAAAAGTTCGTAACGGACTTTTTTTAATGTTAAAAGGTTCGGCGTTAGCAACATTACTTGACAAAAATAAATATAAGCGTTGCCTACATTTAGGCGTATGACGTTGTACTAATGTTAGCAACAGGCCGATTACATAAAGTTGGAGCTGTATATTACATTACATTAAAATTGGATCTGTAAGCGTTGCCTACATTTAGGCTATACTACTAACAGTGTGACGTTGTACTGATATTAGCAGCAGGCCGATTACATAAAATTGGAGATGTATAGGCTATACTGTTAACAGGTTAAGGCTGTACTGCTCTAAGGTCATAAGTATGATCATTAAGTTTTCATAAATATTATAATTGCATAAGTTGATAAAAAGTGATATGCAATAGCTTTACCGCGACAGTCCCCGAGTGCCACACGTCCTTTTTTTTTTGAGGTTCGTCGTTTTTGGAATAAATATTGCCAACTATAGAAAGTCGCTCGTTAAGAAGAATATTCTACTAGAACAAAAACCACCGAAAGGAAATGTATTACCGTGATGATTTAAACACCCTTAGAGCAATAATAAAAGAAAAGCCAAGACGACTTTTGTCTTTTCCTGGTAGAATTGGCCCATTTTCTTAAAAAAAACTAGTTGAAATTGTTATTCATAGCTGTGCATTGTGTAAAACTTATCACACGTCAACTACACATTAAGATTCTTCCTGGGCGATTCTAAATGTGGACAGCCGCAGGGTTGCTATTTTGAGGAACTGTGGATTGTAGCTCTGATCATGGTTTGGGAAAAGTTCTCAGATAGATTATACCGCAGTCGTTTTTTTTTAGGCAAGTCGCTTTGGAACAGTCCTGCAGGTCTGAGACGTTTTTGAAGACTTTAAGGACTAACTATTTTAATTTCATTTATTTGCGACCACCCTAACAAACGTTCATTAATCAACACTCACCATAATATGTATAGGTCATCAACTGAGATATTAAAAACTCTAAAGATTGGGAAAGAAGTTACCAAAAATCCCCAAAATGATGCAAGTCGATATGTGAATTAAGAAAGTGAGAATAAAAAATGTAATTATCTTTTGCAAACAATTTTTTTTTAGCTAACTCATCATTTGTGCTCCAAATGTTAGCGATCGTTAGCTTTTGTTATTTGTAATTTACTTAGGTATGAATGAAAGATAAAAAAACTACAAAATATCTTTTAAGAGTGTGTTTTTTGTAGACCTAACAAGAAAATACCACATTACATGGATAGTCCGAAAAATATGGAACACATTTTTGAAGTGTAAACTTCTATAGGGACTTGCATTCGAGAAAAAATGAAACGAACAATGCGACAACATTCATATGAAACAAACAAGGTTGCATACTTTCAGGCATACATAGTATATTTCAAACATTTTCAAGAATTTTTAAGTTCGTTGCTAAAATTTAAATTTTTATGCTACACTCTAATGCAAATTTACACGAATAGGTATGACTGAAGAAAGTGAGAATAAAAATTTAATTATCTTTTCCAATAATTTATCATATGTGCTTCGAATGTCAGTGCTCTGAGAGGTAGACTTTTGTAATTAATCAAGAAATTTTGTAGATCACGTTTAAAAAAACACATGTACATTAGGGTGGTCCTTATAATCAAATGTACCATTTTTTTTCTAGTCTCACCCCTTCGAAGGGTTGCACCCCCTTCAAAAATATCGCAAATAAATTTCTTACCCGATTTGAGATGATTTAGCGTATCGCATGGGGGTCAAAGTTCAGATTGCCCTAAGGAGACTTAAAAAATAAAAGTGAATTTTCTTTTTATCCAATACTCGGAATCGATAACACTATGGCCGGAGATGTTACATACAAAATTTGGTTCCGATTGGAAACACCTAAGGCGTGAACTAGAGATGGGCGCGTGCATGTTTTTTGCGGCACGATACGACACGGCTACGAAACAGAATTTCGAGAAAGTATGCACTAACACGCACGGGGAAAAATCACTAAAATACGGCAAGACACGCACCCAAAATTATAAACCCCTCAGCTAAAAGTGTATTGAATTTAAGTTCAGATAGGTAGTTCGTGTTTTTTTTTTTCGAATCTCGGACCCAGCACGAGTTCAACACAATATCGCATTTTCAAACACGAGCTCATGTACATACGCGTGCGTGTTTCGTGTCATGATCAAAAACACGCACGGCACCCATCTCTAGGCTAAACTTTAACATCCCTGGGACACGCCTTAGGTGCTTCCAATCGGAACCAAATTTTGTATGTAACATCTCCGGCCATAGTGTTATCGATTTCGAGTATTGGATAAAAAGGGCAATCTGAACTTTCACCCCGTCCGACACGCCTTAATCGTTTCAAATCTCGACCAAAATTTCAGTAATATATCTTTGGCTATATACCATGGGTCGGCAGATTTGTAAATGCAGGTGTATAAGTGAGAACGCTTATACGCTCGCTGTGATCGTCCGAACTATATTTTTAACATTCGCTGACCAAACGAGCGACACCCCCACGCGAAGTGGTTTCGCCCCTTGCTCAGCGACGACTAAATCATTTGGTAAACAAAGAGCGCAACATGTCTGTGTGATGAATCCAACTTGTTTGACTGATCTTAAGATCTATGGGGCGCCGATGCTTGCTATATACCTATCGGTCTAGGGGTTATGTTAGGTTGCAAGGGCAGGATAGAGTACACCGACCCCGTCCAACACTTAGGACAGAAAAATAGGCCCATTGTGATTGAGCATTTGAAAATCTGATGATAAAATTGTCTCCCTGCAAATAAGAACCACCCTAATGTACATCAGTAAGAGCAAAAAGTAAAAACAATTGTAAAATTAGTGTAGCTAGGGGCTATTTTCGAGTGAATCTCGTTATTTTTTGCAACTCCATGACAAAAGATTAAAGTGTAGATCACTACTAAAGTGCATTCACCCAATAACATTAATATATTTAAACATACGCGTAAATTAATAAAGTTTTTATTCGTCAAACAATTAATATTACTTGCTATTTATTAACTTTTCAATATTGCCCACACACAAAAAAATATATTATAAATCGTAGATGCGCGCTAATTACATACTGAGTTGTAGAAAATTGCTAAGCGAAACCGTAGCATTTCATATTTATTTATAATATTTCATATTAACATATATGTATGTATATATGTACATTAGACTGGGCCAAAAATTGCTATATTTTTTCAGATGTTTAAACTAAAGTCTAGAGATCTATCATCGCTAGTTTAGATTTTACAGACATTACCTCATATTTGGTATAAAAACTATCAACCATTGTTGTAAAACACGATTTACCTGAACATATTTTTGAAGGAAATCGAATTCTCTACAAAATTTGCATTGACCAAAATTTTCTCAGCCTAGCCGTTTTCTAGTATTCTAGCCTCAAAAATTAGCAAGTTTTTTCGATTTCCCACTTTTTTCTTTTTTAATTTTCAAAAATGCAAACATCCTTGTACAAAAAAGATAGATACAGATTCTTGAAGGAAATTGAGTGGGTTACAAAAAAGGTTAAATAATATTTTTTTGTAAAGTTACCCTCTCAAAAGTTATTTAGTATTAAATACAAAAAAAAACACATTTCCATCTTTTTTTGATGTTTTTGATCCAATTTTTTTTTACTAAATTTTGTTTATTGATACTCTACATGATTAATCATCATTATATGATCAATATAATAACAAAAAAAAAAAAAAAACATTTTCAAATACGTTCAAACATATTTTGCCTTAACATATGCTTTCTCTGCTAGGGTGTAGTTTTACAGTCTTCAAATGGCCAAATGGCGCAGCCACAAAAAACAAAAAGTTGACAAAACTGTGAACTCAATACATTCATTTTCATGTATTTTGGCGAGCTAAATCCAAATCCGTGATTAGAATTAGCCTAACGGGTCGCAGTGCTTCTCTAAACTAACAAAACCATCATAAAATAATATTGGAATATTTTGCTAGGTTAGGGCCGAACCTAGGGCCCGTTATTAAATTCTGATATCGAATTCGGATTCAGCAGCCAATTTCCCTTAAGAATATGTGTTTAGATTTATTCGATGTTGATTTTTTCATGTTGCGCAAATTTTCAAACCAAAATCGGGAAAATCCAAAAAAAATGCCAATGTTTGAGGCTAGGATACTAGAAGACTGCTAGTCTGAGAAAATTTCAGTCTAGGCAGCTTTTGTAGGAAATTCAATTTCCTACAAAAATATGTTCAGGTAAATGGTGTTTTTCAACAATGATTTGTCGTTTTTATACCAAATTAGAGGTTAAGTCTGTAAAATCTAAACTAGATGATCTCTCTTTACCCATCTACTCCTTCCTTACGTCATGGGATGACATGACCTAGAAGGTTCCACTGGTCATACCAAATCGCTGCCACGACAGTCGGGCAGTACCCCAAGGAAGATTTCGTTTTACGACTCTAGATCAAGTTACCCTAATATAACTACGTAACAAATACAAATGTAGGTAATCCCACGCGACTTTCTTTAACGACTAACTAATATTTTTTAATTAATTGTTATTTAAAAATTATTCGCAGCCGGCATAGACATCAACAATAACATCATTGTTGTTTAGCTTTCGAACTCAGCTTCCATTTTTTTTTCCAATAAAACTTTGTTTACAAATCAAGTCAAAACCTGTTTTTCGGTGATTTCTTTTTTCCTGCTTAGTAAGTTTTGTGCATAATATGTTTCTCTTCTTTACGACTTTTTAAGTGAATATAATTAAAATATGCCATATTAAAGCAGGACATTTAAGCAGTGCAAAGATCATTGCTAAAGTGCAATCGGGTTTACTACCTTCTTGCTATGGATGGCAGCATTCTAGTATTGTTGGGAGTATACCTGATGGAATTGGATAAAATCGCCCTCCAACCATGCCCACTTTCGATATCGAAAATTTCGAAAATCACCTAAATTGACATAATTCGGTCACGGAAATGTGTAAAATGATATAGTTTAATAGGATGAACCCCCTGGCCATTCTATTATGATTTTTTGTTAAATTTTTAAAAGTAGGCGTGGCACCGCCCACTTTTCAGGGAGGCATATTTGAAAATTTCACGGGTCATAACTTGTAAACTTATTACGGTAGAACGATGAAATTGCTACAAGGTATACTAGCAGAATAGGGAGTATACCTGATGTAATTGGAGGAAATCGCTTCCCAACCACGGCCACTTCCGAGACGGAATATTTAGAAAATCATAAGAAAACTACCGCTGGGTATTTAGTGTTCCGTTTACCCGAAATTAGACTACCTTACTTGTTTTAATTTACTCTTGCACTTTTAAAGAGGGTACTTTCAGGTATACTAAAAACATATTTTAAACAATTTTTGTGAACTCAATATTTTTTATAGTACACCTCTGACATTTCTTATATTCAGATTTTCTGAAATTTTTTTTATAGACAAACTAGCGTACCCTCACCCGCTTCGCTGGGTGAAAGAAAAAGGGAAATGAAAGATGTTCTTTGTTTTTTTCTTGCTTTATCATTTAATTCATGCTCGCCCTCTTTTTGTGACTTATTCTAATAACAATGTTTTATTTATTTTAGTGATTTACTCTAATTATTGTAAACTAACAACTTCTTCTAAACATTTTTCACATAACTCCTACTTACGGTTTTGATATCCTATACCTTTATAGCGATTTCCAGGTCCTTACCCTGCTTGAAAATTTAAGTTTTTATGTGTGACAATGCTTTTGATATAATATAGGTCTATACCAATTTTCAGGTCCCTACCTTGAACCCTTTCCCAGATATTCTGCTTTAAAAATTTAGTTTGTATGGGAGGTGCCACGCCCCCTTTTCTGATAATACCCATTTTATGTGTGAGAATGCTTTTGATATCATATAGGTCTATAATAATTTTCGGGTCCCTACCTTGAACCCATTTGCAGATATTCTGCTTGAAAAAGTTAGTTTGTATGGGAGGTGCCACGCCCCCTTTTCTGATAGCCCCCCTTTTTATGTGTGGAAATGCTTTTGATATCATATAGGTCTATACCAATATTCAGGTTCCTACCTTGAACCCTTTCACAGATATTATGCTTGAAAAATTTAGTTTGTATGGGAGGTGCCATGCCCCCTTTTCTGATAACCCCCTTTTTATGTGGGAGAATGCTTTTGATATCACATAGGTCTATACCAATTTTCAGGTCCCTACTTCGAACCCTTTCACAGATATTCTGCTTGAAAAATTTAGTTTGTATGGGAGGTGCCACGCCCCCTTTTCTGATAACACCCTTTTTTAGTTATATACCTTCTCCATATGTGTCTCTTCAATGTGGCAAAGTTTGGTTAAAATTGGTTCAGCCATTCTCCGTAAAGTTCATTACAACGCGAAAAACGGTTTAATTTAAGATTCAGTTTTACTTGAATGAAAAATATGTTTAATTTTAACTTTTAGTTAATTTTTTTTCCTGCAGGGCACTACCTATCTTGCTTAGCTTGAGTGTCTGTTCATACGCCTACCTGTTGTATTGTTGTTGGGGATTTTCTGTCTGCGGTTAAAATTAACATTTGTTTTGATTCTACCGAAGCTTTTAAACTTTACAGAGTAGATACCTTAGTCACTATATTAACCTCGATCTAATTCGACCCGATTAATACCGGTAAAAAATGTTAACGTATTTGTGCATATTGTGACACTCATATTCACTAGCGGGTTTAGAACTGGCTATTTCGATCATTCACTGAAACGAAATCGCTTAGCCCTAATACATACAGCTTAATAATTGGCTGTCCTTTCTTCAGAGTCTATAAAATTCTGTTAGTAGAGAAAGAAATATTTTATGTTTAGGACTACGATACACAATTTTGACATGGGTGACTGTGAGGCATGAAAAATGTTAATATGTAAATACTTTATTATTAATTAAGACTCCTTCTTTATTCATATATTTTCGGGCTAATGACCCATTCACACCTTGTTAAGGCATCATAAATGGCAAATATGCCTACAATTAAGGTATTCTAACAGTCCTAAAAATGATTATACTAATAAATAATAATAGTTAAATATCGTGAGATATTCAAGAAACTGTGCGGTAGACTCAACACCTCCGCATTCGCGACAAATTTAGAAAATCACGGAAGTGAACCACAACTAAAACTGCAAAAAGTTGTATGCAAATATTTTAGTTTTTTTGCGAAAATGAGCGAAAGATCAGTGTCTTAAATAAATATTGCGCATTCGACAATGTCAATGTCAGTGACAAAGCACAAAACTGCTTAAGCTTGATCAATATAGGTGCGGACTAGTATGAGAGTTGTTAAATACTCTGTTATTAAGCCAAATTTTAGTCTGTTGATGGCTTCTCAAATGTTATGAAGCTATTGTTACTGGTACCGAAAAAGGATTATTTATACTTCAGGATATATATCGAGACTACAGGTGTTTGAACTTTGAAACTATATTCTTTCAAATGCTTTTGAAGTCTACACTGCTAATTTCGGGGTCATTTTGGCCAAAATTGGGGTAATTATACGATCATTTTGGGATCTTTGCTCATTTTGGGGTTATTTTGGGATAATTTGGAAGCATTTTTGAGTAATTTTGGAGTTAATTCGGGGTCCGTTTGGAGTCAATTTGGGGTAAATTTAGGCCAATTTTGGAATCATTTTTGGAATCAGTTTGTGGTCAATTTAGGATCATTTTAAAGTAATTTTGGAATCATTTTGTTAACATTGCAATTGAATAAAAAAATAACCGATCACTCATCACTCAAAATTTTATAAATGATGAAAAAATTAAAATAAAATAGGTTTATAAAGCTTTTTAAAAAGACATTTATGATTAAGGGGTTAAGATTTTATACTTGGGTGTCGCCACTTGATGCGGTTTATAGAGTTGCCACCTTTTTGATTTTTTTTCGGGAATCTTTTTTGAAAAGTTTATATTGATAAGTAAGACTATGCGACAAAATCGAAAACACGGAGCGAGTCCGGTAAGGCATTAAAAAAAAATAAATAAAACAAAATAAGAACAGAAAAAAATAAAATAAAAATAAATAATATGTATAAAAAATAAAATTAAATAAACTAAAAAAAAATAAAATAAAAAATAAAAAAATAAAATAATATAAAAAAATAAATTAAAATAAAAAAATAAAGAAATAACAAAAAAAAAAATAAAATAAAATAAAAAAATAAAATAAAATAAAAATAAAATGAAATAACAGAAATAAAAAAAATATAAAATAATATAAAAGAAAAAAAAAATAAAAAAAGAAAAAATTTATATAAAATAAAATGAAATAAAATAAAATAAAACAAAATAAAATAAAATAAAACAAAAAAGTTAAAAAAATTAATAAAAAATAAAAAAAAAAAATAAATAAAAAAAAAATAAATAAAACAAAATAAATAAAATAAAATAAAATAATAAAAAAATAAAAAAAATTTAATTAAATTAAAAAAAATAAAATAAAATATGTTAAATAAAGTAAAAGGAGATTCAAAACAAATGAAAAACAAGTAAGGAAAGCTGTCTTAGGCTGTGCCGAAGGCTATATACCTTTCATGAATAAGCGTCACGATTTTCACTGTTCGATCCCCAGTACAAAAAAAAAAAAAAAAAAAAACTAATGGCGGCGATATACCAACAGGTTATCACAACCTCTAACGAGATTTTTAGCCCAGCTTCTCTTTCCAACTTGTGGTGTGTTGCTTTTTGAGTTTTTCCTACAAGTTGGCGGGACGTACAGTTTTTTGCCGACTCCGAACGGCACTTGCAAAGCAAATGAATTTTTTGCTGAGAAGCTTCTCATGGCAGAAATACACCCGGAGAGTTTGCCAAACTACTGCCGAGGGGCGACCCCGTTTTTAGGAAAATTATTTTTCTAAATAATTTTTGATGTTACTTTTGCCGGGCATCGAACCGCCACGACCTGGTGTAGAAGGCCGAACACTTAGCCACTACACCACGGCGGCAGCCGATCCCCAGTACAGCTTGTGTGAATTTCACATTAGGTCATACCGACATTATCGGAACTATCGATTATATGGGGGCGGTGTGTTAATTGGTCCAATCTGATTGAATTTTAACATCGGCAGTCCACATTCTAAAAGAGTAATACTTACAAAATTCCACGTTCCTACCTGTTTAATTACAGGAGTTATAGCCCGAAATCCGTTTATCGGAACAATCGATTGTATGGGAGCTATATGTAGTTTTGGTCCGATCTTACTGGTTCCCACAAATTATTATTCTAATATAAAATAACGTCTCCATAACAAATTTCATCGATATATCTCTAAAGTTGAGGGACTAGTTTGCGTACAAAGAGACGGACAGACGGACGGACATGGCTAAATGGAATCAGCTCATCGTCCTGATCATAACGGTATACTATTAGTGGGTCTATCTCTTCTTCTTATCATACTTACAAACATCGGGCCAAAGTTATAATACCATTTCATGTTCATGAAAGGTATAAAAAACAAGCAAAAAACCGATAAAATAAAACAACGAAAACTGGTTTTAAGTCTTCGATACCGAGCTTGGTGCACAGCTATGTTATTATGACAAAACTGACGAGATAGCGAATCAGAGTTGACATCACTAGCATCTATTGTGAAATAGTCGCTAATTGAAATTAGTACTACAAAGCGCCGGCGTACACTAGCTGAGACAAAGCTGTTGGTGGGCGAGTGTTTAAACTAGTTGATGACGTAGCTTGCGACTAGACGACTGATGGCCACAATTAGCTAAAGGTGTTTGTACGAGTTTTTATAAGATTTTTTCTAATATTCTATTTGTTTTTGCAGATACATAGTCGATGCTTGAAATTCAATGTTTACTATTTTTATTCTCAATTTTTTGGCAAAATTATGTGCAAACAGCTTGAAGGTCTGCAACTTGCAATTATGGAAATTTTTGGCATTTCCGATCTAGCCAAAATTTTATAAACAAATACATACTTAAAGTTTGTATATGAATATGTATGTATGTTTCTTAGTATGGTTCTATGTTGGCAGAAATTTTATTTTTTTGCTAAAAATACTATTGCGGATGCCCTTCCGACTTTAGTTCTCAAACAACCAGCGCGAAGCGAGCTAGCAAAATTTACTTTGCAAATAATGTGCATTCAATGTGTTAAATATAATTCGATTTTAAGAAAGACTGAAAGTGCTTGAATACTAACCAATTAAAAATTAAATAAAAAGAAAATTTGCTCATCAAAATGCATTTCTACATCAAAGCCTTCTTTGTGGCTACAACGCTCATCACGCTCGTCTCCTGCCAATCAAATCGTCAAAGCAGCGCACGTAGAGGCAGCAGAACAAGAACGAACAACAATGCTGGCACAGGACGAACTTTAGGCGCAATCGCACCTTTGTTGGGTGCTCTAACCATAAGACGGCCAACACGTTTTGATCCAATAAGTAGTGCTGCTCAATCCGATCCTGCTTATGGTGGTAGTTATGCTGGATATGGTGGCTATGGAGGATATGGTGGTTATCCTGGTTACGGCGCATACTCGCTCTTTGGTGGTTATCCTAACATATTTTCCGCTTTAAATCCTTTCGCCTATCGACCACGCCCATATTATCCAGCTTATGGTGGTTACAATCCCTATGCATATGCGGGCTATCAACGTCCTTATCCATATGGTTCATATGCGGGGGCTTCAAATGGTGCAAGTGGATCTTCATACCCCAGCACGAGTACCGGGTCATACCCTAGCCCGAGCACAGGATCATATCCCAGTACAGGAGCAGCGCTGGGTGGTGTCTCAGGCGCGGGATCAACAGCTGCGCAAGCGCAAATCGCTAATCAACTGGGACAGGCTTTGGGTGCTAGTTTACGTCCATTGTTGGCAGCTGGTGGAGGCGCGGGTGGTGCGGGTGGATTAGCAAGTTTGTTGGGTTTATTAGGTTGAACATTTGTTAGTGAATAAGATAAGTTTAAGTTGTTACTGTTTGAAATAGTTTTAAGTTAGGCCAAAAATTGTTAAATTTTTAAATGAAAATGCGAAGAAAAAATTAGTAGGGTTGCCACATATTTACTAATTTAAAAGCTTGTTTAATTATTTTTAAGTATTTGAAAATGCACTATCTGCACTGGCTGGATGTTATCGTCGTTGACCCGAGAGCCCGAAGAGCCGTCTGGATGTCAGAGAAGATTACTATAATATTACCGAAGATAAAATAAAACGAAAAAATAAATCAAATAAAATAAAATTGTAATGCAAGAGCAAAGCCACTGTCCTTGTATATGTCGCAAGGCCCATTGACCTACGTTTGTTGCGCCTTCCAAAAATTGCCCTTAAATAAAAGTCGTTCAACAGAAAATTGCCCATGAGGATGGCACATCCCCTAAACTGGTTGTCGAAAAACCAATTTCAAAATGGATGACGAAAAATCGTGCCAAAATAGTTCAGTTCTTAAAATGTTTCACAAGGCTCTTATCTAAAGAAGTGCTCTGCTCCTAGGTTTTCAGTTTGCTTGGGGAATATTTTACTTTCTTATAGGTCCCCATTACTCCAAGGTCCTGAGAAATTGGGGCGAGATAAAAATTGGAATGAAACCGAAAGCTAAATGAGAAGGAGACTGGATTGAAGCTGAAAGTGGGACCTGACCAATATGACGAGAGAGGACAAAAATCCCTCTTAAAAATAGAACAGCTCTTAAATCCGTTCCCAGGGTTATTTCCGCAAAGAAAAGCTTCGTTAGTAGGCTTATAGACTAGAAATATTTTCCTTTTTACAGCTCCCAATTCGAAAGTAGGAAGGAATCAAAGCCAAAAATAACCGAAACCTGAACTGAATGAAATCGAAAACGTATAAGATAAGATCCGGAATGAAGTAGAGACGAAACAAAACCCGAACTGAATCTTCCGAAACTAAACCGAAAACAGAACGAAACCAAGATTGAAGCGGAATGAAAACATCGTACAAAACAGAATCTGGAACGAAAGCACAAGTGAAACCAATCAAACCGGGTAACTAAAACGACACCTAGACAAAACTAGGAAGAGAACGAACGCGGAACTGTACGGAAACAAAACTCGGAACAAATGAAACACTTCAACCTAAGCGAAGCGGGAACGAAATGAAAATCGTAACTAGGAACAATATTGAAACCAATGCGAATCTGAATACGGGACGAACACGAATCTGGAACGATAGCAAAACTGGAACAAAGCGGTCCCGCAAGTAATATGAAACCGAGACAAAGGAAAAAAGGGAACGAAAGCGAAACTTAAGTGAAAAGGAAGGCGGGACAAGTATAAAGCTTTAGTTAAAAGGCGAAAAATAAAAGTCCGAATTTTTATGTGCTTCTCTCACCTCTTTCAAAAAAGTCAGAAATATAAATTGTGGCCATGATTTTTTTTTTTCTGGAAGCCCTGGGATGACAAAAAAAGCGGATAACTTTCTTCAGGGTTACTATCTAACAACTTATTTGTATAACATCAAGAAAAAAAACTTTTACTTTCAGTCCCTGCTTAACACATACACATAGATAATATTATAATAAACCATCGTTAGTATAGAATTTAAAATTGTTCTTCTTGAAAGATGGTCGGAAAGTTCATTTCATAAAATTTAATGACTCGTAAACATATTCAACAGACAGCGTACTTAATTCACTGGCACTATACTGTATTTGCTCGCAGTACCAGTTAATGCCTAAATGTATGCAATACTTTATAAAATACGACCATGCTTGTAAACGTGTGTGTACCTGTTTGTAGTTGAGAATCAAAGTTGCCATCTTTACGTTTATTTTTTATAGAACGGCACATTTTTAACGAATTCATTAATATGCCTTTGTGTTTCCTATACAAAATTTTGCTAAATAATGGCGCGCAAATTGTTGTCAAATTGTAAGAAAAGCCACAGCTAACACCACATTTGAATATGAAAAGTTGAGTACACTCCTGAAGATGGCATATTATTACAATAATGTCGACCTTTTGTAAAACTCGTCTCATAAGTTTCCAGGAGGAAAATGTGATCGAAAAAAAAAAAAAAAATCAGATAGCACTTGATTTTATTTTAGTTTATTCACAGTAAAAATACCTATATTAACTTGTCACAATATTTGAATAAATTCAATAAAAACCCATAAATAAATAATTATTTTTAGATCCTTAAAAGTCCAAGTTTGAAAGGTTATGTGACCTTAGTAGTCCGAATAGTAACCATTATTTAACGGCACGTAAGCAGGATAACCAGCAGAGCTGCGAGAGTAGCTGGCTACACCACCTGGGATAGCATATACCCCGCCAGCTATTTGACCACCAGGAAATGTACGCGAATAGTGTTGACGAGGCAAACGTAGACCGACATTCGAGTGAGCAACGCCATCATCAAGAGCTACCTCATCATAGATGGTAGGATAGCACTGAATTTGTTGGATCGATAGAATGATGACCATCAATGATATTAATAAACATGCGAAGTAGTTCATGTTCTAATGAAATTGTTCAATGTTTTTTGATAAAGATTCTTTAATAAAGCAAACAATACGCGAAAAGCTGTTTTTGGGTACTGATACAGCCAATATTAAGAACTGTGCTTTTATACAAAATTTTAATTAAAAAAAAGAATAAAATAATTAGTTGTAAGAAATATGAAAAAAAAAAAAAATAATATAGCATTAGAGGTAAAGAAATTAATGGGATTCTATATTTGTTTGGGAATTCAAAATTTTCCATTTTTTCTTATTTGCGCGCTTACAAGAACACCAACAGTGCTACATTTGTAGTTGCTTTGATCGATTATTAACTTTTACATTAGAAATGATTAATGGGTTATTTTGTTATTATTTAATTTAGTCACGTCCTTTTTCATGGCAGATTCGTTTTTTTTTTAATTTTACTTTTTTTTTTCAATAAACATAACAACATATACTTACGTGCATTTGAAATATAAAAAATATAATAAAAAAAATTTATTTTAAAATGTTTCTAAAATGTACCAAAAACTTCTAAATAATTTCTCCTTTGCCTACATAGATTCTTCACCACATACAGCTTGTCCTGGAAATTTGTGAGAATGAATTCTTAAAGATATTAAACAGGTTCACACAGAGGATAAAATATTTTGAAGTTTTTAGTCCATTTTAAATTAAAAATATTTTTGTATTCTATTTTTTATTTTATACTTTTTAGCCCCTGGGAATGAAATTTTGCTAATATCGCTACCAGTGTGGCCGTAATTGGTACTTTCGTACCAAATCTGGTACTGCGGAAATGATTTGGTACGTTGGGACCTTCTTCTCGATTTTGGTACTTTTTCCTTTAAAAGCCACTTTGGGGAAAATAATTTTTTTCAGTTTTTCTAATTGACTGAACCCACAAACTTCATTTTGGCTCAAGGGTGAAAACTATAAATAGATAGCAGATGGAAGTTTTTAAATATATTCCTTAAAATCACTTCGAGCACGGACGGAAACTACTGTAACCAACAATGGCTTACAAATAGAACACCATAGCCCTGACTCAAAATTTGGCTAATGTTGTGAATAATTTCAACGAAAATTTTCCCAGAAAATATAAAAACCAGTATGAGTTGTTAACGAAATAAATGTGATGTTTGGAATAGCATATTGACATTTTTTTAGGTTAGGTTAGGTTAGGTTGTGGCAAAATGGTACTCCTCTTTGGTTTGTATCTTTATTTTTCTAAATATTTTGTGTAGCTTTTAAGTACTAAGCTTAATTTCTGATCAAAGCAAAACTACCCTTACTACAAACAAAAATATCGGTACTTTCGAAAGCGTTTTTGTACCCCTCTTGTTTCGAAACAAAAAAAAATGTCGGTGGCAACACTGATCGCTACCCGTGTGCCATCTATCGGTATTATTTTGTTGGTGTTTTGCTTTGGGGTAGATATCTAAAGGATGATGAAAATTTGAAGATCGATTTTTCATTCAATTGATTATGAAAATTGACTGGTGTAAACGGGTCTTGCAAAATTGCATGCAACAAAGTTGGTTGCCAGCCGAATTTTGTTCAACTTATCATTCAACTTTTGTACAACCCTGCGTTTGTTTACGAATGTCAGATTTTAATTAATTTTATTTTCAAAATTTTTCATCAACACTGCGACTTGTGGTCTATTGTGCCCTTATCTGATTCACAACTGTTCTTCCAAGCCAATTATTTTCAAAAAGCATATTATTGTTTTCGGCTTGAGAGATCGGGTGTACGTGGCATGACATTCCAGCAGGATGTGCTCTGCAGTATGACAAAACCGGGACATGTTGTCATCTTATATTTAATTGATCAAACACTCTCACCCAGAGCAAAACCTGTGCGTTCCATCCCATCCAACTAGAGAAGTCCGAAAGATGCTCCGTCAGACTCACTGCGCGGTGCGCTCACTTACCTATGGAGGCTCGTAAAAGGCTCTTCGTTTGCGAAGGGAAA
>CAXKVI010000004.1:95538948-95573948 GCA_964058755.1 Campiglossa producta
TGTAGTTATTCTCGAAAAACAAACCATCGCATGTACAGAGCTACTTAAAATATCTATGTTAATTTAATGTTCCCAGCAAAATAGCTAACAAACCAATCATTTAATGCATACAAATGTGGGTAAGTTGGTTGCTTAAACACAAATCATATCCCAATTGAATTTGCAAAAGAAAAAATTTATTGAAGAGCGCATATTAGGTTGGGTCATATTATCAAAATGGATTTTTTGGTAAAGTTATAACAAAAGAATTGCCTAGGTAAACCAATATCAATCATCTCTCAGTTTCTATGGGAATCGACGCCATATTTCAAAATTAGATTAAAAAAAACTTAAGTTTTAAAATCAGTCAGAACAAAGTTCTATTTTTAATGAAATTCGCACATAAAGCTTTCGATACATAGATAAGACTTTCATTCTCAATTGAAATATCGCATAGACGACTATAAGGAGTTTGACTTAATTCACTTCCAGATATTAGCTCAGAGTCAGAGACTATATTACTGTTTCCCCGAAATATTTTAGCTCACCCTAACTCGCATGAATGAATACACCTGTATGTAAAAAAAGTATCTTTGCATTCGTTATAATTTGCTAATTTGATGCACTGTTCCTCAACTTAATGAAGTTAATTGATGGTTTGTGGCTCAAAGGATGACTCTGTGCTGCTTCTTGACTGATTGGCTCATCTGTGTATTGTTTTTTTGTATTTCTTAATCCCTTTTGTAATCAAATTTTGTTTGTTGAATTTGTTTTGTAATATGATCGTATTTGTAATCTCGATCGTTCCCTCGCTTTTAATTTCATTGTTGATTTGGTAACACAAACAATCAAATAATATGAACTAATTAAAAACTCAAAGTTCCATTTTTCTCACATTTATTTAGCTAATAAATGATGCATTGACTTTTTGATGACACTTAGTTAAGTTACAACTGGTTTAATTTTTTGGCACAAAGTATTAATGTTTTTTTTTTTTTTTTAATTTATTACTTTTTTAATAATACAATTTTCATATTAAAACTAAGTCTTAAATTATTTATGCACGTGTAATAACATTTTTATAAATATTGGGTGCATTAACCTAAACTGGTCATATTTTTATATTATTTTTTTTTTTATATTTAAAGTACGTTTTGACTCTTTGAAGTTCATCGACGGGCAGCTGCTTTATTGCTTGCCTTCACTTTCTTTTAAAAAGCAACCCATTCAACTTCATTTATATATAAGCTAATTATGACTATGCAGATAAGTAAGTCCATTCGTTTAAGATAAACTTTTTCTTCGTCTCCCTCAACTTACGCCTCCTTCTCTTCATTTTCGTTCTCATTCTCAGCTTTCTCTCCTTTTTCATTTTCGGCTTCAGCTGGCTCTTCTGCTTCCACTTCTTTGTCGGCTTTTTTAGAGCCTTTTCCCTCAGCTGCCTTTTCTTCTTTCTCTCCTTTTTGTTCCTTCTCTCCCTTACCTCCCTTTTGTGCCTTCTCTTCCTTCTCTACCTTTTCACCTTTTTTGTTTTCCTTCTGCTCTTTCTCTCCTTTCACTACTTTCTCTCCTTTTTCCGCTTTTACTTCCTTCTCTCCTTTACCACCTTTCACTTCCTTTTCTCCCTTCTCACTTTTTACTTCCTTCTCTTCTTTCTCACCTTTCACTTCCTTTTCTTTTTTCCCCCCTTTCACTTCCTTCTCTCCTTTCTCTTCCTTCTCTCCTTTTTTGCCCTTTCCTTCTTTACCCTCTTTCTCCGACTTCTCTTCGCCTCCTTTTTCGCTTCCCTTCTTCGAGCGCGCCTTACGACTCAACTTCTTTTCCGTCTCTATATCATCAGCCTTGGGGAGATCAGCTGCCGCTTTTGCAGCATCTGAGATTGCAGCAGGTATATGTGTACCAATTGGTACGAATCCATTTTTACCAGCTGTGTAGTGAACCTCCACCTCTTGGCCATCAGCGTCAATATATCTGTAAGAGCCATGCACTTCGAGCGCCTCATCTTCGGTACCAGCATTTTCTACAACTCCAGACTCTTGCCGCGAACTCTTGTCGCCTCCCTCGAATGAGAAGCTGAAGGAACCATCTGACTTGCGGTCGGTTTCGTAACGAATCAATGGCACTATTTCACGCTTCTCTGTGGTCACTTCAACAGCACTTTTGCCAATGCTGGCCGCACACGCTGCGCCTACGAGAGCAAGAAAGCATATCTGGAAGAGAGTAACCACAAAAGCGGCATTAAAATTTTGTAAAATTTAACTACTCCATGTTTTATAATTTTTTTTTTTTTTCATTCTTAAACTAAAAAATCTTGGAACTTGTGCCATCCGTCATATTGGTCTGAACACTTCTATATTTTTTTTGCACTTTAACCTTTTTATACTTCTTTTTTATTTCCACTCAACTTACAAATTTGTACATGTTTGAATGTTATTTCAGATATTTTTTTGTCGAAATCTCCACGTTCAACACTCGCCAAAGCTCAAATTTAAACTTATTCGATTCATCACACTTTCGCCACTTTTATACTTAAGAAAATTCAAGAAGTGTTATTTTTTTGTTTACAATTTTTTTTTAAATATTTCTGTTTTTGTATTTAGCATCATTTGCATACGAAGTCTGGTAATGAGTCAAGCTAAGATTTAACAAATTTTTACATATGAAAAAAGTTAAACAAAAACAATAAACGTCTCATTAATATTATTGCTTATTTTCTTAATGATTTGTGTTTGTAGGTATGTGAAGTTGGCATTAATCGGTTAATCGATTAACCGGGTTTTTAAACATCTCAAAAGATCATACTCACTTGGGCCCAACCCTATGAAAACATCATTTTTTTCAGCACTCAGAAAAGAGCCTTTCTTTGAAACAACGAACCAGTTTCCTTTTTTTTCTATTTACTTTTACTTTTACACAAACTAACCTTAATTTAAAGGCTTTTCCTCAATTTAGTTTCAATTTTGTCATTAAATTAAAGATCTCAGTTTCCTCAGTACAAGTAATAGTTTCCTTAAAAACCTTTTGTTTTTCGGTACTGCCTACGATAAGGCAATATCTCGATTCGTTTTTGAAGCTGGTGTCAAGTTTCCAGTCTTCAGCTTTTCGTGGAAGTTACTTAAAAACCGATCGAGAGATTCTGTTATTCAAATATGTCCATCAAGTTTCAATTATATCTATCAGAGCGCCACCTATCGGAATTTCTATTTTTACAAATTCTATTTTCATCAAATCCTCAATTGAAATTAAGCAAAGTCGAACGCGCCACCTACCGAATTTTTCTTTTTGTGGAATAGATATCTTTGTCACTGGGTTTTGAAAAAAGTTTCAAGTGTCTAACTTACCGGGAAGTTACTCAAAAATCGATCGTAGGATCCCCCTCATTTCAAAGAATTTTATTTATCTCGATCAGTGCGCCATCTTGTGAAATTTTTGCGTGCAATGCATTGTATTGTCTTTATTTTTATTTCTTATCTATTTTCAGTCATCTAACTTACTGGGAAGTCACGTTTAAATGTGTCGCAAAATTTCAAATTTTAAATTAATTTACCGTATGTCCCAATGCGTATGCCACATAGGGATTATTTTTTGTTCACATTTGATTGTCACACAGCTCTGAGCTATATATGTTCCACGTTTCAATGAGAACGCGCCCTGCTGATGCTTTAAGTGCCCTTGTGAGAAACATCCCTTCCCTATTCTGATAGAGGAGGAAGTCACACTTGCTGCGTTGAGACTTCAAAATATTTCTGATCTAAAAATCGGAAATATGAGGGGACATATAGAGAACTTCATAAACGGTCCTATTTTGCAGGTAGGTGATGCAATAACTCCTATGCTCAGGATCGATCAATCGTAGATCTAGTGCTCTGGGAAGTAGGGAACCCATATGCTGAATCTTATTCGGAGATTTGGTATACGGATGGATCGAAGCTGGAAGATGGTAAAACGGGAGCTGGTATCTATGGACCAAACTACAAAAGATCGGTACCAATGGGTACCTACCCCACTATTTTCCAATCGGAAATCCATGCAATAGAAATCTGTGGCAGATAATACCTTCGAAGAGGACTATCCTTTAAGCGAATCTACATTATGTCAGACAGTCAGACCGCCCTACGTGCCTTGCAGTCTTACATAATAACTTCGAAGCTTGTTGATGAGTGCGCCACAGTCCTTAATGATTTGGGGGCCAAAAACAAAGTTTTGTTAGGTTGGGTCCCAGGGCATGAAGGACATGACGGCAACGAAAAAGCGGACCTCCTTGCAAAACACGGTGCGCTACTAGCATTTTATGGTCCGGAACCCTTCTGTGGTCTCACCAAGGCACACGTAAGGGAGACCATAAGCAACTGGGAAGACAAGCAGTTTAGGCAGCATTGGCTTAGCAGGCTAGGACAGAGGCAGGCCAAAACAAACAATTTGAGAAAGAGAGTTTGCTACCTAGGTGGTGTCACTCTCAATCCGTTCGTGGTATGGAATAAAAAACAAGAGGAAGGGCTCAAATTTATTAAGAGCCTCCGCATATAGCAATAAGCTGATAGGTCACACAATAGATCGTACTAATGGTCGCGGTGTAATAAGGCCTTATAATAATAATAATAAGAATGTACGTAGAGGTAGTAAAATTGAATAGCTTACTAAAACTTAATTCGCTACAATAATGGAATGGTCGAAGCAAATCGAGTAACTTTCACCCACCGAAAAGCTTTCGTATAGTTCCAAAACGAGTAGTCGGGTTTTTCACGGTTTCATGAGCCCAAGCAGGTATTTGAAGTTCTTCATGAACCGCCTCACTCTATCTAGGTATTTATTTCATAAACCAAACATTTGTTCTACTCTCTTTTAACATTCTTGAAAATCCTTGCGTCACTCTTTAGGCTCAATTTATTAATATATCAGTTATTTAATAAGCAATTCCAAAAATACACCCTAAATGCTATTTTGATACATATTTCCAGAATATTCGTTTTTTTGTGTACGGGCGAAGTACATTCCTTTCATTGCCGTGCGTACGCATGCGCAACGTTTGAAAATGGCAGTGATCTGCGAGATCAAAAAAACTTGTTTTTTACTTGAAGTACCTTGTTTTGTATTTTAGTGACATATCTTTATTCGTAAGCACTTAGCAACTTGTTAATTTAATAAAAATCAGATTTTTTTTACAAAATTCGAAATTCCCTTTGATAATCAAATGTGAACTTGTCGCTTCTGATATAACAACCGACATTGTGTGACCTCATAATTTTTTTTGGTTGCTTAATTTTTTAATGTTTTTTATTAAAAAACTTTTTCTAGCCAACTCAAAAAGTTGTATCTAGACTCGAAGGGATGAATAAAAAATGGACAATATTTTTAGGATACTTCGTAAAGTTAAAATTTTATTATTTTTTAGTAGAAATTGTTGCACAGTCTTGACAAAGAATAAATGTTTTATATATTTAATTGATCGGTATAGATTTTATTTAGTGCTGTGCAACCATGAATCGTTCATTTGTGTTCAGAAAACTTATGTAATCAGAAAACTTATTTCATTAAAACTAATTAGCTCTTCTACAATCTTTTTCTTTGGAAATTTTTACTTGAAACTAATCCCTGTAGGGAAAATCTCTAGTTCAGAGCTAGTTCGCTTCTAGTGCGTTCCGAACCAGTACTAGCTCGCGAACTATCTTTCTTACGTGAAATCAACTGGCGAATTTAACATGGCGATGTCCTAGGCTGGAACTGGTACAAAATTCTACAGTTTGGCTCTAGTTCGTTTATTGGTACTATTTCTATAGTTCTGAACCATTTCTAAGCATAGAAACGAATATAAATTAAATTCAAAAACTTAAATTCAAATACGAATCCAAATGCCTTTTAACGACTCCTCAAACACTGGTTTCGAACTAGTGAAAATGTAATCACTAACGTAGTAGTTTTTTTGGCCACTTTATATCTAGTTCTGAACCTGAAATTTGTTCACTAGTGCCTGAGTTCCCTGCAGGGATACAATAGGAACCAGTTTATATGTTTTTTTTTCGAATATTTGAACAGATTGAGAATCAATAAGTCATACATAGGTTTTAAGCAGATATAACGTTTTTTTAATACATAATTATGTTGTTCCATTTCTCATCACTTGCTTTAAGACATACTAAATACTATGTATATATTGTTGGGATTTCAACAATGTGTCAAATTTATAGCTAAACTATGAAGAAGAAAACAAAAGATATTTTGTATTGTGTTTATTGCTAAAAAAAAATGTAAACAAATATTATGAAACTGGGCAGTCAAGTTACGAGGCGAATAATTGTCAAAGTTTTTATGAATAGACAATATACATAAAGAAAGATAAAACATATGTATCTAAATATGTGTGAAATTAGCAACAAATATAAGAATTAATGCTTATCAATTATTACTACACAAAAAATTAAAAATAAATAAATAAAAAATAAACTTGTTTTACAGATACTTAATCAAAACCCAAGATCTTAATTTGGGATAAATGGCATGAAGGCATCGCCTGATTATTTTAAAACATACTTACGGTGATTTCGTTTCATCAAAAAAATGCTCATTTTTGTTACACTCTTCAATTTTCCGTTTTCGTTTGCAAAATCAAAACGTACACTTCAGGAGTGTAAAAAACTCACACTTTTTACCCTCCGAAGCTTTGACAGGGTAGCTGGTTGCACTGAAAATCAGCTGACGAAAATTTTATTTGACACATAAATTTAGTGAAATAATTTGGATTTTGCAATAACAATTAAATATGGGTGCTAAGCGAAACCTAATTGTTCATAATGGTGATTTCGTTTCATCAAAAAATGCGCATTTTTGTTACACTCTTCAATTTTCCGCTTTCGTTTGCAAAATGAAGGTAAAACGTCAAACATGATATGTTTTCGTTTCCTATAAATGTACACTTCAGGAGTGTAAAAAACCCACACTTTTTACAGATACATTTGGTGAAATAAGTTAGATTTTGCAACAACAATTAAATATGGATGATAAGCGAAACCTAATTATTCATGCACATAGCGTAGCAAACAGTGCAGTGTTTTTTGTTCGTTTTATCGATAGCAGGTTCATTAAGAACGGGTACACTTTTATCACACTTTTACAGTGTTCTGTGCAAGGGTGTAAACATGTTCAACGTGCAGGTGTACATTTTTCGATGAAACGAAATCAGCATTAGCTACATATATGCTGAATAAATTTGTTGAATTTGATCATACTCTATCTGTTTCTTGCAATCAAAAAAGTCAGAGAAAACAGATGGATCAGTCATATTATGATTTGTGCAAAGGAAAAGCCCCACTTTCTTTTCAGACAAAAAAAATATGCCATATCTAAACTTTTTGGAGTAAAACTAGCTCTAATTTTGGTGTCAACGTTCTTTTGCTATACCAAAATAGTGTAAAGTGAAAAAGTGTGATGTAATTCCATAAAAGCGCTTCGCCGCTATCATTTAGAACAAAGCTGTACCTAATTAAACACTGGAAAGCCTAACTCCATATTCATAAAAAATAAAGTAGGTTTATAATGTGCTGTTCATGCGGAGCCTATATTTTGCATTTTAGCATTTAGCCCAAATTGCAGCATGTTTTCCACACAATTTTGAAAGCTAAACGCAACTAAATGCTACTTTATTTCGGCATTAGCTTTAGCATCTTCGAAGATACAGTACGTAGAAAAATTTCCTTGTATGAAGAAAAGGTGAAAAAAATGTTGCATTCTTTTGGGCGGACCGCTGTTTATTATAGGATATCTTCTCACTAAGCAAGTCAATATGCAATAATTTTTCCGGTTAAAAATTGCAATTTTCGAGGTGAAGATTTGCCAAGTTTGTTTAGAAAGTCGGTTTCTTTACCCATGAACTCACTTTTATAAAAGTGAGCATACTTCCACTTGCGATGTAGGAACGCAACTTATGGGCCGCTTGCATAAAAGCTGATAACGACTAATCGGAATTTAATTGACGTATTTTGTATGGTTAGCTGTCAAGTTAATCACCGCATGAACGCATCTTCGGACGGCAAAACTCGGTTGCAGTGTGAGCGTAGCCTAAAACTTAGAATTGACCCTTTTAAAACCTGACCTGAAAGCCATGCCTACTATGCATATAATGAATACATAAAGGGCATCGTCATAGTTAAATTAAAGTAGGTACTAAAGTTAGCGTCGGATTTTTGACAAAATTTCCAACAAACTATCTGTGAAAAAAACGGACGCTACCTTTATTACCTACTTTATCTTGACTATGACTATGCGCAAATATTTTAAAATCAAAGTTAACAGTAACGGTAGACTAATTTTTTCTAAACTATAAACCATTCAACACGATCTTCAAAGATTTTTATTTTAGCATAGATATTCCTGTTAGATACTGGCAACAGAGCGACGATATCATGAAATAAATTTATGCAAAAGATTAGAGCTCAAGTGCCGTTAGATGACAGTCGAAAGGTTATTGGACTACTAAAAATTAAGCCAATTTGATTATTAGTCGCAATGTTGATACAATTTGATAACATTCCAATTTTGAATACCCACATACGTTTTTTTTATTATGTATCTACTTTTAAATAAAAAAGGTACCCTGCCGGAAATTGAAGGAAAGCTGTAAAGTTCCCTGCAAAAATCGTTGGATTATGTGTTCCAATTTTTTGATATTGGAGTACTCCAATAGTAATCCTTTGTATACCTCATCGGACCACCTTCAGCTTTTTGAAAACCAATCAGTGCTCCTGGCTTATCGAAGAAAATCACGACACTATCGCTCTGACAGTATATAATCCAAGAAGTAACAACATTGGAGTACATTGCAAAGTACTTTGACTGTAGGTACTCCATGGAGTAGCAGAAACAAAGCGAAGGTTGGAGTAGGTGGTCCAGTCCTAGGACATCGCAATGTTAACTGGAGCACACTTTTTATATGACAAAGGATTACATTTGGAGTACTCTGATGCTCCAATTGGAGTACTCTTTGGATAGGAAATAGAGTACTCTCGATTTTTGCAGGGTTTCAATATATTAATCGATAACAGAGTTATCGGTGGAAATGTGGTTGCGCAAAAACTTTGAAATATTAGCATAAAACTGGTATCAAACGAAAGGGTAAGGCCACAGGTTTCATTTGGACTTTGCTTCACATATGCTAGCATCTATGTTGATAATGGCTGGACATAATAAAATTTAATTTGCCATGTAGATTTTGTACCAGCTCGAGATGGTTATTTTATAAAACAATAAAGACATTTGAAAAGATTTTGGAGATATTGCTCAAAATGTGGACCTAAGTGTAATTAAGTGTTCATTAAATATGGACAACAAATGAAAGGTATTAATAAGTATTTTGCAATGGTCCAATATGAGATCCCGTTTTCGAGATATTAGTCTTGGAGATTTTATGGACTATTTGACCGATCGACTAACTTTTGCTTTAAAATTTAAATTTTAAATTTTTCTTTGATACTAACGAACAAACTGAACAACTCACAATCAAAACTAGCTACGGTAATAGCAATTTCTTTCTGGCTAAGGAACTTGTCAAACTGCTTTGTATTGTTGTTGAAATTTTTCATCGCCTTTAGTGGTCATCGAACCAAGGAGACTTAGTGATTTCTAACCGTAGCGGGTCCAATTATAAAATTTTTTAACTAAATATTCGCATGATGCATTTTCTTAATAGAGGTTGGTATTTAACTACGTTTTAGGTTGGAACACTTGTGAGGCTGTCACGTTTTTCCGACAGGGAAGTTATTTATGTAAATAAAATTTGATCTACTTCATTAATATTCTAACTTAGTTTCAGTTATGCAACTCGACAAAGCTTTCAAATTCTTATGTAAGAAAGTATGTACATATGTACCTACCTAAGAACCGGTACCTTTCTCTCATTCGAAATTCATCACCTAATTCGTGCCAATAAAAGCTATGAATAAATTGGTTTTTTGTTTTGTAGATTCTGTCACTTCTCTTTTATTCGGGTGCCGCTGTGTGTGTGTGTGTATACAAATTAGAGACATAAATTAAGCTTAAAAGTAAATACAAACATAACTCAACGTTTTTATACATACATATGTACACTAATCTATAGCTAGATTTACCATAAACTTATCTTATTTCTTAAAAAAATGTATAAAACAACCATCACGCTCTTCTTTGCTTTATACCTTTGCTGACTATTTCAGCTTTTGTTTCCATTTTCAAAAGTTTCCTGACTTATTTCTGATCGCTTCCAAATCTGGTTTGGGCAAATCCTTGGCTGCTTCAGCCACAGCTGATATTTCTGGATTGATAATGGAACCATATGGCACAAAACCATTTTTACCCGCTGTATAGAATACTTCGACCTCCTCACCCTCGGAGTTGATATATTTGTAGGAGCCTTTAACTTCAAGCGCCTCGTCATCGGTACCTCCGTCTACAACGCTGGCTTGCTCTTGACGACTTGTTCCATCACCACCCTCGTAGTGCAGATTGTATGAACCGTCTTCATGTTTGTTGACTTCAGAACTTAGAATGGGCACAATTTCGTAGACTGGTGGTGCGTCAGTGGGCGCCGCTGTGACGACGGCAATAATGACGCAAGTAAAGACAATTAACTGTGAATAAGAAAAAGAGTTAGAAAAAGAAAAAAAGTTTTAACGTGAAAACCATTAAGAATTTGTGAACAGACTAAAATTAACTTGCCAGCGGTATTTTTTAATATTTAATTATAACGCTGTCAGGCTTTATAAATACGTTTTTTATTGTAGCTTAAAAAAATATTTTTATTGATCTTAAGTATAGTATGTAGATCAGGCCTAGGCACCAAGTGGGACAATTGTCCGAAAATCTGAAACCCAAGTTCACACAGATTATTACCTCTTTGCTCGACCTCTCGAAAATGGAATTGTTGGCGAGCTTGTGAGAACGATATGATCTCTCTGAGGAATCAATAGATGTCGTTTGCTATGCTCAGTCACTTACATAATTTTATTGGTGCGATGACCGCTCTTTCACTACTACACCCTCATCTCCAATTCTGCCGGGCCCTGATGTAGATTGTGGTGGGTAAGTATGGCTTGTGAAAATATGAGGTTTTTTTTAGAAAAACCGTGGTTTTCGAAATATTGTTCAAATTAACCTGAAGAACAGGCAAATAGGAAACATTTGAAGTCTTCAATGTTGCACGATTTAACATGAAATTACCCAATACGAAAAAATATATGGTAACCTTGACTTCAATTTTTCACGTGAAGGGTTTTTTATTCGATACGAAATTTATTAAATTTTGAAGAAACGATTTTAGGCTTGATTATTGGCTAACGCATTTTATTCCGGCGAAAGGGTAAATTTCTCGTTTGAGAAAAAATAGATGGCAACCATGTTTTTTGTGCTTTCATCTGAAAGTTTTTTCCATCCTCTTTTATATGATAGGTATCCCTTTCCCTATCCCTATTCCTACTCCTATTCCTTTTCTTATTCCTATTCCTTTTCCTATTCCTATTCCTATTCATATTCCTATCCCTATCTCTACACGTTTAAAAGAATGAGCCTCAATTTTAAACCTGACTCCTGAGCTCTTCTGTTCGACTCCTGCCAAGTCCCACACTTTTTTAATTGTAGTTTATTTTTAAAACTTTTTGGTTTGAAATTGAAACTTTTCGGTTTAAAATTAAAACCTTTTGGTTTAAAATTAAAACTTTTCGGTTTAATATAAAAACCTTTCGGTTTAAAATTAAGGGTTTCATTAGCACAAACTTAACTTAAAAAGACTTGAAAATATCACTTCTAGCAAATGGGAAGCACATGTATCTGATTACCGAAAAATTAAGTTAAGTTAAATTAAGTTTCCAAGTTCAGTGAGAGCCGTGAGAGTACTATTGTTGCCATACCATTTTTTAAACGTTTTGGATAAAATTCTCCATGGAGAAAATAATTTTGGGATGTTAGTAATTAATATGGCAGCCGGAAAACAAACCGTAAAATAAATTAAATTCACATTAGGCCAACCAAAAATATTGAATTTTTTTCTCCCAACATGTTTCATATATACTTTATTTTGGGGTTTTAATATATATTGATTGAGAATAAGCCTAGAATATCGAGACTGTATGCACGGGAAATGTTTTTTGGCACTCGTATATGATTTATGTGTAAAAAGTCTATTCGAGAGGGTAAAATGTTATAATTATCTGGTACGGGCTAATGAGCTCTCTCGTTATTTTTTTTAAGGGAACCAAGTTAAGTTAAGTTAAGTCCAGGTCTGCGCTAACGGAAGCTTAAAACCTTTCGGTTTAAAATTAAAACCTTTTCGGTCTACAATTTTTGTTGTATTTTTCATTCATATTTGAAAGCTTATTCAAGATTGAATTTTTCCTACAACATTTATGTGTGCGATGTAGCTCAGTGGTAGAGCAGATGGGCATAATGCGGGGGTCTGGGGTCGAATTATTTTATCTTTAAAAAATTGTTAAAATATTTCTGGTTTAAAATTGAACACCCATTCATTTAACTAATTTTATAGATCTAGATTTAATTTGAAACCAAATTTGGTTTAGTCGTGTTTGAGGTCCAAAAAATTTTAAATTTAGGCTAAAATTTTTAACCGTTTATCCCTATCCCTATCCCTTTTTCGATATTCTACCATGAACACTTCCAGAGATATGCAGTAGAAATGTCCCACTTGTATGCGAAGTGCCACGCCCGCTTATTTCATCCGACCTTTTTCTTACCGTGATATAGATTAATCTCAGGTAACTCTTTATCTTAGCCCCTTCTCTCTTAGCCCCCCGTTTTTTTGGAGGTCTTAGAGATTTACCTCTGTACCCATTTTCAATATTCTACTAAAACTACTTTCAGAGATATCATCATCATCATCATCATCTTCCTCAATTCCTATTGGAGCATAGGGCCTCAGAGATATGCAGTATGAAAAATCTGATTTGTATGGGAGGTGCCAAGCCCACATCATCCAGTGGTCTGAATTGTGATTCTCAACCACTCTCGAGCCAACTTGAGTATACTCACAAATTTTTATCAATATCGGCACAGACGATTAGACTTAGCTTAGTGAGAGTGGACGCACTGAAGATTTGTATACTTAAAGATAGCCTATTTAATTGGTAAGCACTTAGCGAGCTACGAATAAAAAACACATTCGGAAGTTAAGCAAGTAAAATTATTTGCTCTTATAATTTTTAATAATCTTATGTTTGAATAACTTTATTACCAAAAAATCACTTTTGTATTGAAAAAAAAAAAAATCACTATAGTAATTCACTTTATCATTTCTTCAAACTTACATATTTCATCATTTTGTTAAATTTATATTAAAAAAAAAGCGTAATAAAATCGAGAGTGCAAAATAGAAAAAACTGTGCTGAAATCAAAATCGAAAATGTTGGCCATTTACTTGACACACTCGGCTTTTATACTTAAATTTATAAAAAATGCATAAAATGATTTAGACATGCAAAACATGTTTCGCATCCTGGTTTTTTTTTTATGACAGTCGAAATTGTAGACACAAAATATGCACCATTTCTTGTTTTATAGTAATTCTTCTTAACTTGTATGTATATATGTAGCTATCGTTGTCGCATCGGACGGCCACATTGCTGATTTTGGCGGACAAAAATGCGATTCATTCGAGGTTTAACTGTAAAATCTTAAAAAAAAATTAATTAAACGTGAAGGTGTCCGAGACATTGAATTAATCTAGAAGAAGGCATTAAAAAGAATGCATACATAATATATTACATATACATACTCAGTTTTGGCTGGTATTAAATTTTCAGGGTTAAATATTTAAAGCAAGTGGATTTTATTGAAGAAGATCATGCATATGTCGGTACTGGTGATAACAGTCCGGCCTCTGGTCCCGAAAGTTTCGAGACTCTGAACCAATTTGTCTGTGACCTTCGAATCCAAACTACTACATTCTTTTGGGTACATTTACTTTTAAAAGGAATACAAATGCAGTCCAATCGTATCAATGATTTTGGCTTAATAGATCTACTGGATCAACCTTTTAATGCTTCATCTTTGAACAACATTTCGAACGAAATCGATTCATGCTGAGCCTGCATTTTGCATTTTATAATTTACGCCAAAATGTAGCATTTTTTCCATACAATCTTGAAAGCTAAGCGCAACTAAATGCTACTTTTTTTCCTGCATTAGCTTTATAAATGCTAAATACAGATCTGTCATCTTCGAAGATACACTACGAGCAAAAATTTCCTTGTATGAAGAAAAAGTGAAAAAATGTTGCATACCGCTGTTTATATTAGGATATCTTCTCACTAAGTACGTCAACGTACTTATGCAATAGATTTTCCAGTTAAAAGTTGCAATTTTCGAGGAGAAGAATTTTCAAGCTTTTTTATAAAGTCGGTTTCTTTACCTACGAACTCACTTTTATAAGAGAAAAAATGTAGTTTATCTGAAAAGGCAAGCCTACTTCCACTTACGACGTAGGAGCGCACCTTAAGCATTCGAAAATAAGCTAAAAGCGCATTTTCATATCGCATTTACATATGCTTTTAAAACTCGGCATGAACACTACATAAAACTTTTTTTTTAAGAACAAAAATTTTTTGAAACTTGATTTCTACCAAATGTTGCATTTCTGGTGGCTTGTTTTTTTTTTGCTATGAATTCGATACCGAAAAATTCAAAAGAATTGTCGTCACTAATATGTTCATATTATGTACATATGTACTGAAGAAAAAAACAGCTAAGATCCAGAAATCGAAAATTCAGCAGAAAAATACAGCGCCCGTGACAGGTGTTGAAAAGTAGCTTTACAAAACTTTTATACTCAGCTGTACTTTTATATGCATGTGGAAAAAAATGCTCCCAATTTTTAGCCCTTAACCACCTGAAATAGATGTAGACTTGAAACTAAACATCTAAATTTATAAAAAAAAAATGTTCTACATATAGATTGATATTTTTCTTGAGGATTTAAAGAAAACCAAATTGCCGAAATAAATCACCTTATATAGAGTTTGATATACTCGTACATAGATATACATTAATAATAATACAGTATTAAACATCCAAGTATGATATGAGCCGTTTAAAGCACAAGTGGTATAAGTCCAGTTTTGGTTTTTTAGTTAGGCATGACGCTATGTAGGGGAAAATGTGTTCTATATAACACGCTAACGGGGTAACTCCTAGCAACCATAGAAACCAAATAAATAGCAGGACTAACTTGTGAAATCAAGGGTACTCCCTATTTGTTTGCAATACAAAACCTTGAATATCTCAAGTGAATTATATCACTTGTGCATTAAGGGGCTCATATGAGAAATGAGTTGAAGCATTCGGCCAAGGAAGGTAATTAATAAGATCGCATGATAAAAAAAACTCGTCTGTGATATGGAGTAAACCGGCGTTACCAACTATCGAAAAGTGTTCCATTTTTTCTTATGAACTGAGTATTGGCTCAAGAAAATTTGACGTGTGAAAACATTTCTTGACCATTCCTTGAGCGTTTTTTATATGGAGTTTGACATTTCGAACTATATTTGTATATTTGTATATCGGGACTATCTCGGGAACCACTTGACCGATTTGGATAAAATTTTGAATATAGATAGTATGATTGATCCTAAGATTATTCACTTGGGGGATGCCACCTGGGCGGTTTATAGGGTTGCCACCTATCTCAATTTTTTTTAATTTTGTAGCAAGATATGCCAATATGGGTATCAAATGAAAGGCATTTTCAGCGACATGCCAACTAAAATATTTTCAAGTACCTTAGGGAAGTATATTTGTATATCCGGTACTATCTTGGGAACAGCTTGACCGATTTGCATGAAATTTTTCATATAGATAATATGATTGATTCTAAGCTATCCACTTGGGTGTTTCCACTTGGAGGTGTACAGGGTTGCCACCTATCTCAAATTATGGAGCGAGATATGCCAATATGGGTATCAAATGAAAGGTATTTTCGCCGACATACCAACTAAAATATTTTGAAGAAAAAAAAATATTTTAGGATCATATTGGGATCATTTAGGGGTCCCTTTGAGATAATTTTGGTTCTATTTTGTGATCATTTTGGGTTAAATTTTGGATCATTTTGGGAACATTTGAGGGTCCTTTTGGGGTCGTTTTGGGATTATTTTAGGGCCATTTTGGAATCATTTTTGGATAATTTTGGGGTCATTTTAGCATCATTTTGGGAGCATTTAAGGGTCTTTTTGGGGTCGTTTTGGGATCATTTTAGGATTATTTTGGGTTTATTTTAGGGTAATTTTGGGGGTTGATAGCACGGATCAAGCTCGGACACCCAGATACTAATCTTATAACAAGGCTAGGTATATTTGAAACTATGTACTACTGCTACAGCTCACGAATCGTAGCACATCTAATAAAGCTTAGTCGAAAAAAAATCACAACTATTGCTGTATGTTGTCAAGGCAACTGAATAGAGGTGTGGATATATTTGGTACATCTTTGAAAAACTCTGAATAATAGAATTAACTTGTAACCCCTGCTACCTTCAAATGCTTATATTTTAATGTGTTTTTCCAATAAATTATATACCTAAGCAACGAATTTCGTCGAAAAGTTTCAACTCTCCGATGCATCACTTCTTGAATACCCGCTTTATGTGTACCACTTATGCACACATGAAGCAGCTTCAAGCAGCTGGGTATATAATGCTCTATTATACCTGAAGGCAGGCTCCCCTACTTTTTTTAATTCTCTTTTTAGTGATCTTGTCCTAGTTATGCGCTTCTTTGTCCCAAAAATGCAATACAAAATACTCGTTAAACATGATCTTAAACCTGGCAACAACAAAACTTACTACTTTAAATCCAAATTACCTGCTTTACAAATTTATCTACATTAGACTGAACGGGAAAATTGGAAGTTGTTAAGGAGAAATACTGAAATTGTTCTCTTTATAATCCAAATATGACATAATATCACGATGTTAAAAAAATTCAAGAAGTAATAAAGCAAAGCGACAACACCAAATACAATAAGCTAGTTAGATATTTCAGTTTCGCTTTCGAAATAACGATCAAATGGTGGACCTGAGTTAAAAACTCTTTTTTTTTCACATTGGTTTGGTCTCAAATTCAAGCTCAAAGATTGGTCAAAAATGTAGTTTAGGATAGTGAAAGTAAGAAAAAGATAGTGAGGAATAGTGAAACTAGAAGTAGGGAAAAATTAACATCAAAAATTATTTAGAAAAACAAATTTTCTAAACAGGACCCCCCCTCGGCAGTTGTTTGGCAAACTCGCCGGGTGTATTTCTGCTTCTCAGCAAAAAATTCATTTGCTTTGCAAGTGCCGTTCGGAGTCGGCAAAAAATTGTAGGTCGCGCCAACTTGTAGGCAAACTCAAAAGCAACACACCACAAGTTGGAAAGAGAAGCTCGGCTAAAATCTCGTGAGAGGTTATGATAACCTGTTGGTTAATGGCGGCGATATCATTAGTTTTTTATACCCAGCTGTACTTGTACACAGGGTATTATAACTTTGTTAGGATAACGGTTGGTTGTACAGGTATAAAGAAATCGAGATAGATATAGACTTCCATATATCAATATGATCAGGATCGAAAAAAAATTTGATTGAGCCATGTCCGTCCGTCCGTCCGTCCGTCCGTCTGTCCGTTAACACGATAACTTGAGCAAATAATGAGATATCTTCACCAAATTTGGCATGCGTACTTATTTGGGTTCAGAATAGATTGCTATTGAAAATGGGTAAAATCGGACCATAACCACGCCCCTTTTTCGATATCGAAAATTTCGAAAAACGTATAAAATGGGTTAATTCAATATTAGAAGCAGCTACAATGATAAAATTTGCAATATGTATTGATTTAGATGTTCTAAGGCCGATTTTATACAAATTTTTGAAAAGGGGGCGTGGTACCGCCCACGTATATTTGAAGAAATTTTAAAATTTTGACTATTAATAACTTCAGAACAGTTTATGCTAGTATAATGAAATTTCGTAGAGGACATACTATTGTTGTGGTAAATTCAGCTATAGAAAATAAACGAAATCGCTTCGCGACCACGCCTACTTTTTCATAAAAGTTATATTGAAAGGAGGTGGAAATATTGAAAAGTCCATATCTAATTAACTGATTTCGCTATAATAATATAATTTGGTACATACATCAACTTTCATATTCTTTACATAATTTTTTCAAAATTTTGGAAAGTGGGCGTGGCACCGCCCACTTATGAGTCAAGCAATTTTTAAATTCGACTGCTAACAACTTCAGAACGGTGTGAGATAGATTTACGAAACTAGGTATACAAAACAAAGAATAACAGCATTTTATGTGCACAGCTGGGTATGTAATGTTCGGTTTCACCCGAACTTAGACTTCCTTACTTGTTTTTATCTCAGTTTTTTCGAAAAATTCCTTTCTCGCCGTAACTGCACAGTCTAGTTTACATACACACATACAGAAATAAGCTTAAATACCTACATACATTTGTGAAATTGTCGATTTCTGGTTCCTATCTACTTTATCTAGACCTTCTTTTCATATTATTAGGTATTCATTATCTTCCTCTTGTGTATTATATAAAACTATTTCAACTTCCAAGAGATTTATCTGTAACGAATGTGCCTCGCTTAATGCGATTACGTGCGAAGCTTGCTAAATTACACTTTTTGATGATCATTAAATGCGAGATATTTTTGATCCGTTGTCACCAGGTGGAGGAGCGCCAAAATACTCAACTCATATAACGAGTACTTAGAAGTAATTTGCGTTTTGGGATTTATTGTTCTTGTTCATACAATTTATATAGGCGATAGGAATGTATGACAGGAAAAGAAAAGTTGGTACTTATCGTTGGATGGGATATGTACCTGTCTTCAAGTGAAATTGACCCATGAAATCGGGAGGACCAACTGTTCTAATAAATAATAAATAAATTAAAATAAAATATTTAAAATCAAACAAAAAATACAAAATAAAATAAAACAAAATTAAATTAAATTTAGTTAAATAAAATTTAATAAAATTAATCAAACCAAAAAAAAACAAGATTAAACAAAATGAAATAAAATAAAATGAAAGCAAAATTAAATAAAATAAAATAAAATAAAATAAAATAAAATAAAATAAAATAAAATAAAATAAAATAAAATAAAATAAAATAAAATAAAATAAAATAAAATAAAATAAAATAAAATAAAATAAAATAAAATAAAATAAAATAAAATAAAATAAAATAAAATAAAATAAAATAAAATAAAATAAAATAAAATAAAATAAAATAAAATAAAATAAAATAAAATAAAATAAAATAAAATAAAATAAAATAAAATAAAATAAAATAAAAAAAAATAAAATAAAATAAAATAAAATAAAATAAAATAAAAGAAAATAAAATAAAATAAAATAAAATAAAATAAAATAAAAGAAAATAAAACCAAATAAAAAACAATAAAGTGAAATAAAATTTAAAAAAAGTAATAAAATTAAATTATATTAAATAAATAAAATAAAATAAAGTGAAATAAAACCAAATAAAATAAAATAAAGTGAAACAAAATAAAATAAAACTAAATAAAATAAAATATAAAATATAAAATAAGAATAAATAAAAAAAATAAAATAAAAAAATAAACAAAATAAACTAAATTAAATTAAATTAAACAAGAGAAAAAAAAAATGAAATAAAATAAAATAAAATAAAATAAAATAAAATAAAGTGAAATAAAATAAAATAAAGTGAAATAAAATAAAATAAAATATAACAAGTTTAAATATAACACAAAACAAGTAAGGAAGTCTAAGTTCGGGTGAAACCGAACATTACATACCCAGCTGTGCACGTCCACTTTCCAAAATTTTGAAAAAATTATGTAAAGAATATGAAAGTTGATGTATGTACCAAATTATATTATTATAGCGAAATCAGTTAATTAGATATGGACTTTTCAATATTTCCACCTCCTTTCAATATAACTTTTATGAAAAAGTAGGCGTGGTCGCGAAGCGATTTCGTTTATTTTCTATAGCTGAATTTACCACAACAATAGTATGTCCTCTACGAAATTTCGTTATACTAGCATAAACTGTTCTGAAGTTATTAAGAGTCAAAATTTTAAAATTTCTTCAAATATACGTGGGCGGTACCACGCCCCCTTTTCAAAAACTTTTATAAAATCGGCCTTAGAACATCTAAATCAATACATATTGCAAATTTTATCATTGTAGCTGCTTCTAATATTGAATTAACCCATTTTATACGTTTTTCGAAATTTTCGATATCGAAAAAGGGGCGTGGTTATGGTCCGATTTTACCCATTTTCAATAGCAATCTATTCTGAACCCAAATAAGTACGCATGCCAAATTTGGTGAAGATATCTCATTATTTGCTCAAGTTATCGTGTTAACGGACAGACGGACGGACGGACATGGCTCAATCAAATTTTTTTTCGATCCTGATCATATTGATATATGGAAGTCTATATCTATCTCGATTCCTTTATACCTGTACAACCAACCGTTATCCTAACAAAGTTATAATACCCTGTGTACAAGTACAGCTGGGTATAAAAATTATGAAATAATAAAAAATAGAAACCAAAATTTAATTTAAAAAAAAATTAACAAAATAAAAGATAACTAAATTTAATAAAGTTGAAAAAAAACATAAAACATAATATAATTAGGTAGGTTTGGGTACTTTTTTCGTCCACTTTCAAATCTATCGTGGAACATAATTTTATTTTTGAGAAATGTATCTCCTTTTTTGCTAGATTAATTACAATCGTAAAAATTCCCAACATTAAATCGATTCTTTATACATACAATCAGAAAATTATTAATCATTAAAGTGCACAATGTTGCAAATAATTGCATATCAAACTCTAATGTTAAGCTTATTATATGTTCAATCACTTCATTAATCAAACAAAAACGATTTTCTTGTTATCCGCAATATAACATTAAGCGAAGATTAATTAAGGCAATGTTTTATGTTATTTACGGGCAGGTCTCAGCCAATCAACGCCGATCAAAAAATTTTTCGGATAACTTTTTTTACAGATTCACCGCCCCAAACAAAGCCAATAAAATTTATTACATCCGTTAATATGAACAAACAATTGTTGTTATTTACACAAACAAATTGCACCAATAAAAACGCCCAAAGCTGATGAGAAATAAGAGAGATGAACTGTAATTAAATTTAATATTTAAACACACCCACGAGATTATATTTTGCATTCCTATGCTGCAGGTTGTATTTTAGCTGTTAAAATACTTATATTGAATATGCAAGTAGATATGTATGTATATTTTTAAGAATATTTATTATGTGTATTTGCATGTGACAGTTATGTGAAGAAGCCTCAACCAATCCTAAAAATTCTAGGCGTTAACTGAATACTTTAAATATTTTAATAAAATTATTTTTTTAAACTTAACTTTTCATGCTATTCAGCATTAGTGTATGCTAAAATAGCAGAGAAATGCTTAGTTGTGTGGCTGGAACAATCTAGGATTTGATTAAAAATAATGCTATCACAGAAAAGTGAAAGTTAGTTTAGCTCAAACCATATCATCACCTAATGAGACACCCTGTCCAATCGCATTTTCTCAATATTCACTTACTTACCTAACGGTCGCTTTAATATGTTTAGTACTTGCAAAAGATCGAGTGACTAATCTCAGAAGAGAGTACTATGGAATCAATCTCCCGGAAAAAATGAGATTAGTCTAGGATTAATCAGGGATGAGTCACAAGAGAGTAAGCGACCTTGGCCAGTTTCAATCTCTTTATATGGCTTAAAGTAATGCCTCTCGCTTGAGCATGGCCTATGAAGCGATAATTTGGTCTCTTTACACCCAAGCGGGTATTGTCCGACAGATCCCCTTCGTTTCCATACAGGAACTGTCGGACAAGTTTAGAATGACAGCTATACCCATAAGAGGCTACCTGGAGTCAGGCCACTGTGTACCAAAGGTTTGAATCCCTGACCACCATCTTTAGAGATCAATAGCACAATTTTTTGTCAGGCACTTTCGTCTTCAGTGGGTTATGGTTCGATATAATTACATAAGTAAATTTAGAAAGTGGATTAGTCCCTTCGAGAGAAAAATTTTTCGAAAGAAATTTCTCTAAATGTTGAAAAGGTGAGGAATTATAAGAGATGAATCCCTACCATCTCCAAAAAAAATTGGGCATAACGAGAAAGTATTAAGATTACACCACTGAAATTTATTGAGTGGTTATATGAAATTAATCCCTACCATCTCCAAAGAACTGGAGAAAACGATATGACAAAAAATTTCGTATATCCAATTGTTTTAAATAATACCTAAACTCACTTAAAAACTTTAAAATGCATACAGTTATTCACCTACATAAGTATGCACCTCTTTTTGGCAATTCTCACCAATTTCGGCTTAAGAAAATTTTATTTTAACTAATTTCCTCTCAGAATGCTTGTCACGATCGAATACATAAACTATAAATTATATTTACAAAATGTGCAAAAAATTTGGAAAAATTCGACGAATTTTCATGGAAATTTTCAAATTTTTTCTAAGAATTTTTAGAATTTTTTTGAGTATGTAGTTTTGTAGCTCATTCAATTTTAGTCTAATAAGGTGTAAGTCTCAAGTATGTAAGAAATTTCGCTGATTTATGGCAATTTTTTTTCCTGAGGACTTTGGGATTTTCCTCCATATAAATTTATGGGCGTAATTTTTTTTATTTGGAAAAAACCAATGAAGCCCTTCAGAAAAAAATTGCCAAAAATTAGGTAAATTTTTTACGGACTTGAGACTTAAACCTTATCACACTAAAATTGAATGAGCTACAAAACTGCATACTCAAAAAAATTCTAAAAATTCTTAGAAAAAATTTGAAAATTTCCATGAAAATTCGTCGAATTTTTCCAAATATTTACACATTTTGAAAATATAATTTATAGTTCATGTATTCGATCGAGACAAGCATTCTGAGAGGAAGTTAGTTAAAATAAATTTTCTTAAGCCGAAAACGGTGAGAATTGCAAAAAAGAGGTGAATAATTATTTACGTCAGTAGCCGTATATTTTGTCGAAATATGGGGTGAAACCCACGGGTATAAGCTAGTGTTTCATCAAAGAAAAATCATTATTTTTTTAGTTTCCATAAAATAACCTAACTTTGACTCTGTTACAACACGGTTTAAATGTTTTCAAACGGCTCCAACATTTTTGCATGATATCTTCAGCTGTAGTACTATCGACGGAGAGGTTGAGCCTTAGAAGAGCTGATGGTAAAACTGTCTTCATACAAATAAGGACCACCCTAATGTACAAATTCTAAGGCAATAGCGGCACTTTTTCATCCTTTTTTACATGTTCCTTCGCTATAGCATGCATTTGGACATACAAACAAACACTTTATAATTTGAAGCATAACTTGACATTTTTGTACCCTTGTGATTTATTGATCTCTATAAAAAGTTAGTCTATTGTCAACCACCAAGAGCATCGCGTTTCATATTGCTAATTATTTGCACAGACCTATTTTTGTTAAGTTTAATTAGTTTTGTTCTACATTTGTTCGAAGCTTAGTTTTTTGCGACTCTACAAGATTTTTCTAAATACTTGACAACTTTTTGCTAAAAATATTTTAATACCAAAAACCAAATACAAAATGCGTTTAGTCGTCTTGTGCTTAGTTGCTGTGCTGTTTGTTGCGCTCATAGCCAGTGCTTATGGGAGTACTCGAAATGCCAAAGGTGATAAAGGTGTTATGGAAGACCAACGTCCGTTAGCTGAGCTCGAGGAGCAACAACAAGGACATGCTAATGAAGGTGATCGCTTGACACGCGGTGGTAAATATTATGGCAGATGGGGCAGATATGGCGGCTATGGCGGCTATGGCGGATATGGTCCGTATGGAGGATATGGCGGTTATTGGTGATAAAAATAAATATTAGAAAAATAAAGTGTAAATTTTCTTAATTTACTAAATTGTTGTGCTAGGATGTTTATTTTTAATAAAAAATATTAGACTCAAAATACCAAATGTAATTTATTCAATAAAAAATGTATGTCTAAAATAGAAAAGAAGTTCATGGATTTTATTAAGTGATGATTACTATAATGGTGAGATATGAGATTCAAAAAAAATATTTTTCAGCGAATTGTAATAAGTGAATTCAAGACTGGACTGCAGTAATATGTTAAACAAGAGAAACAATCCACACCCTGTATATCTTATAACTTAAAACGAGCTAAACTTTTATATTTGTTTATCCAGACTATCTCGGGAACCGCTTGACCTATTTGGGTGAAATTTTGAATATAGATAGTATGGTTGATTCTAAGACTATCCACTTGGGGGTTGCCACCTGGTGCGGTTTACAGGGTTGCCACCTATCTAATTTTTTTTTAAATTTTGTAGCAAAATATGTAGCATTATGGGTATCAAATAAAAGGTATTTTTAGCGATATGCCAACTAAAACATTTTCAAGTAGGGTTGCCACCTTACCGTAGTATATTTGTATATTCGGACCATTTCGGGAACCACTTGATTGATGCTAAGGCTATCCACTTGGGTGTTGCCACTTGTATGGTGTACAGGGTTGCCACCTATCTAAATTTTTTTTAAAATATGGAGTTAGATATGCCAATATGGGTATCAAATGAAAGGTATTTTTGCCGACATACCATTTTACCGTATTGTATTTGTATTGTATATTTTTGGGATCATATTTCGATTATTTTAGGATCATTTTGAGATCATTTAGGGGTCACTTTGGAATAATTTTGGGCCTATTTTGAGAATTTGGGACAATTTTGGGATCATTTTGGGAACATTTGAGGGTCGTTTTGGGGTCATATTGGGATTATTTTAGGATTATTTTGGGAACATTTTAGGATTATTTTGGGAACATTTTTGAATAATTTTGGGATCAGTTTAGGGTACATTTAAGGGTGTTTTGGTGTCATTTGGGAATCATTTTTGGATCATTTTGGGATCATTTTAGTGCCATTTTGGGGTCATTTTGGGATCATTTTTGGGTCGTTTTGGGTTCAATTTAGTATCATTTTGGGAACATTTAAAGGTCTTTTTGCGATCATTTTAGGATTATTTTGGGATTTTTTATATTTCATTTTGGGATCATTTTGGGTAAGTAAAGTTAGCGCTAAATTGATAGCACCGAGCACTGATATATCATCAAAAACCTCCGAAGAAATTTTTTGCGCCGAGGTTACCTTCAAATTTGTGGTGAGCTGCTTTAATATTTTCCCAACAAATTTGCGGGACGGGACCTACATACATTTTTTTGACGACTCCGAACGACATCTGCAAAGTAAATGAATTTTGGCTGAAAAGCTTTTCTTAGCAGAAATACACTCGAAGATATTGCCAAACCACTTCCGAGTTGCGACCCCATCTTTTTTGGTAAGAATTTTAATGATACTTTTTCCCAGGTGCGAACCCGAAACATTCGGTGTGATAGGTCCAGCTGACTACCTTGAAAACAAGAGTGGCCGACATGCATTTAGCTATGGTATCTTTTATATAACTGAGGCTGATTCAAAAAATATATTCCCCTTCTAAGGATAGTAAATGATACAAAATAAGCCTTAACAAAAATAAGCGCTGTACCTTAACCCTTATGGGTAGCTATTTTTTTAGCTCTCCCATACAAGTAATAATTTTCTTTCAACGCTTTTTTTTTCAGTGAAAATTCGTATGCTTGAGTATGCTACAGAAACTACAATTTACTCATGTAAGTACATATAACGAACTGTAGCGCATTGAAGACGAAAGAGCTTGTAAAAATTCGTGCTATTGAATTCTAAAGAGACTGATCCCCTATTCAATCACTTGATCCAACTAGTCTCTTATGGGCATAGTTGTCCTAACTCTATTTTAGTTTGAGTAGCATACTTATGAGTGTTGAAACTGAACTTGTCCGACCGTTCCCGTAACGTAACAAATGTGATCTCTTCGACAATACTCGCTTGGGCATAAAATGGGCTAACCGGTCTCTTCATGGGTCATGATAAAAGAAAAGGCATCAATTCAATTCATGTAAAGAGATAAAAATTGGCAAGGGTCGCATACTTCCTTGTGACTCATCTCGGATTAATCCTAGACTAATCGAATTATTTCATTTCATCCGATCATTTGCAAGTACGAAAAATATAAAAGCTATCGTAAGATAAGTTATTGAATATTAAAAAATGATTGAACTTGTCATTAGGTTACCCAAGAGATGGTTTGAGCTTAAATGACTTCCAACTTTATGTGATAGTATTATTTATACTAGAAAAATAAGCACCCAACTACCTCAAATGATATCTATACTCTAGATTAAGGACGTTGAGGCCCTATGCCCCAATAGGAGTTAATAAAAATGATGATGAGAGAGAGTAAGGTCGGGTTATATGGAATACTTACTTATTTTTGGATCATATCTTACAAAACATGCAACCAAAGACCTCACAATCCCCTGGTATATCTAGCTCTTATACAAAAGTAAAGTTAACCATTTACCTTCTTCTCAAATAGTGACTCACAATTGCATCACACGTGCGACTTCTTATTAACGACGTAGCTAATTTTACTTAATGAATTTTCATTATTAGATTGACCAAACACACTGTCAGAATGACCCCAAAGGTCTTCAGATCAAACGTAACAATAATGATACATAACTTGCATTGATTTGTTCGCATGGCATGAAGTAAAGTGATTCTTCACAGCCTCGATCGAGCTTTGGCATGCAGACAGTTGCATGCGAAAAGGTGCTGCACGCACAACCAACAACATGTTGCACGATGAAATGAAACACAAACGAGCAGCGATACAAGGGCGTAGTATTGAGCATTTTGAGCGAAACAAGTAAGAGAAGTATGCGAATAAAATTGGTGAGTAAGACGAAAAAATGCCTTCACACGATAGGCTACAATTGTTTTACCAAAATTTAATAACTAATAAATTTAAAGTTGCACTATGGCGAAAAAATAATAAATAAAAAATTATAATAATAAATAAAATAAAATAAAATAATATGAAATAAAATAAAAGAAAAATAAAATTAAATTAAATAAAAGAAAAATAAAATAAAATAAAATAAAATAAAATAAAATAAAATAAAATAAAGTAAAATAAAATAAAATAAAATAAAATAAAATAAAATAATATAAAATAAAATAAAATAAAATAAAATAAAATAAAATAAAATAAAATAAAATAAAATAAAATAAAATAAAATAAAATAAAATAAAATAAAATAAAATAAAATAAAATAAAATAAAATAAAATAAAATAAAATAAAATAAAATAAAATAAAATAAAATAAAATAAAATAAAATAAAATAAAATAAAATAAAATAAAATAAAATAAAATAAAATAAAATAAAATAAAATAAAATAAAATAAAATAAAATAAAATAAAATAAAATAAAATAAAATAAAATAAAATAAAATAAAATAAAATAAAATAAAATAAAATAAAATAAAATAAAATAAAATAAAATAAAATAAAATAAAATAAAATAAAATAAAACAAGTAAGGAAAGCTGTCTTCGGCTATGCCGAAGGCTAAATACCTTTCATGAATAAGCGTCACGATTTTCACTGTTTGATCCCAGTACAGCCTGTGTGAATTTAACTTAAGCTCATACCGAAATTATCGGAACTATCGATTATATGGGGGCGATGTGTTATATTGATTTTTAACATCGACATTCCACATTCTAAAATAGCAATAGTTACGAAATTTCACGTTCCTACCTATATAACTACAGGAGTTATCTACCAAAATCCGTTTATTGGAACAATCGATTGTATGGGGGCTATGTGAAATATTTATCCCATCTCGATGATTTTCAACATCGATATTTCAGATATAAAAATAGCAACACTTACAAAATTTCACGTTCCTATGTGTTTAATTACAGGAGTTATAGCCCAAAATCCGTTTATCGGAACAATCGATTGTATGGGAGCTATGTGAAATATATATCCCATCTCGCTGATTTTCAACATCGATATTTCAGATATAAAAATAGCAACACTTACAAAATTTCACGTTCCTAGGTGTTTAATTACAGGAGTTATAGCCCAAAATCCGTTTATCGGAACAATCGATTGCATGGGAGCTATATGTAATATCGGTCCGATCTTGCTGGTTCCGACAAATGATCCCTATATTGGAAAATGGTGGCCGCATACAAAATTTCAGCCAAATATCTCAAAAACTGAGGGACTAGGTTGCGTTCAAACAGACAGACAGACAGACAGACAGACAGACGGACATGGCTAAATCAAGTCATCTCGTCATCCTGATCATTTCGGTATACTTATTGATGGGTCTATCTCTTCTTCTTCTCATACTTACAAACATCGGGCCAAAGTTATAATACCATTTCATGTTCATGAAAGGTATAATAAAATAAAATAAAATAAAATAAAATAAAATAAATAAAATAAAATAAATAAAAACAAAATAAAATGAAATAAAATAAAATAAAAACAAAACAAAATGAAATAAAAAAATAAAATAAAATAAAATAAAATAAAATAAAATAAAATAAAATAAAATAAAATAAAATAAAATAAAATAAAATAAAATAAAATTAAATAAAATTAAATAAAATAAAATAAAATAAAATAAAATAAAATAAAATAAAATAAAATAAAATAAAATAAAATAAAATAAAATAAAATAAAATAAAATAAAATAAAATAAAATAAAATAAAATAAAATAAAATAAAATAAAATAAAATAAAATAAAATAAAATAAAATAAAATAAAATAAAATAAAATAAAATAAAATAAAATAAAATAAAATAAAATAAAATAAAATAAAATAAAATAAAATAAAATAAAATAAAATAAAATAAAATAAAATAAAATAAAATAAAATAAAATTAAATAAAATTAAATAAAATTAAATAAAATTAAATAAAATTAAATAAAATTAAATTAAATTAAATTAAATTAAAAAAAAAAATAAAATAAAACAAAATAAAATAAAATAAAATAAAATAAAAAAAAATAAAATAAAATAGCATCACCATTTAGAGAGCCGCATTGGGATTCCGAGCATGTTTACTTTTCAAAAAAAAAAAATTACGCTCCACAGTGCAAATTCATCACTAGACGATATGACGGTAAGAAAAAAGCTCGAATGATTCAACCACCAAAGATGCCGCAGCAAACCTGCAACTTCAGCAGATGGAGGGAGTTTCTTATTCGAACGGGTAGGCGGTGCGGTATATGAAGATGATACGAGTTGGAGTAGGCAATCAAAGCAAGTGTACCTACGATTTTACTGCGGGAGCTCGAAAAAATTGCAACAATTTACAATTTTGACAGCTTAACTAATGTTTTAGATTTTGCTTAGCGTTCACTCGCTTCAATGAAGTTACTTATGTATAATACGTGTTTACACTTAAGTGCCTACCCTGTAGGAAAAATTTATTTATCTGAACGAGTGAGTGGTGGAGCATTAAGAACTGGGAGTTCTCTGCAAAAAAGTATGATTTTTTCTGCTCTTGCCATAGCTCTATCGGATGGATATATGTAGATCATCCCCCTTGTAATGTGGCAATGGAATAAGTGTTCCCATTGGTGACTTAGAAATAAACCCCCAACATGAATAGGTCGAAGATTTTTACGCTTTTGAGCTCCTGAAGATCCGATTAAAATCGAAAATGCCCTCCTTATGCACGTTAACCGTTGGTTTGAAACAGAAAATATTCTTCACTAGTGTCTTTTTCCTTCAGGGTACTTGCAAACGAAATTAAGCGTGTAGCATTAAATTGACTGCGAGCGCTGGAAAAACGCTAGGAAGTCGGAAGATGTTTCGCACTAAGCCAGTGTGGCAATGTGTCAGTGTGCAAGCAAAAATAACACCAACAACAAGAGCAATAAACAAAGTCAAAGCTTGATAAAATAAAAGCTGAAAAAGTACACACAAAAAATAGGCGAATAAAATTTTGCGAATTTGATGGAGTTCATGTTCCATGTTGTAATATTTACAACAACAATTGTGTACACTTGTACAACGGCGCTCCCCATTATGGCATAGTTTTCTCACTTTTATTTTACTCTTTTTTTAAACATCTTTTATTTGTAGTTGTAGTTGTTATTTCTGCTTTTGCGATTTGATTGCAGTAATTTTGCAAGAGGCCAAAGCTAAAAGAATTTGATTTGAATTTATTTTAAAAAGCCTCTGAGACATAATTTTAGCATTATTAACTGGGGTGTTCACGTTGTTCTGCTTGTTGTTGTCATTATTATGTTGTAAATGTATTAGTGTGTCTTGTGAGGTGGGAAGATCCGTGGCGCACATGCAAACATTTATGAGTTGACTCGATTTGAGGCGTTACATCGGCGTCTTTGCACCAAATCAAGTTGACTTGAGAAGCGAATTTTTGATTTGTTTGGAATTGAGTTGATAATGGTAGTTTTTGGCAACACTTTGGCCAACGAAGCGAGACAGCGGCTGAAATTAATTTGAGTTGTGATTTTTTTTTTCATTAAACGTGCAAGAGCTTTTACATGAAAATGATTTTAATACACTGTGAGAAAATGATAAAAAAATAAAATAAAAAAATATATAAAATAAACTAAAGTAAAATAAAATAAAATAAAATAAAATAAAATAAAATAAAATAAAATAAAATAAAATAAAATAAAATAAAATAAAATAAAATAAAATAAAATAAAATAAAATAAAATAAAATAAAATAAAATAAAATAAAATAAAATAAAATAAAATAAAATAAAATAAAATAAAATAAAATAAAATAAAATAAAATAAAATAAAATAAAATAAAATAAAATAAAATAAAATAAAATAAAATAAAATAAAATAAAATAAAATAAAATAAAATAAAATAAAATAAAATAAAATAAAATAAAATAAAATAAAATAAAATAAAATAAAATAAAATAAAATAAAATAAAATAAAATAAAATAAAATAAAATTAAAAAAAAAATAAAATAAAATAAAATAAATAACAGTAAAATAAAATAAAATAAAATTAAAAAAAAATAAAATAAAATAAAAAATAAAATAAAAAAATTAAATAAAATAAATAAAAATAAAATAAAATAAAATAAAAAAAATATAATATAATAAAAAAATAAAATAAAATAAAATAAAATAAAATAAAATAAAATAAAATAAAATAAAATTAAAAAAATATAACTAAAAAATAAAAAAAAAAATAAATAAAAATAAGATAATATTAAAAAATAACAGAAACAAAAAAAAAAGTTAATAAAATAAAATTAAAAATTACTTAAAAGAAAATGAAATAAAAATAAATTTTAAAATGATAACATAAAATAAAAAACTAAAAAAAGAAAGCAAAATTTAATAAAAAAAAATTTTTAAAAATTTAATAAAAGTAAAAAAAAAAAAAATTAAATAAACTCCCATTTTTTACAGTGCATCGTTTATGCTTAAGGTGTTATAGTTTATGATTATAGGTATGCGGTTGAGTCAGACATTTTTCAGTTTGTCACTCCTGAAAAGGTTATAAACAAATTTTGTAAGGTGCGCATGCCCACATGACACCAATGGAATGCAACAAGTGAGATCAAAATGCAAATTTTTAATAACCATTTAAAATGAAACAAGGCAACACGTAATTCATTTTTTTTACATTCGATTACTATTTTAATCTTCTTATTAAAGTAATTTTCACAAAGTAAACTATATCAACTACAGACTTCTTAATCACAATTTTCATTTGTATCCTCTTACACTTCCCCTTCATTTCGCGGCAACTGGGTGACTACGCGCGTACTCCACCGCTGCTTTTGCTCCATCCGAAATTTCTGCCAAAATATTTGTACCTTGCGGCACAAAACCATTCTCGTCGGCTGTATAACGTACCTCAATCAATTGACCATCAGCATCCAAGTAACGATAAGAACCAGAAACTTCCAATTTTTCATCGTCAGTGCCAGCATTCTTTACGATGCCAACCTCTTCGCGATAACTACCATCAGCGCCTTCATAGGAAAAGACGTACGAGCCATCATCTTTGCGTTCCGCTGCAGATTTCAAAATGTCCACAATGTCCTTCGCGGGCTCTACGGTCTTTACTGCTGGTACTACAACAGCTGGTTTGCCGCTCAATACGGCGGCTTGGGTGTGCGCAAATACCGGCACGCAAATGAATAGAAATATGTTCTGTTTTTGGAAGATATTTATTTAATGAACTATTTTTTGAATATTTTTATAATACGCAAATTTTTTGCCACTTACAAGTTTAAGCATTTTTAATATTTGTTTTTCTTTTTTTTGGTTATTAATTATGCAAAAAATTATTTTAAATAGTATTTTGTCTGAAGCTGCTTTACCGGCTGGAAGAGACTAAATGTCTGTTGAGATCTAATCGTCAAACGCTTTTTATATACTTTTTCTGGCGGTTTGATGAAAGAATTTAAAAAATTTGTTTATTCTTTTCTAAATAACTACACTCACGCATGTACAGTGGTGGGCACATTAATAGCATACGCTTAGGCTTGTTCTAACACGCACTAACAATTCTGTCATATTTGACTCTCCTTAGTTTTCAATAAAGTAAGAAAACCCTAAAATAAAAAAATAAAACTAAAATGAAACAAACTAAATTAAAATAAAATAAAATAAAAAAATTAAAAATTAAAATAAAACAAAGTAAAATAAAAAAAATAAAAAAAATAAAAAAAAATAATAAAAAAAGCCCAAAAAAATAAAATAAAATCGAAAAAAAATAAAATAAAAATTAAAATCGAAAATAATTAAAATAAAATAAATAAAATTAAATTAAAAAAAATAAAATAAATGAAATAAATAAAATTTAATAAAAAATTAAATAAATAAAATTAAATAAAAAAATAAAATAAATAAAATAAAAAAAATATATAAAATAAATAAAATAAACAAAATTAAAAAATAAATAAAATAACTAAAATAAATAAAATAAATAAATAAAATAACTAAAATAAATAAAAGAAATAAAATAAATAAAATTAAAAAATAAATAAAATTAAAAAATAAATAAAATAAATAAAATAAATAAAATAAATAAAATAAATAAAATAAATAAAATAAATAAAATAAATAAAATAAATAAAATAAATAAAATAAATAAAATAAATAAAATAAATAAAATAAATAAAATAAATAAAACAAATAAAATAAATAAAATAAACAAAATTAAAAAATAAATAAAATAAATAGCAAATAAATAAATAAATAAAATAAAATAAAAATAAACAAAATAAATGAAATAAGTAAATCTAAAAAATAAATAAAATAAATAAAATAACTAAAATAAATAAAATAAACAAAATTAAAAAATAACTAAAATAAATAAAATAAATAAAATAAATAACATAAATAAAATAAATAAAAGAAATAAAATAAATGAAATAAATAAAATAAATAAAATAAATAAAATAAATAAGATAAATAAAATAAATAAAACAAATAAAATAAATAAAATAACTAAAATAAATAAAATAAATAAAATAAAATAAATAAAATTAAAAAATTAAATAATAATAAATAAATAAATAAATAAAATAAATAAGATAAATAAAATAAATAAAACAAATAAAATAAATAAAATAACTAAAATAAATAAAATAAATAAAATAAACAAAATAAATGAAATAAATAAAATTAAAAAATAAATAAAATAATCTTTGAAACTTTGGTGGGCTTTTGACCGTTTGTGAATAATTTTTCTTAAATTATTCTATGTTTTTATTATTAGTGAACAAGAAAATGATCACGGGGTGCACTAAAATCCTTGACACTGCTAGTATAAATGGCGGTCGATTGATGTCGCTCTAGTTGCCGATAAGGTAGTATAAAAACAAACAAACAAAATAAAATGAATACATACTAAGTGAACATGATGGATATAAGCTAGCAATAATCTCAACGCAGCTTGGTGTAAGAGGTACACACTGCGGGCTTAGAAATTCCTAATCTCCTTGGTTCTTGGTTCGATGACCAACAAAAGGTGATGAAAAATTTCTAAACACAAAGCCATTTGATAAGTGCCCTTGAGCAAGGCCGAAATTACGTAATCATGGTAGCTTGTAATTGTTGTTACTTTTCCATCTTGTTCACTAATAATAAAAACATAGAATAATTTAAGAAAAATTATTCACAAACGGTCAAAAGTCCACCAAAGTTTCAAAGATTCTCAAATTAATGACCACAAACTCACAACATACATAAATAAATAAAATAAGTAAAATAAATAAAATAAATAAAATAAATAAAATAAATAAAATAAATAAAATAAATAAAATAAATAAAATAAATAAAATAAATAAAATAAATAAAATAAATAAAATAAATAAAATAAATAAAATAAATAAAATAAATAAAATAAATAAAATAAATAAAATAAATAAAATAAATAAAATAAATAAAATAAATAAAATAAATAAAATAAATAAAATAAATAAAATAAATAAAATAAATAAAACAAATAAAATAAATAAAATAAATAAAATAAATAAAATAAATAAAATAAATAAAATAAATAAAATAAATAAAACAAATAAAATAAATAAAATAAATAAAATAAATAAAATAAATAAAATAAATAAAATAAATAAAAAAAATAAATAAAAAAAATAAATTAAATAAAAAAAAATAAAATAAATAAAATTAATAAAATAAATAAAAAAAATTAATTAAAATGAAAAATAAAGTAAATAAACTAATAAAATTTGCTCTTCTTTAGACTTCCTTCCTTCCCTTTTTCGTTTTCTTTCCCTTTCCCAATATTTCAGCAATAATCAAATTGAAAATATTGTTACAGTAATGTGTGCTATTAACTTCGCCACCACTGTAAATTATTACTTATTTTTATTCGCTTTTTCGTCTTATAAAAAATACGTAAATTTGTAAGATGTGTTTGTTTAAACAGCATAAAGAATATATTAACATAGTGAAGAGCTAGGCAAAAAAAAATGAGAAATGTGTCGTTGTAACATTGCACAGAACCTGAAACAGTGTCACAGATATGGGAAGAGA
>CAXKVI010000004.1:95578948-95586881 GCA_964058755.1 Campiglossa producta
CCATAAAACCCCAGCTTCTTGAATTTCTTAAGATGGAAAGAAGTATTCTTAATGTTAATTTCTGAACATTCCGTATCCATAGCCGTAATAGGAAATATCACCACAACCATAACCTTAAATATTACCGTAACCATAACAAAAATAGTAACCATAAATGTTACGGAAAACCATCAACGTTACCGTAACCATAAATGTTACCGTAACCATAAATGTTACGGTAACCATCAACGTTACCGTAACCATAAATGTTACCGTAACCATAAATGTTACCGTTACCATAAATGTTACCATAACCATAAATGTTACCGTAACCATAAATATTACAGTAACCATAAATGTTACCGTAACCATAAAAATAACCGTAGCTATAAATGTTACCGTAACCATAAATGTTGCGGTAACCATAAGTGATATAACCATAAGTGATAGCGAAACCATAAATGTTACCGTAACCATAAATGTTATCGTAACCATAAATGTTACCCTAACCATAAATGTTACCCTAACCATAAAAATAACCGTAACCATAAATGTTACCGTAACCATAAATGTTACCGTAACCATAAATGTTACCGTATCCATAAATGTTATCGTAACCAAAAATGTTACCATAACCATTAATGTTACCATAACCATAAATGTTACCGTAACCATTCACATAACCGTAACCATTAACATAACTGTAACCATTAACATAGCTGTAACCATAATTATGGCTGTGACCTTAAAACTTAACGTTACGGCTAATATAACTCTAATCATAAACATTAATTCATTCTAGTGTTTGATTCGAGAACAGATAACCGAACAATTTTTTTTCTTTCCCATGCTCAAGTTTTATCCTTAGATATCAGTACAAGAATATCTTCAAATAAGAGGTGGTGGGAGCCAATAACGCAAAAACCAAAAAAAAAATATTCCAGTTCTTTAACCAAAAATGTGGATGATGGGTGAAATCGGGACAAAATGGGGCTTTTGGCAGGACTACTTGGTTATATTCGGGTCCATGTAGGGAGCTTGGTGAGATTATTTCAGGCATACATAGGTCAGAATCACTCCGCGACCTTTTCGAGACCACTTCAAATTTTTTTTTTTTTTTATCATTTCGGCAATGTTTTCGCGATTGTTTCTTAATTTTTTGTGTAATTTCAAGACTGTTTTTTGAGATCATTTTTCGAAATCATATCAGGCCATTTTTGGGATGAATTCGGGATTTCTCAATCATTTCTTGACTTTTTGTGGTAATTTTGAGATTTATTCTGGAATCATTTAAAAAAAATACTTAGCCTACACTGCCGTCCATAGAATGGGATTTAGAAGCATTCCCATCTAGTTTTTGATTCGATGAATATATAAAAATCTTTTTGTTTCGTTTTCCAATTAAAATATTTAGTAAAAATTGACGCAACTGCTTTTTCATTTAATTTTAATTATATTTCAAACAGACAATAGCAACAAAAAAAAAATCGAGGTCAACACATTTTATTGAACTGACCACTCTCAAGATCGTTCTGAGCCTGTGATTACCATCATCATCTTAAAGAATTGTACCGCATTTATTTTGACTAGCTGTTAAACATCAGCGATATATTTTTGACAATCACTCTTACAAATCATCAATTGTTAACTTGGATTATGATGATATTGCAACATTTTTAATGCGCGGTTTTCAAGCTGTTTATTTTTATGCTCATCTAAGCACACCTACCAGATTTTCGTACTCCTCTTAGTACATACTTAGTTGTACATACATATACATACATATCTAAGATAGATAATACATTCGCGTACACACCCAAAAAATTGTAGCAACTTTTTTTCTTGTATCTCTGTGTAGATGTGTTTTAGTCGAACTTTCGGCTAGAAAAGCATCTAAACAAACAATAATACAAAAGGTATTTTACACCTGACTGCATTCGGAGTTCAAGTAACTGCGTTGGTTGATGGTTCTTAGCGTTAACCACAAATACAAAAAAAAAACAAAAAAAAAAAAAAAAAATACAAAGTTGCGCAAAAAAAAAAAACAAATACAATGCTTCCATTAGTAACAGTTAAATGTTTGTTGAAGCTTCAAAAATATTTGACTCTCAAGAAAATCTGCATCTTCATTTTACCTTTAGACGTTGCAACTGACATATCTCTTACAGTGGGCTTGGAATGTTGAGATAGTTCCAATAACCAGGCCAATAAAACTCATAGCAAAACCCCATTTTTTTTTTTGCAAATTCAAAAGAAATTTTTTAATATTTTTAATTGGAATTTTTTTGGTTCTATGATTCAAGAAGAAGTGATAAAAGGGGTATCATAAATACCTACTATATCGCCAGGAATAATTTCATAGAGCAGTTTAAGGCAAGAGCTCTCTCACGAAGGTCTCCTTGGCATTGTTCTCCATCTCAGTTGTTGTTGTTGTAGGTAAACACTCCCCGAAGGTTTTGGGCAGTGATGCCGAAATTGACAGTCCTTAGCCAGATATGAACCCAGAATGCTGCGGTACTGCCCCACTATCGTGGTAGCGACAGTGGAACCTTCTAGGTCATGTCATCCCTCCATCCGTGAGGAAGGAGAAGATGGGTAATGGAGGTGAGAAGCATCATATCCGTAGATCAACCATCGAATTAGCACGTCATTACCTATGTGCATATTAGTCGCCTCTTACGACCGCTATGTCTACCTCGAGCATATTCTAAACCCCTAACCCACTGGGACTTCTCCATCTCAGTCGAGGCGTCCTCCTCTGCCGTCGAATTTGGGCGCCGATATCAAACCGGTCTAGGCTGGATACATATTCTCAGGAGTTTTATCCAATTGGCCACTCAAACTGCACGCACGGTTGCCACAGTTGGTAGATTTCTACCAAACTTGGTCGTTTTTTTTTTTACTTTTTCTTAAATCTTACATGTGTGTATTACTATTTTGTATTAAAAATTGTTTACAATAAGTACCTGAAAATAAAAATTGGTAGTTTTTTTTTTCATTTGGTAGTTTTTTTCCAGAATTTGTATTTCTTTTTTTGCTAGTGGCAATCGTGACTGCACTTCAGATAACGCACGTCGTAGCACAGCTTTCAGTGAACAGTCTGTGAACTTTCAAGCGTGCTTGAACCTAGATGTCTTTCTTGGTAGGGAGTCATCCGTCTCTTAGCTTACTTTTTATTCTTTTTTCTCTCCCAGTCAACACTCCAACTTTCTAACTGTCCCCTTAATAAATGTGTGGTATCTCAAAAGATAAACTGCAGCGATTGGTTTCGGGACGTTTCGAAGTAATTTCGGGATAGTTTTGGGAATTATTTTGGAGCTTCTGCCAATTATCATGAAATGATACCAAAATCGTTAGAAAATGATCCAGAAAAATTCCCTAATAACTCCGAAAAATTTCCAAAACTATCCCGAAATCAATCTGGAAATGACCGCAAAAAAGTCCAAAAGTTATCGGGAAAAAGTCCCGAACTTTCCCCAAAAAATTCCTGAAACGATCTCGAAAAAATACCGAAATGATCCTGATAAGTCCCTAATTACCCCGAAAAATTTCCAAAACTATGCCGAAATCAATCTAGAAATTGCAGCAAAAACGTCCAAAAATTATCGAGAAAAAAGTTCGGAACTTTTCCTAAAAAAATTCCTAAAACGATCTCGAAAAAATTACCCAAATGATCCCGATAAGTCCCTAATTACCCCGAAAATTTCCAAAAGTATCCCGGAATTAATCTAGAAGTTACCGCAAAAATAGTCCAAAAATTATCGATAAAAAGGTCCCGAACTTTTCGAAAACTATCCCGAAATCAATCTAGAAATGACCTCAAAAAAGTCCAAAAGTTATCGGGAAAAAAGTCCCGAACTTTGCCCAAAAAATTCCTGAAACGATCTCAAAAAAAATTCCGAAATGATCGTGACATATGAATGCCTGTGATGATCCCGCAAAAGTCATTCATGGACCCGAAAATAACCAAATAGCGCAAAAAAAAAATCTCCATTTTGTCCCGATTTCACTCGTTACATAATTTGTTTGACTAATGCTATATTTACACTGTACCAAATGCTTCACTTTTAGCCAAGTTTTTTCGAGACCGTTCATCCGCAGATTGAATTTAATCACCAGATTAAGTCAAATTAAATTAATTTCGTTTAATTTGGCAAACAAATTCATTCTGCGGACAAACATTCTCGAAATAACTTCGCCAAAAGCGACGCATTTGGTGCAGTGTAAATGTATCATAAAACACGGCCTAAAAGGCTCAAAACAACCCCATTAGCATTAAAACATTTAATAATACATTTTTTTTTGTTTTTTTCGTTTCATGTACACACGGAGAAAATTGAGGTGGTGATGGATAAGAATTGACAGTGATTTGGTCTTAACAACAAGAATATAGTTATATCAACCAAAATATCTGTTGTTTCAACCAAAATCTCGATCAATTCTTATCCATTCCCAGCACATTTTTCTCTGTGTAGGAAGTTATTGAGAGTCACTGTTGTAAATTATTTTTATTTGTTCTCTCTTATATACAGACAACCAAAAAAAATTTATTTTTTAGCTCATAAAACTGTTTATATCCCACTGTAAGCATGCAGCTAAATATAATATTTCTTCAATTGTCGAAATGTGGAGATGCTGTTTGCTGATGTCGATCGGCCGTCGCTGCCATCACTGACTAAGTGCAAACCAATTGGCCTGTATGCATATCAGTGCAACAGCAGTTGTGGGCGTCAAAGTACAAACAATTTGCACAGATGCCACGTACAATAACTTCACAGACATTCTGCACTGGGATGAGAATCAACTAACATTTATGGTATTACCAGTTCATTTTATTACAAACAGCAATAAAACTGAAAAATACAAATAAAATAAAAAAACCGCAAAAATTAAACCAAATCATAATTCATAGCCACAATTTTAAGGTTGGTTTAGTGTGTTTGGCATTTACCTTGGCTGTTGGAGAATGCGAATGGCGAATTGCGAATTACGAATTGGTGAATTGTTAGCTCATTTGCAAGTGGCACTTATCTGCATACATACGTCTACATACAAGTGTAAATATTAAACGTAGCCGCAGTGGCAGCCCATAAAATGTAATCGCAGCAGCAGCACCCGCATCGGTGTATATGGAAATCGTAGTAGCAAGAGCATGCCTAGATTGAGGAACTTACGAAAGGGTGATCCTCATTTGTGGTGCTAATTTTTTTTGTGCTGTACTACCACCGTAGCTGGCCGTTCTCAGAATTTTTGTCTTTATTGCCTAAAAGTATGCAATTATTTTTCTTATGATTGAAATCAGCTGATTTGTCATGGAAATGGTGTGGGTTGCTTTGAAACTCCTCTGTGGTCATCTCTAAATGTTTTTGAAGCTATGTATGTGAGTACGATGCGCACGTATCCTGAAGTTAACTTCAATAGAAAAACAGAAAAAAGTAAAAAGCAGACATTTTAAATTTTGCATGATTTAAACAAAATTTTTATTATTTATATGGCAGAACTTCAGACTTCCTACAAGTTTTTTTTAATACGTAAAGAAGACGCATTATCACTTGATAAAAGAAAACTCCACACCAAAGTAATTTAAATAGGAAGGTGGTAGTTTTTAACCATTTGCCGTAGAATGACCCACTTAGGATACACAAAAAAAAAAAAATTCAGAAAAAAAATTGTATCAAAAAAATCACACACACCCTAATGCACATCTGCACCCGCAAATCGCAACCGAAAGTATTTTTTCTTGGATGCAGAAAAATGGTAGCAATTCAAAGCATTTAAAAGCGGCAAAGTGTTTTTTTTTGCGATTCTTCATCTTTTTCATCGCATATTAATGGACCAAGCCAACTTATGCATATGCACTTACCGTTAGATGCACTCACATTTACGACTATAAATTTTATAGACATAAAAATTAACTTCACCAAAAGCAACCACATCATCATTCACATCCTCTTCAGTCACACCATCAAGGCCAACTACTTTATAAAAACTCATAATTTTCTACAATTGCAAGTTAGCCAATTGCCAGCATGATTGCGTTGCCAGAAGCCGCCAAAGTCAGAATAGCAGTGATCTGCGTATAAATCGTAACATTCGATAATTAGGAAATACCAAATACAATGATGATATTTATGTTTAACAAGCAAATTCGTAATGGAACTCTTTGTATGCAGGCTGTCAATGAATCTATACTCATGTTGTCTTTTTATGCATCATAAAAATTGTAATTAGAAGATTCATATCAATGGCTAGTTTTAAATTTTGTTTGCAACAAATTAATTGATTGTGCACGCAAGTGAGTTATTTTCGCATTGGTAAGGTATTAACTCATATAACTATCTAATCAACTTATAAGGGAGTGGTACTAGTTCACTTGAAGGCCATACCTTGGTTCTACCTCAATATTAAAAAAGGGATATTTTTGATAACAAATAAATAAAATAAAAATTAAAGAAAAATATATATGTACATAAATTTGAAAATTTTGTGGACTTTCGACTAGTCGAATAATTTTTATCAAATTATTCTTTGTGAGTTTTTGGCGAAAACAAGTTGAAAAATGCTACATGCAATACGAACTACGATGATTGCAATTTCGATCTTGTTGAAGGATCTTGTCAAACCGCTGTATAAATAAAATAAAATAAATAAATAAATAAATAAATAAAATAAAAATAAATAAAATAAATAAAATAAATAAAATAAATAAAATAAATAAAATAAAAAAAATAAATAAAATAAATAAAATAAAAAAAATAAAAAAATAAATAAAATAAATAAAATAAAAAAATAAATAAAATAAATAAAATAAATAAAATAAATAAAATAAAAAAATAAATAAAATAAATAAAATAAATAAAATAAATAAAATAAATAAAATAAATAAAATAAATAAAATAAATAAAATAAATAAAATAAATAAAATAAATAAAATAAATAAAATAAATAAAATAAATAAAATAAATAAAATAAATAAAATAAATAAAATAAATAAAATAAATAAAATAAATAAAATAAATAAAATAAATAAAATAAATAAAATAAATAAAATAAATAAAATAAATAAAATAAAATAAAATAAAATAAAATAAAATAAAATAAAATAAAATAAAATAAAATAAAATAAAATAAAATAAAATAAAATAAAATAAAATAAAATAAAATAAAATAAAATAAAATAAAATAAAATAAAATAAAATAAAATAAAATAAAATAAAATAAAATAAAATAAAATAAAATAAAATAAAATAAAATAAAATAAAATAAAATAAATAAAATAAAATAAAATAAAATAAAATAAAATAAAATAAAATAAAATAAAACAAAACAAAATAAAATAAAATAAAATAAAATAAAATAAAATAAAATAAAATAAAATACTTTGTTGCTTTTTGACTTGTAGTCTATTGCTGTAAATACCGACGGTATTTGCAAGCAATTTTCGGGATTGTATGAAAATGTGTTTTTTGAGAAAAATTTACCTACGCGCTGCAGGAACCAGACAAGCCGACATATGTTTCGATGATACTGGAGTTACATCTCTTCAAGGACTTTTCTTCCCGGCATTGTGAGAGTCGAACTCACAACACTGTAGTGACTTGTATGCTAGAAGGTCTAGCACCTTAGGCCACTACCCAGCTTGAAGGTAAACCCTTCTCAGTGTCCATTTATGCATATATTTATACTTCCATATAGAACATTTCTTTAGTTTCAATGCTAACTTATATGAAAGATTTGCGAATTATTAGGACTTGGTGTGAAACCTATGAAAGAATTTCCATGCTTAATTAAGCACGAATGTTTTTCCATTTATAACATTTTAAACTCTTTGTTGCTTTTTGACTTGTAGTCTATTGCTGTAAATACCGACGGTATTTGCAAGCAATTTTCGGGATTGTATGAAAATGTGTTTTTTGAGAAAAATTTACCTACGCGCTGCAGGAACCAGACAAGC
>CAXKVI010000004.1:95592081-95759581 GCA_964058755.1 Campiglossa producta
CAAGTAAATCAAAAATAATTGAAAACAGTAGCAAAACAGCTAAAAATTAATTACCTGCCCGTAAGTAGCGCATGCGCCAACTACATAGCCAACAACAATAAATAAAGCTCTAGTAGCAGTCAATGGCCGCCACAGCTTGGAAGATACAACTTTGCTGATAAGCCAATGGCTGTTACATTATCGCAAATGCACACGAGCTAATCTACAAGAAATATTCCTACAAATTGTTGTTCTTAATCATTATCGCTAGTTATTTGCTGTTGGTCTTGTTGCTATTTTATCGATTTATGTATGCTTGTTAGGCAAGTATTTTTTACAGGAAGCTTTAAAGCATCACCTTTTGGCCCCCAGCAAGTACACTTGACCCAACCGCTGGCCATTGGCTGATCACAATTGAATTGCATCTTGGCAGTTTAGCGCGCTTATGGCAACTAAGGCTCGTACATACAAACCAACTCTTAAGCAAAGCAGAATGCCCAAAGATTATGTTAAGGGCGGTGGCAAGTAGTCATAGGCATAAATAAAGTTGAACTCGAAAATAAACATAATTAAAACTCTACTCAGCACTCCGCCATCGATTCTATGCATGATAGGGGGTGGGAGGCGCGGTGGCTTTCCATGCCACTTTTAGCACGCGTCAGCATTTTGTATAAATACAAAGTGTAAATGCATCTGGAAATTAGTTGCAACGCGGCATTTAAGGGATTACCTCTGAACTAAACTTTGTAACGCGATCTTGTGAAAACATTTGTATATGAATGAAAATTCACACGCACCGTCATCAATACGAAATCGTTGTGAAAATTGCGAATATTTCTCAAAACAATAAACGTTTAGTTAGCTTACGCGATCAGCAGTTTTCTATACGTCACAATGTTCAATAAATCGAAAGTTTTGTCGACGCGTTACAGTCGCTTATAGGAAGTTAGCTGTGTCGTGCCGTGTGTTTGTACTGTCGATTGTTGATTACATAACAAAATTGTATAAAATTAATAACAACTAATAATAGCGAGTTGGAAAAAAGTGGATTCAGTGCGTTGACGTAGGACTTGCTTCCAATGGAGAAATTAAAGTTCCGGGTAAACATTAAAAAATCATTCAAATATCGACGCATGGGTAGAACATTACTGTAAATTTTAGTTTCTGAAAGAAATCGAAAAAATGCTAGATTTTATTTTCCACATATCGACTAACTAGGTTCAAAATTTGAATAAAAAAATTGTGTCAACATCTCAAAATCAAGTGAGAAAAAAAATTACAAAACTTTATTTCTTACAGACTACATATCACCAATTTAGTGACGTTCACTACGCCATATCAATCAAAGTTCTATTTGAGCTAAAAAACTTAACCCAAAGTACTCTAAGGCTCAACAAGAAGATGGTTCGGTTCATAGTCCAAAAGATAATCTGAATGTTGCTACGAGAAGAGAAGCACTTAATCTCTGAAAAAATGATACATTTGATTGTAAGGACCACCCTAATAGACATACAGAACAATATCACATAATATAGCCACATAAATTCTCTCATCCGTTTCTTGGCCATATGGGGTGCTTGTGACTTCGAGCTTACGTATCGTCTTTCAGGGTAGCCCGATCTGTGAAGCTCATTGGACCAACCCTAGCACATGTGGACCAATCCTAGCACACAGGATGGGCCTCGATATATAGAAAACGTCCTCCTGATTCAATTGAAATTTTCATAGTAATTCAATTCTTCGTTGTATTTTCATATGATATCACAACAGACCTATATCGAGTCGTGTGGGGTGTCTGTCTCAAGTTGTTGTCATGGGACGAAGTCTAAAAATGCCGGATACTACTAAAAGGTAGTGTTCTAAGGCACTTGTGTAAGGATCCGCCATTTAAAAACAACCAAAGTTGGATAAAGCCGCTCCAACAAGTAAAATTGCAGTAAGAATTAAGAAAAGTCTCCAACTTAAAACAGCCAAAGTTGGTCAAATCCGTTAAATTGTTAAGACCGAACTAGTTTTCATAGGGAAATCGGCGAGCTTGGGTTGTCTGGCTGGAGTCTTGTCACTGATATGGGTTCAACAACACTAGATGCTAACACAGGGTGGCATTCTATGACAAATATATGAAAATCATCTATTATAAATTAAGTGAAGTTAGGGTAATTTTTTGGCGACTTTGACCCCTGGTACCTGGGCCCCTGTAGGTACAGCTTTGAAATTTCCACATTTTAGACTCGGGGAGAACTATCCAGGAGTAATGGTTTCATAAATTATAAATCTGGGATATCGCTCTATTACATTAATTTCTAAAGAGAAAAAAAAACGTAAGAGCCACTGCTACCTCACTAAACCGAACCCATGGCACTTACGGCGAAATTTCTTTTGCTTTAAAATCGTAACGGTACTTTTTATGGCTATGAAACTTTGAGAGATGATGCGTGTGATAATAAATAATGGATTTTTATAAAAAAAAAAACGAAATCGAAAATCATGGCTCATACGTCTTTTTTGCGCACAAGGCTCGATATGTTGTACAAGCCACCAACCAGCTGTTTGGGGCTCATTCGAAAAGCTATGAAAATAAACTCGACAGTAGCGGTTTTTTTTTTTTTTGGTTTTTTTTAAAGTAGCCTTCATCTGAAATTGGTATCCCTGCTAATCTTATCAGGTTATGTCGTACCATTTCTGACTTAAACACGTATCTACAAAGTAAAAATATTTCAGAAAACGAAGAAACCCAACGAAAATTCTTAAGTTTAGCATACTGAAGATATAGATACGAAGTTTTGGTTTCCCGTTGTCTTAAGGGCATTCCCACGTAAAAACGAGTTTTGTCAAAAATTTTAGTAACGAGGTTAAGACAGAAACGTGAGCATATGTATCAAATGAGAAACACCTATAGCACAGTAAGGACTTCTCTTAGCCGTTCTGGTACATTACTGAAAATTAAAGTACTTTATCGGCTAAAAAATGCCCTTAACATAACTATCCTTCCTACTTTTCCTCTTCCATTCCCCCTTTATCTTTTTGTACTTCTTAATCTTCTCCCTCCTTTACCAAATTTATTTTCTTCTTCCTCCTTCACTTAATTTTCCCCTTTTCCTCGTCCACTTCGCTCTTCTCTACTTCATCTCCTTCCTACACTTTCACCACTACATCACTTGCGTTCAGTGTTTCTGCATGTAATAAAATAGTAAGGGGCTTTGGCTCAAACCAAAAAAAAAAAACAATAAAAAGTTTCTCCCTTCTCCTGTCTTCTACTTTGCAGCTTTTGGCCGGTTTAGTATTATCGCTCGGCTTATCACAACATACATGTCGCTGCCAACAACCAAACACAATATACAACAATCAATCGCCGTTTCAGCGACAACAACAACAATCACCATTTCAACGGCAACAGTTTCAACAGCAGCAGCAACAACAACAACAACAACAACAACGCCAGCAACAGCAGATCTTCCCAAATACGCTAAACTCCCTGCAACCACTTGGCACAGGACTTGGTGCCATAACACCAATCACACCGCTCTCCGGCATAGGGCCGCAGGCAAGTAACTAATTAAAAGAAAACCAAATTAAAAAAAAAGTATTTAAAATACGATTTTCATGTATTTATTTTTAAACACAGAATCCTTATCGCATCTACAATCGCTTAGAACAACAAAACTATGTGCCCATTACCGCCTATCAGAACGAGCTCAACTATGATGGCAGCTTTTCGTATGGTTACGCTACTGCCGATGGTACTACGGCGCAGGCGCAGGGGTACGTAAAGAATTTAGGTTTAGGTGAAGATGTCGAGGCGCAAGTGGTACAAGGTTCATACTCGTATACGTCACCAGAGGGCACGCCCATCACAGTGCGTTACATAGCCGATGAGAATGGTAAGTTGAAGGAATAAGTTATTTTATTTTTTTTAGTTGAGTTTAAATTCAAATTTATTTCCCTTTTAGGCTTTCGCGCTGAGGGCGCTCACATTCCAACACCTCCGCCCATACCCGACGCTATCGCCAAATCCTTACAATACATTCAACCATATCAACAAACACTAAATCCCAATTTGAGTCCATATCAGACACCATATCGGCAATACGCCGGTGGTCAGTCACTGCGTCCAGGCCAACAACAACAGTTGACACCTTTTCAATTGCAACAACAACAAGCGCGCTCATATCAACAACAACTCGCAGGCCAGTTGCAGCCACCATTTGCACAATTCCCTGGTGGCGCACAACAACAACAGGGGAATGCATTCTTTGGTGGTGGTCTTGGTGGTGGTCTCGGTGTTGGACTAGGTGCTAACATTGGAGGTGGCTTGGGTAGTGGAATCGGTGGTCCCGGTCTAGGAGGTCAATCGCAATTTTTAGGTCAGTTTGGTGATTTGAATGGACAAAATTTGACCAGGCAATCGCAGGGTTTGCAACAAGATCAACAACAGCAAGGATTGCAGCAACAGCAACAAAAACTTAATCAACAACAGCAGAACCAAAATCAGCAACAACAACAGCAACAACAACAATTAGCTACACAAGAGTTGCGCGCACGACCCAATCAATTGGTTAACACTTACGGTTACAGACGTTACAAAAAAGCTGTTGTGACAAAAAATTAATAATTCATCAACAACAACTATTACTCATTAACAAAGATTTGCTAAGGTTTTACATGTTAGTTTCACTTAATGAAGTTTATCTTTTAAATTTATTGTTTTTTTTTGTTTAATAATTCATTTTGCTAAGCGTTTTAGATTTAAAATTAGCAAACAAATAATTTAGTTTTCGTTTTTGCTCGGTAATTATTTTTTATATTTAACATAAACATAATTATGTACATTGATGAGATGATTGAATGAATTAGTCAGTTTTAGTTCTTCAAATACATGCCAAACATGTGCGATGAAAATCCAAAAACTGTAGATGTTTCACTTATCCTTCTTTCCAACATTAGGCGGTCGTCGTAATCCAAACAGGAAGAAATAATAAGCCCTGCCGAAGGCAAACCCAGAGAAGAATTTTTGCTCCGTCCGAATAATTGTTTCGCGTTTAGTAAATAATAGTGTCCGACCGAAACTGGAATTTTAGGCCGAAGCTGATGCCGTAGCCGAATATTTGACATAATCCTATATTCGGACGAAAACCGAAGCCGAATAAGCTCTATATTAAAAAAAAAATTTGGATAGGTAGCAACCCTGTAAACCGCCCTAAGTGGCAACACCCATATATATATAATCTTAGAATGAATCAAATTGTCTGTATGCCAAATTTTATCCAAAGCGTTCAAGCAGTTCCCGAGGTATAAGAAAAAATAAATAAATTGCGGTTAGGTGTTAACCTTTAGTGGCACCCTTACCTGAAATTATCTTATTTGGAATACGGTCGAAAATACCTTTTTCTATGATATCCATATTGGCATACCTAGCTCTATATTAAAAAAAAAAATTGGAATAGGTGGCAAATCTGTAAACCGCCATAAGTGGCAACACCCATGAATTCTGCTCGGCCGAACTATTACAATTTGTGCAATGTTTGCTAGATCCTAGAATTTCATCTCCTATTTGATTTGCACCGCTAGACATAGTGGTGAAAATCGCCTACGCCTAAAAGTCTGCAACATCCACCTGAAAGTCGGCTATAATTTCTATTTCCGTTGCATTATCAGCCATTTTCTCAAATTTCACTCTCAATCAAAACTTCATATCGCCGCCTAAGAAGTTAACTTCAAACAAAAAAAAACATGTAAGGAAAACTGTCTTCGACTGTGCCGGAGGGTATATACCTTTCCTGAATAAGCTTGATGATCCCCAGCACAGCCTGTGTTAATTTAAATTTAGCTCATACCGAAATTATCGGAACTATTGATTATATGGGGACGATGTGGACGATATTGGTCCAATCTCATTTATTTTTAATATCGACATTCCACATTCTAAAAGAGCAATAGTTAGGAAATTTCAGGAGTTATCAACCAAAATCCGTTTATCGGAACAATCGATTGTGTGGGGGCTATTGAAATATTTATCCCATCTCAATAAATTTTCAACATCGATATTGCACATATAGACGGGCATGGCTAAATTAACTCATCTCGTCATCCTGATCATTTCGGTATACTTATTGATGCGTCTATCTCTTCTTCTTCTCATACTTACAAACATCGCACAAAAGTTATAAATCCATTTCATCTTCATGAAAGGTATAAAAGGAAGCTAACTAGTGTGCACAAATTTTTTTTAACAAGTGGCAACCCTTGAAAAGTTTTACTTCCTTGTTTACATCCACAGGCTAAGCCCATTCATTCAACATCTGAACGTTAGAAATGTGACAGTTGGTGGTTGGTTTAAAAGGTGGCAACCCTTTTATATAAAAATTATAAAAAATGACTTGCTCTTAGGCCAAGGCTTTTCTTGTGACACCTAAAATTAAAATAAAAGAAGCTAACTAGACACCCCATTTTCGAGGAACGGACTAACGGTGTAAATCTGTTGGTCTGGAAAAAAAATTTTTTTTTTAATTTCGAGGATATTTTTCATTCACTGTTTCTCAAAACTGGCCTTTTTTGCTTGTTTTTCAAAAAAAATATATACCTTTTTGGTTGGTTTCAACCCGACGCCGATCTTGCTGGTCCCAACATAATATGTTCAATCTCGCATGAAATGGTGACTGCACAGTAATTTCAGCCCGATATCTCTAAAACTGAGGAACTAGTTTGCTTTCAAACAGACAAACGAACATGGCTAAATGAACTCAGGTCATCGTTCTGGTCATATCGGTATACTTACTGATAGGTAAATCTCTTCTTCTTCTCATACTTACGATCATCGGACCAAAGCTATAATAACATGTTATGCTCATAAAAGGTATATAGAACGTATGGTCCGCGCAATTTTCGTCCCTATGGACTATTTTCGTCCCTATGGACTATTTGTTTGTTTGGAAATGATGCCGGTTGGTTTGATATTTGATATTTGTCGATTATTTATGTATTAATTTCAAAGCATATACTTAGATGTGTAGGGTTAAGAAACCAAGTCAAGCTTTTAAAAGCTCCGCAATATACAGCACTATGGAAAATATTAAAAGTTTGTAACATATCTTTTGGCTGATGGCAGCATAGACGCAAGTACATGCTTTTCCAAGTAAGTTATATGTTGGTTTTTATGTAAGTTTACATATAAGTATCGCTCGTTCCATAGTAAACAGATGTATTTCAAAATTGTAATTTTTTGGGAAAACGAGTTCAAACTTTTAATTTTTCTTCGAGCTCCAGTATAAAAAATAAGTTCAAAGGCATCCGCGGACGCTATTTTCCTACTTTCGATCATTTTGCAATTCAGAGAACAATCTCATCAGTCGGTTATTTATGTTTACTAGAGTTTGCCAAGTGGTTGAAATTCAACCACAAATTTTTTTTTTTTTTTCAAACCTTTTTGAAGTTTAGTTTCCTTTACTTCCACTTTGCTTGCTTTTTTCTTTAATTTTTCTTAGTTTTTCTTATTTTTTATATTTTCCGTTTCTATACATTAATATTCTTTTTCCTTTCCTCCCTCTTCACACCATTCAGTAATACAGTTTCTATGTTTATAATTATTTATTTTAGGTAGTTTTTATTCGTCTTTCTTTTCTTTCCTTTACTTGCATATGCCTTCCTTTGCTTTTCTTTCCCTTCCTTTCCTTCCCTTTCCTTACCTTTCCTTTCCTTTCGTTTCCTTTCCTTTCCTTTGATTTCCTTTCCCTTCCTTTCCTTTCCTTTCCTTTCCTTTCCTTTCCTTTCATTTCCTTTCCTTTCCTTTCCTTTCCTTTTCTTTCCCTCCCTTCCCTTCCCCTTGTCGGTTTTGCGAACTGGATGATGAAACGCCGGTTCATATACTCTTTCCTTTCTTTTCTTTTTTGCTCTTTTCCTTTCTTTTATTTTCTTGCCTTTACTTTCCTTTCCTTTCTTTTTCCGTCTATTTTTTCCTTTTTCTCTTTTCCTTGCTTTTCCTTTCGTTCCCTTCATATCCTTTGCTTAACTTTCGTTTCATTTACCTTAGTTTCCTCTCATATTATTTATTTTCTTTTAATTTCTTTTTTTCTCACCTTTATTTTCGAATATATTCCTTTTTTCCTTAGCTTCCTTTCCTTAGATTTCTTTTCCTGCCATTTCCTTTCCTTACCTTTCCTTTCCTTACCTTCCCTTTCCTTACGTCTCCTTTCTTTCTTTTCCTTTTCATAATTCCTTCACTTTTTTTCTTTTCCATTAATTTCCTTTAATTATTTTTTCCCTTTCTATTCTCTTCCTTCCCTTTATTTTTCTTTCCTTTTTTCTTCATTTCTATTACATACTTTCGTCTTCCCTACCTATTTATAATGATGAGCTGTATTTTGGAAAGCTTAAATGGTTCCACTCACAACTCACATGAAGATGGGAAACCAAGAAATGGTGTACAAACTGAAATGTTCGCCCATTTACGAATTTTATAACAAAAACGTGACAAACTCATAACAATCAAATGCCAGTTGATAGCACAATGGTGTGGCTACAACAAAAAAAAAAAAAAAAAAAAAAACCAAATTCAATTTAAAAACAAAAACATCACGAGTTACAATTGTTAAAAATATATGCTTAGTTTACTTCATTTAATTTAAGTAATATTCAACTTTAACTTTGTTTACCAATTAACAATGAATACATTACTGCTCAAGGATAAGTTCAAAAACGTTTGTTTTATATATATGCATATGTATGCGCATATATTTGATAATGATTTTCGAAGAACTTACTTGTACCAACCGAGAACAAGGATGACGTGGAAAAGGTTGAATTCTACGCGAAATTAGAGGAAACTTATGAGCGCTGCCTTCGTCATGATATCAAAGTCGTGCTTGTCGACTTTAACGCCAGGGTGGGCAAAGAGGGTGTATTTGGTCCCACTGTCGTAAAGTTCAGCTTCCATGATGAGACTTCGCCAAAGGGATACAGACTGATTGACTTCGCCGGTGCACGAAACATGGTCGTATTCAGCAGCAGGTTCAAGCATAAAGAGATCCATCAAGCAACATGGCTATCACCAGATGGGAAAACACGCAACCAGATCGATGGCTTTGTGATAAACGGATGGCATGCCCCCAGTGTTAAGGACGTACGTACGATGCGGGCTCCGAAAATCGACTCCGCTCACTACTTGATAGCAGCCAAGTACAACAAAAGAGGCTCTACAAAAACCGCAATAAAAGCTGGACGTCGAAAAACTACAGTCACAACAGGCAGTCAATGATTTCGCAGAACGACTCGCACACCTGCTCTCTGAGATCACAGTTCAAACCAAAGAAGCAATGACCTCAACAACCGCGCCGTGACTTCTGCGTACTCCAAATTAGAAAACGAAGTGGAAAAAATGGGTTTGGTGGTGAACGAAGGTAAAACGAAATAGTTCAGCGAATTAAACCCCAGCAGCTTCGCTGGCTAGGACACGTGGTGCGAATGAACGAAGACGCTTCGGCCCAGAAGGCATTCTTATTGGCACCCACCGGTGGAACTAGAGGAAGAGGGAGACCACCACTCTGATGGCAGGAGCAAGAGGAGGCAGACCTGAGAACACGCGGTGTCTCCAATTGGCGCCAGTTGGCTCAACAAAGAACCGACTGGCGTAACATGTTGGACGGCCAAAATCGCCTATGCGGTTAAAGGCTATTTTAAGTAAGTGAAAAAAATACTGCTTTTTCCTCTTTGGGCGACGAAGCTCGATTTGTATGGGATCAGGAAAGCGTAGGTCTAAAATGAATTTCCAGGGAGCAATTTTTCTTTTTTAATCACCGGTTGGAAGTAGCCAAAATGTGTATCTGAAGATTTTGGGGTCGAGGAATCCATTTCTAAATTTCTTTTTCCTTTTGAGAGACACCAAAACACGTTTCGCTACATTTTTTTGGATTTTTGGCATTAATCCACCAAATGTGGCTTTCTTGTAATGCAATTTCAATTTTTAAATAGCCTTAAACAAGGAGCTAGGTATGCGTATCGGTAAAAAAAGATCAATATATCGTGATGTTAAAATAGCTATATTCGATTAATCGACTAAATAAAAATCGATACATCGTAAATCGACAAGATAGAATATCATAAAAGATCGGACACTCTTGAATTCAATTATGAACTGGCCACTTTTGAAAAATATTTTGAAATACCTAGGGTGATAGTCTGTAAGCTGACTTTTTCATAGTCTTCCAAAAATTTAAAATTGTTTTTTCGCAATAATAACTATTCGACCTGTTTCGTCCTTTCTTTAAATATGTAGTGATAATGATGAGCGGCTCTGTATATGTATCTTTATATAAAAATGAGCAATGCTTACAAGTTTTCTCCCTTTTTTGCAATAACCACAATTCTAAGGTTATAAAATTTGATATGTATCGATAGGTCTCGCCGAGCAGGGTGTGCGACAACAAACCAAAAATTAAATTTTAAATTTTTAAATTAAAAAAATTTATTATAATATGATTTGAAATTCACACCACTACAAGTGCTAAACACGCATTCACTTTATAGAGCCGCTGTTATGTGTGTAGGTAGGTACACTTGCATTGGTGTGCTTGCATTCACTGCAGTTGAGAGAGTCCGAGTGCGAGTTGTTTTGTTGGCAGCAATAATAAACATGAGCTTTATTTGGGCGTAGGTACAGTGTTTACAAAAACAAAATCTGTGCGTGGGTATTCAGAGAAGCAAATTCTTGCTCAGACATGATGTTTTGAAAAAAAGCACAAAGACCTTCGTGGACAGACTTAGTGAAATAAAATAAAAAGGAAAATTGATAAAACTAAAAAAAGTAAAATAAGAAATAGAAAAGTGATTGAAAGTAAAAAAAGAAATTTGTTGGAAATGAAAGGAAAGGAAAGAATATAAAATAAATAAAAATAAAACAAAATGAAATAAATAAAAGTATAAAATAAAGGAAAGAATGGGAAAGGAAAGGAATGGATAAAAGGAAAATAAAGGTAAGATAAGGTAAGGAACGGAAAATATGAGAGAAAAATCAAAGGCAAATAAAGGTAGGGAAAGGAAAGGAATGGAAAAGAAAAAAGGAAGGGAAGAAAGGAAATGTAATGTAGGTAAAGGAGTGGAAAAAAGATGCAAATAGAGAAAGACAAAGAAAGGAAAGAAGAGAAAAAGAAAGGAAAGAAAAGGTAGCGAGGAGGAAGGTACGGAAAATAAATGAAAATAAAAAGAATGAAAAATAAAGGAAAGAAAGGTAATGAAAAGCTAAAAAATAAGTAAAGGAAATGAATGGAAAAGAAAGAAATCTAAAGGAGTTACGGAAAGGAAAAAAAGAAAGTAAGGAAACGGTAGGAAAAAAAGTGAAAGAAAATAAAGGTAAGAAAAAAATAAAAGAAAAGAAATGAAATGAAAAAAAAAATGAATAAAATGAGAGGAAACTAAGGGAAACGAAACTAAAGCAAAGGAAACGAAAGGAAATTAAAGAAAAAGAAAATAAAGGGAAAAAAGGAATGTAATGGAAATGGAAAGAAAGGTCAGGTAAGAGAATAGAAGAAACGAAAAGAAAGGAAAATAAAAGAAAAGAACATAAAAGAGAGAAAGAAAGAAGGGAAAAAAATTAAATGAAAGAAGAGAAAAGGAAAGAAAAGGAAAAGAATAAGGAAAGGAAAGAAAAGGTTAGGGAAGAAAAGAAAAGAAAAGCAAAAGAAATAAAAAGAGATGAAAGTAGAAGAAAGGAAAGGAAATAAAAGCAAAGGAAAGGAAAGGAAAGAAATACGTATGAAACCTACCTAAGAAGAATATATAATTATCAACATTGAAACTATGTTACTGAATGGTGTAAAGAGGGAGCAAAAGGCAAAATGAACAGGAATGTATAGAAACCAAAAATATAAAAAATATGAAAAGAATGGCAAATTTAAGAAACAGCAAACTGGTAGGAAAATAAAATAAGCTTTTGTGGTTGAATTTCAACCACTGGGCGAACTCTAGTATGTATAAATCGGTATGCATAAAATGCATATTATATTGATATTGGCATCATTGACGTTTGTTTTGATTTTTTTTTAATTTTTTCTTGTTTTGTAAAAATGTTTGCTGGGCTCAAACATAGGCGATGAAAACATGTAAACCTTTGAACTTTACACTTTTCGTGAGCAGAAATCGAAGCAAATCGAAAAAAAATAAGTTGTGCCTCTGTTTTTTATTGTTGTGACGAATTGCACCAAATTATGAAGTAACAAGTCTTCAGTATTGCAGTATTTTGGCTTAAGTTAATTTACAACATTTTACTTGACAGCTGCCTACGGGTACCACTTTGGTGGTTTATGTCTCTTATTATATGTATGTTCGTTTTTTTTTTTTATTTGAGATTATTAAAGATGTGATGATTGAAGTAAAGTGCCGATTTTTGTTGCAACTGACATACATTTCAATTAGTGTAATTAACTGCATGCATAAATATAGAATTTTTTCTAAGTGATTCGCTTATTTACATACCAACTTAGGAGGCCAACAATTTATGGATCAATAATATTTATTTGCAGAAGACTTGTGTTAGTTTATGAGATACGAGAAGGAATGAATCATTTGTATTAAAACAAACATAAGTTTGATGGTTGAACAATTTAATTGCAATAAAATATTACTTTAATAAAAAAGTTAGAACCGAACATTTATCTTCCAATCTTCGCCTTAAAAGTTATCTATAAATTACACCTTCAAGCCTGTACCACTGACCTATAATTTATGTAAGTGCTATTAACTGTGTCAGTTGCACATCATGCCAAAATGCCGGATCTCCTATGCCTCCTGGAAAACAATTTTTTTGCGCATCACTTTGAGTATCTAATAAATGTAAAATACTCGCGATTATGAAATGCACTGTGTGGGAAATACATATCAGAAAAAACGCAGTTGACTAGCAATATATCACAAATTAATTGTTGACAGCTATTTCAGCAGCAAACCATCCTACATTAGACGGGGCCAAAACAAAATTATAATTTTTTTATTAAACATGCTTGCATATAGTCACAGTCAAATTAAAATAGAGTTTTATCTACTTTAAAATGATTCCAAAATAAACATCATTCTATGTCTGTCATAGTCAACATAAATTTAATTTAAAACAAGTAAGGAAGTCTAAGTTCGGGTAAACCGAACATTAAATACCCAGCGGTAGTTTTTACTTATATAATTTTCGAAATATTCCATTTCGTAGGTGGGCGTGGTTGGGAAGCGATTTCGTCCAATTACATCAGGTATACTACCAACGCTTCTAGTATGCTCTGTGCCAAATTTCATCGGTCTACCCTAATCAGTTTAAAAGTTACGACCAGTCGAGTTTTCAAAAATGCCTCCTTTGAAAGTGGGCGGTGCCACGTCCTATAAAATTATACCATTTTAGCCGTTTCAGCTATGGAGATATGTCAACTTATGTGATGGTCGGAATTTTTGATATCGATAAAGTGGGCGTGGTTATCATAAAAAATTTATCAAAAAATCATTATATAATAACCAGGGGGATTTACCTATAAAATTATATCATTTTAGCCATTTCCGTTAGCGCATTATGTCCATTTAGGTGATTTTAGAAATTTTCGATATCGAAAGTGGGCATGGTTGGAGGGCGATTTTATCCAATTTAATCAGGTATACTACCAACGATACTAGTATACCGTGGACCAAATTTCATCGTTCTATCGTAATTAGTTTACAAGTTACGACCAGTCAAATTTTCAAAAATGCATCCCTTAAAAGTGGGAAAATCATAAGAGGGACCAGGTGGATTGACCTATAAAATTATATCGTTTTAGCCATTTCAGCTACCGAGATATGTAAATATAGCAACCTACCTTGGCCAGAAAGTAACCGGTATACCCAATTTCATGCAAATATCTCAATTTTTACTCAAGTTATCGAGTACACGGACAGACGGACGGACATGCCTTAATGAACTCCTCTTTTCAACCTAAGAACTTTTATATATGGAACTCTATATCTATCTCGATTATTTTGTGCCGTTACCTTGTACCGTTATGTGGACAAAATTGTAATATCCTTGTACTAGTACTAGTACGCTGGGCATAATGATGAAAAATCTCATTTTAACATTTTAAAATAACGGCCCGTGTGACAGTGCTCCCTCCAAACTTAAGTTTGCTTTCTGTCGCGTATTATCACAGAAATTCCTTTTTGGTTTGTGGCACAGATATGCTATGGTAGTAACACAGGGTGACCTTGCAAAATATAAACCATTTCTTCATACCACCAACCAACTTAATTTTATTTCTTATGGACGTTCTGTTACATTTAATTTTGGCTAAAATGTTTGTTTAGCATTTTTAGCATGCTTTTAAGTTTAGTTAGGATTTTAACAAATACGCATGTTAAACAACGACTATGATAACGGACTATTCTATTTTATAATGGTGAGAAAATACTGTTTGAATGGCAAAACAATACTGGCTAGCTCCGATTTTTTAGAACTGATCTTATTTTTGTTTTTAACTGCCAAACCATAAAATTACAAAATTTTACAGCATGTAGCTTATGTAGGAAACTTCCTTTAATCAGGATTGAATCACATTTTTAGATCATTTGGTCTTAAACTTAAGCTCTAAAACTTTTACTTAAAAAAAATAATACAAATTTAGTTGCCTCAGACTAATGCACTCATCCATAGCGGCACTGCACTTTTTTATTGCTTTAGGAATTTATAAAAATTTAAATTTATTTCATACTCAGCAATAGCTAGTATATTAGGGCGGGTCAAAATTTTTGAATGAAAGGCGCATCGCGATTCATCGTTTCAAGCATTTTTGCTCAAGAAACCATAAAAAGAGTTTTTTAAATTAATTTTTTTTAAATATAATTTTTTATTTGGGTTTTTTGGTGTCGATGCATTAGTTAAGGCATCACTTTTTTCTCTTGAGATCCGTCAGATGCTGCCACCGTACTTTTTTTTAGATTCAAAAGAATTTTTTTCCGAAAATCGACACAATTGTGGCGAAAACCCACAAATTTTAACTTTCTGACAACGCTCCACATTTTAAAAGCCAAATTTGATGGATTTGTGGAAAAAGACATCCAAAAACCAAGCACGGAAGCACCCTCCGGCGGCCATCAAAAAATTAAGCATAGTGCCAGAAATCAATTCCTTTATTCCAAAAAACTCCCCAAATACATATTTCGGCTAGTTTTCAATAAAGATTTTTAACAGGTGAGTCCTTTTTTGCAATAAGGTAGGTAGAAAAAATTGCTGGGCCGAAAATCATTTTATATCTATGGTTTCTTGGCAAAAATAATTGAATAATCCCGATGTGCCTCTCGGAGTGCTTTTGGGCCCATGCGACTCGACATGCCCTAATGTACATATAAAGAGTCTTTGTTGTGCATCTAATTGTTAATTCTTAATAGTTTTTAGCGAATTTTTGAGATATTACTTTATGAAGATGCTACATTTAAATGCTTGATAATGACTAATCTGCATATCCAAATATTTCATAATTTTAATAATTGGCAATTTTATCAATTTCGCAATTAGTCATATATGTGTGTGGAGTCAAATTGGCTATAGGATCCATAAAATGAATATTTAAAAAAAAAAATTAAATCGAGAAATCGCATTTTCAAGAGCCGCTACAGTGAATATCAAAGTGTTTTGGAAAAAAGAAATTAGTTTAAATGGAGTCGCTTCTCGGAAGTCCTGAGGATGCAGACCCCTCCCGAAATGTGCAAGGTAGTGCAGTTTTTTTGGTCTGTATCTGTGTAAAAAAAAAATTGGAACATAAAACTGCGCGATTTTTCGAATATATCCCAAATTCAGAGTATAGAGAAATAGAGTCAAACCATGTCAACTGGGTCAAAATTTTTTTTTGATGTTTTTTAAAAACCACCAATTTGTGTAGCTTAAGACAGAACAAAAAAAAAACACATTTTTAGCCTTTTTTCGAAATTCCGCATGGTTTTCAAGATTTTCAATAATATAGAATTTTGCACCATATTAAAGAAAAATTCATAACTCACGACTCGTTTGACATATCGTCGTTCGCTTGCCAGAGGCATGAATGTCCGGTAAAAAAAGTAATTTAAAATAGCAAAAATTCCGACAGCCAAATTTTTTGTAGAATTCTTAGATTCGCGTCAAAAAGAAAGCTTTAAAAATTCCCATCGATCCCATGTTTGCTAAAAAAGTTATTTGGGATCAAAGGTCAACATTTTGGATTTTTTGGATTATTCTCGAAAACGGTTAGTTTGTTTTGAAAAATCTAAGAGTCACCAGCTGCCAGATATGGCGATAGTAAAGTTAGCTTTATGAATTACTAGCTGACCCGGTAGACCTTGCCTACCAAAATTTTTTTATTTTGGTTCTTTTTTCTCTAGGCTTTAATAAATAAAATAAACTTTAGATAAACAAATAAGGAAGTCTAAGTCCGGGTAAACCGAACATTACATACCCAGTGATAGTTTTCATATGATTTTCGAAATATTCCATTCCGGAAGTGGACGTGGTAGGGAAGCGATTTCGTCCGATTACAACCGGGGTAATGAGTTTAAAAGTTATGACCCGTCAAATTTTCAAATATGCCTCCTGAAAAAAGGGCGAAGCCACGCCAACAAAAACAAATTTATCAAAAAAATCATTATATAATGACCAGGAGGATTCACCTATAAAATTATATCATTTTAGGGATTTGCTTTACCGAATTGGTGTCAGGTAACAGGGTCAATGGAAATAGTGTCAATTGCCGGGGGATGCGTCGCGGAACCGCTGGGTTGGGCCTCGAACCCGTATATGTTATGAACGACATACTTTGAAAGGAAGATCTTGATTCCAATAATAATTTTGAATTTTTCCTAAGCCCTTCTATGAAAGAGTACTTTAACGATATTTTGTACTTATTTGATTCACTTTTGACTAAACTAATTTAATTCATTTTAATTCATGCTGCTCTTGATACGTGATGTTCAGCTGACATGCTATAAGCAATGTTGACGCTATTTCCATTTCAATTAAAAAATAACGTCAATAAACATATTGACAAAGAGAAGTTAAGTCCATTCGAAAATGGAAATAGTGTCCGTAGTACCGTTTTGTGGACAAAATTAGAATACCCTTGTACTAGTACTAGTACGCTCGATATAAAAAAATTTTAGACAGTTTTTTCTTTTATTTATTTCTTTGGATATCTCTTCTATAAAAGTCTCCTATAAGGCAAATATACCTCATATAAGTGTAGGATATGACTCAAAGATGAGTCATAACTGACTCATATAAGAGTGATAAATGGCTCATAGCCGATTCATAAATGACACATATACGATTCATAAATGGCGCCCCGTTGCGAACCTTTGTGAAGAGCTGGGAACGCCCTTGATTCCATTGCAAGTCGCACACAATCTTTCGATGTTTTCCAATATTTAAAACACTAATCATATATTATTTTTTTCGAACATGGTTTTATTTGTTCATTTACTCATCTTCTTTTATGTATTTTTAGTACAGATTACATTACATTTAAAACGAGAAATACAACAGTGTTGAAAATAAATTTCTGAGGTAATTAAATACTAAGTTATTTACATAAAGACAGTTGAAAAAAAAGCATTTTATACTAAATTAAAAAAATAGAAAAATCGTTATTGTTTCTTTGTTCGTTCATTATTTTCTTCACTAGCCATTTAAAAGATACACATCCATTCTTACACGAAATTTTCTTAAAATTTAAAGTTATATATTTTTTTATCGTAATTTAAAATGTAAAGCTGATGTATTTAGAGATTAAGAGATGAAATGAAAAATATACGAATGAATATAAAAGCTGATTCAAAAGTTTTGAAAATAAATAAACACTAAGTAGGCACATTTGTTGAGCTGTGATCGAGTTCGAGATCAGGCACATGCGCACATTTGAGTATTGAAATTGATTTGGGGCAGCTTATTTTGGAATAACGTTAGCGTATTGTGGAGGGCGATCGTCTCGACATTCATTAGCATAGTCACCAGTTTATTTGTAATTGTAACCGGTTTGTGGATTAAATTCACCACTCCCATGTTTACCGGGAGCAGCACCAGCTGCGCCAGGTCTACCACCCGGAGCTGCACCCGCACTTGGTGGCACATATTGGTTGCCAGGCCCGCCAGCTGCACCACCAAAACCGCCAGCGCCAGCGCCGGGTCGTCCACCGGGAGCTCCTGCACTACCGCCAAAGCCAGGTGCGCCACCCGCACCACCAGCTCCACCACCGTAACCTCCTTGTCCACCAGCTCCACCACCGTAACCTCCTTGGCCACCAGCTGCACCTGGACCACCGGCACCTCCAACACCGCGACCGCCAGCGCCGCCACCGAATCCAGGAGCACCACCTGCACCAGGTCCACCACCATAACCAGGGGCTCCGCCTGAACCAGCACCACCACCATAGCCGCCTTTAACACCTGCACCACCGGTTCCACGACCACCGGCTCCGCCGGCACCACCACCATAACCACCAGCTCCGCCTGGCGCTCCTGCTCCGCGACCACCAGCACCACCACCGAAGCCAGGCGCTCCGCCAGCACCCGCGCTACCACCATAACCAGGCGCTCCACCTGTACCAGGACGTCCAGCACCACCGCCGAAACCAGGAGCACCACCACCTGGGGCACCACCAGCTCCGCCTGGTCCATAGCTATATCCGCCACCGCCAGCAGCTCCGCTACCACGACCACCGGCACCAGCACCACTACCTCCAGCTCCACCGCCGTATCCGCCAGGGCCACCAGCACCACCACTAAAGCCAGAGGCACCTCCTGCTCCTGGGGCTCCAGCACCCCCACCATAGCCTCCTTGACCACCGGCACCTCCGCGTCCGCCTGCACCTCCTGGACCACTTGGACCACGTCCACCTGCACCACCACCAAAGCCAGGTGCACCACCGGCTCCGGCACCACCAGCTGGTGCACCTCCAGCTCCACCAGGTCCGTAGTTATATCCACCAGCACCGCCGGCACCTGCTGCTCCGCCGCCATAACCACCTGGACCACCGGCACCTCCGGGACCACTTGGACCGCGTCCGCCTGCACCGCCAGGGGCGCCACCATAACCTCCTGGACCACCCGCACCTCCTGGACCACTTGGACCACGTCCACCTGCACCACCAGGGGCGCCACCATAACCTCCTGGACCACCTGCACCTCCTGGACCACTTGGACCACGTCCACCTGCACCACCACCAAAGCCAGGTGCACCGCCGGCTCCGGCACCTCCACCTGGTGCACCACCGGCTCCACCAGGTCCGTAGTTATATCCACCAGCACCACGTCCACCTGCACCACCGCCACCTCCACCACCGCCAGCTCCACCACCATAACCTCCAGCACCTGGTGCTCCACTACCGCGACCTCCTGCGCCACCACCAAATCCAGGCGCACCGCCAGCTCCCGCACCACCACCAAAACCAGGAGCTCCACCGGTACCAGCACCGCCACCATATCCTCCTGATCCACCACCGCCAGCACTACCACCGTATCCTGGGGCTCCGCCAGCTCCTCGACCACCAGCACTGCCACCATAACCTGGAGCGCCGCCTGCGCCAGCACCACCGCCATAACCACCTTGAAATATGACGAGATAATTCATGTTAATAAATAAGCATCTACTTAGAATATTTTTCTTTGTAAAGAAATACATACCACCTGATCCACCAGCTCCAGTGCCTCCATAACCGCCAGCGCCTGCACCACCACCTGCGCCGCCATACCCTGTAAAGAACACCATAAGTGAAATTATTTAATCAAAGCCTTAAAAATATTTGTTTTATTTAAACACAAATAATTTGAATTTTGACTTTTTGACAATTAACTCACCACCAGCTCCTGCACCAGGTCCTCCGGTATATCCTCCACCAGGTGCTGCAGAAATACCTTGTGCTGCCAATGCTTTAGCGATCTCCTCCGGTATGGGCGGTGGCGTAGGTAACGAATCACCAGACGGTTGGAAACCATTCTCATCAGCTATGTAACTAATTTCAATAAGTTCACCTTCAGGATTTGTGTACGAATATGAGCCCATCACTGATGCAATCTCATTTTCCGAGCCCTTGTTCTTAATTGTACCCTCTTCTTCAGCCTTAATACCATTACCAGTTTCATAACTGAAGCGATAGTTGCCATCGCCATCATTTTCATTTACATACGATAAAATGGGAATTGGTGGGCCCGAAGGTTGTGCGGGTGCAGCGCCACCAGCACCAAATCCAACTGAGCCACCACCGCCTATTGGACGACTAGGACCGCCAGCTCCGGAGTAGCCACCAGCGCCAGGTGCGCTACCACCACCATAACCAGGTGAACCGCCCGCACCTCCGCCTATTGGACGACCAGGACCACCAGCTCCAGAGTACCCACCAGCACCAGGTGCGCTACCACCACCATAACCAGGTGAACCGCCCGCACCTCCGCCTATTGGACGACCAGGACCACCGGCACCGGGAAAGCCGCCTAGTCCAAAGTTGCCGCCTCCACCACCACCACCTCCTCCGGCACCACCAGGGCCTTGCAAGCCAGGACCCCCACCTGCACTAGCTGCACTCGCTGGTGGTGGCAAATATTTGTTGTCGAGCCGCGCGCTGTGCGCTACTGCCAGAAGTGTTGTGAGAAGTAGCTGTAAGGAGAGCGAGAAGAGAAATGCAATATTAGACACAGTTGTGCTAAGAGCGATTTTGTATTGTATCTTTTATAATGCATCGTTCCGGATAGAAATCGTATCGAAAGGGATCGAAATTTAAATTAAGTCCCGCTATTGAATTGACAGGGATTATGTCAACAACCAAAAAAACTAATGGGTTGTAACTGTTGACAATTAAAATGTCAAAGCATGACAAAATCATCGAATTATTTCTTTTTATTTCATTTTCGTATATTTTTTTTAAATTTTTTTTTACTTTATTTTAGTTTTTTCTTTTTTTTCTTTTTTATCTTATTTTATTTTATTTTTTTATATTATTATTATTATTTTTTGTTATGTTTTTTATTTATTTTTTTATTTTATTTTATTATTTTTTATTTTATATATTTTTGTACATTATTTTTTATTTTTTAATTTTTCTGTTATATTATTTTATTTTATTTTTTTCTTAATTTAATTTAATTTAATTTAATTTTGTTTAGTTTTATATTTTTTATTATTACTTTTTTTGTTATGTTTTTTGTCTAATTTTTTATTATATTTCTTTTTTTTTTCTTTTATTTAATGAATTTAATTTTTTTTATCATTTTTTTTTTTGTTTTGTTATGTTATTATATTTAATTTTTTACCTTTTTTATTTTCTTTTATTCTTTTTTATATTATTATTATTATTTTTTTGCTATGTTATTTTATTAAATTTTTTATTTTATTTAATTTTTATTTTATTTTATTTTTAATTTTTTTTTATCTTTAATTTTTTTATTTTTTTATTTATTTTTTTATTGTTTTCATTATTTTTTTATTTTATTTTATTTTATTTTCTTTTATTTTATTATTTATTTTATTTTATTTTATTTTTTATTTTATTATATTTTTTACTTTATTTTATTTTTTTTTTTTTTTCTTTTTGTATATTATTTTACTTAATTTTTTTTTTTATTTAGTTTTTAACTTTGCTTAATTTTTTATTCTATTTTTTGTATATGTATATATTTTTTTTCTTTTATTGTTATTTTTTATTTCATTTTATTTTTTTTTTTATTTTATTTTTTTTATTTTTTTTAAATTTTATTAATTTTTTTTATTTTGTTTTCACCAATTTTTTTATTTTTTATTATTTGTTTCATTTTTTTTGTTACGTTATTTTATTTAATTTTTAACTTTGTTTAATTTTTTATTCAATTTTTTTTTTGTTTTATTGTTATTTTTTTCATTTTAGGCTTTCTTCATTATATTGTTTTTTTTTTTTTTTCATTTTATATTTCTATTTTTTTTTATTTTATAAAATATTTTTTTATTTTGTTTTCACACAAACCCAACCAGAAAGTGTGCAAAACCCATTCTTACATTTCCATATAAGATATTAAATTTCTTCGACATAAAAAATTTTATGTATGCAATTTTTTATATGACACCAAACAACAATAAAAACTGCACAAAAATTTTCACAGCTATAAAAAATCCTATTCTTTTAATCACTGTTAATTAAAATCAAGTTTCAATAAATAAGTAGCAACTTGACACTTTGACCCCATAGGCGATGAGCTTGTACATATCTAATTTGCAAATTCTCACATTTTTCAAAAGCTTAGATAAAAAAGATACAACAGAAAACAAAGCAAACATTTAAGCTTTAATAACATCTTCAAAAAGGCAACGACGGGAGGCCAATCAGCGTCGTCATCAACACTTTTGATGAATTTTAGCGTTATAAATTAAGTGAGGGGGAAACGGCGTGAAAACGACTAAAAATGACTACAATAATGAAGTCGAGCATGACGCTTTAAAATCAAATTTAGATATGAATATAGTTATCTATGCACTAGTATACATACATACATATATGCATGTAAGTATCTATGTGGTTGCATGCATTTTTAATCTTCGCATTGTATGGGAGTAGGTCAAATAAAAACGAGCGTGAATCAACTGCAGGCCATGCCAAAAAAAAAAAACAGATAACGAAACAAAAAATATACTAAAAATAAACAAAATAGTTACATACATACCCATAAAACAATAGCAACAACAATTTTAAAATCTGAGCACTATTTGAGGCATCTTCAGTTTGAAAACCTAAGTTGCATACTGAGTAACACTCCCATTTTAAGGCGAACAAGCAAACATAGACTGCGTTTATGTGTCGATGCATGTGATTAGTTATATATGTATGTAGATATCTCTCTACGAGTATGTTCATATAATTGTCAATTTTCAACTTAAAATGGGAGGTAGGTCAGTAACAAAAGCAACGATGCCGCTGTAGTGGCACAACAACATTCAAAACAACAATCAAAAAACTTGGAAGCTACCACCTCCAAAGTCAACAGTCAAACGCAAAAGCGTATAACAATGTTAAACAGCAAATGCATCACTACAATGGAATAGTGTATAAAGGCGATGGCTCAATGCACGCTTGCTTTGCTGGCTTTGTCTCGAGAAATGTCAAAATTCTTTTGAATTTTACTGAAATGTATGAAAGCTGGCCCCGTGACAGCCTTACTTTGCTTGCTTGAAGCGCTTTAAAGCCGAAATCTCTATTTGACAGGGCTTTACACGCTTCACTATTGGTTTTGTTGTTGTCTTGTTTGCCTCATCGCTGTATTTTTGACAACTTTTGAAGCTTCTATTTGGCCATAGAAGCATTCAAAGGAAAGCAAGGTAAGCCTATGTAAACAAGGCAAGCTAAGCAAGGCAAGCAAAGCAAGCGTTGGGTCATCACCTTAAGTGTGTATGATGTTACATACATAGTGGCGGCGAAAATAAACTACCCAGATTGAAATCTCACTTTTTCGAAGTTCTGTTAAAAAAAAATTTGGTTGTTAAGTTATGTGGGTATAACAACTAGGATGAACACATAATTGAAGTGATGTTTCTACTTTATAAAAGCAGAAAATAAGAGAAGAGAGTTCCAACTGACTTTGCCCAAAATTATCCCAAAGGAAATACTAAATTGATTCCTAAACAGTCCCGAAAAAGTTAGGAAAAGATGCCGAAAAAATTCCGAAATGAGCCCGAAAACAATCTCGAATGATCAAAAAACAATGATCCCGTAAAAGTTCTGAAAAGTTTCGACATGATTCCGAAATATTCCCGACATGGTCCGAAAGACAATAACGAAATAATAAAAAAACGAAAACATTCTCGAAAAGGTCTCGATAAAATACCAAAAAAGTTCCGAGATGAACACGAAACGCCCTGCAAAAATCGTTCGATTATGTGTTCCAATTTTTCGATATTGGAGTACTCCAATAGTAATCCTTTGTATACCTCATCGGACCATCTTCAGCTTTTTGAAAGCCGATCATTGTTCCTGCCTTATCGACGAAAATCACGACACTATCGCTCTGACAGTATATACTCCAAGAAGTAACAACATTGGAGTACATTGCAAAGTACTCTGACTGTAGGTACTCCAATGAGTAGCAGAAACAAAGCGAAGGTTGGAGTAGATGGTCCCGTCCTAGGACATCGCAATGTTAATTGGAGCACAGTTTTTATATGAAAAAGTATTACATTTGGAGTACTCTGATGCTCCAATTGGTGTACTCTTTGGATAGGAAATAGAGTACTCTCAATTTTTGCAGGGCGGTCCCAAAATATTCCCAAAAATTACAACGAAATAATCCCGATATAATCCCTGAAACAAATCCGAAATAATAAAAAACAGTCCCAAAAAGTCTCAAAGATATCTAAACAAACTCCCAAAATGCTCCAAAATTTTGCTGATAACAATCCCGAAATTATAGAAAACAATACAGATATGATCCCGAAAAGGAAAAAGGAAATGACCCTGTAACCAATCCCGAAATGATCAAAAAACCATACAGAAATTATCCCGAAAGCATTCTCGAAAAGGTCTCGATAAGTTACCAAAAAAGGTCCAAGATGATCCCGAAATAGTCCCAAAAATCTCCCACAATTACACCGAAATATTTCCCAACATTTTATCCAAAATAGCGTATTTAAACCTTCTGCTAAAATCAAGGTCTGAAACCGATTAAAATAACGTTCGGGTTACGGTTTCGGTTTTGCAACGTGTTTCGGTTTCGGTTCCGGTTTCGTTCTTCAACATTTATTTCGGTTTCGGTTACGGTTTCGTTCCGGTTTCGGTTACCAAATAAAAACACAAACAAAATAAATTTTACTACTAAAATAGTCAAGTACCTATGTAGCTTCGAAATAGATCTGAATTTTCATAACTTTTTCCTGCTGCCATGATGGGATTTCTCTAATATAATAATAAATTTTATTAACGCTATGCATGGATGAAATTTCTGCAAAACAAATTCCTAGAATTAACTCTACTTTTTTATTAGAAAAATATTAAATGAAATGTATAAATCGCCAAAAACATTAATATGAGTGGTGCTTTCTGAGTCAAGCCTGAACATTTCGTTTTCGTATCTCGTAAATTTTTTTCGGTCGCTTCATTCAACTATAATCAAATTTCCTCTTTCAGAATTTTTATACTAAGGTTAAAACGCGTATTTTGTAACCTTGCTGCACAATCCTCCCTGAAAGTTTTCAGAGTACCTGTTTATGCCCACTTAAAGAAGTGATACATTAAAAAATTTCAAAACCGTTTGGAACCGGTTCCGGCTTTTGAAACGGTTTCGGTTTCGTTCTTTTCCAGATCAAAATAACGGTTACGGTTTCGGTTTCGGTTTTGAAAAATGAATCGGTTTTAATCGGTTACGGTTTCGGTTTCGGTTTTGAAAAATGAATCGGTTTTAATCGGTTACGGTTACGGTTTCGGTTTCGGTTTCAGTCCTTGGCTAAAATTATACCCAACATATGCAATAGTTTTTGAGGTTATGTAAATGGTAAGAGGAAGGTTCCTACATTGATTCGAAAATACATTCGCGAATGTTTTCAGCCAACATGAGCAACCGTTTCTTAAGATGAACTACAAGAAAGTTCCTACATTGATTTATGAATGCATTTTAAAAGAATTCGCGAACGTGAACGATTAAGCAAAGGAGCCATGTAATGGACCCTGCTAACCAGCAGCTGATAAAATCTTGGGTCGCGCTTACCAAAAAAAAAGGATAAAACAGTGGGCAATTTTTTTCAGTGAGGTTCAAGGTGCTAATTCGTGTCGAAAATTTTCGATCAATCGAATTGTGTCGAATAATGCGTTGGTATTTCGATGCCTACTTTTACTCACAGTCATTTTTGGTATTGCGCTGCACTAATTTTTTATTTCATTTTCACCATGGCTAGCGCTGGTTGGCAGGGAAAATTTGTCAAAGCGTTTTCGCGATAATTTTAGATATTCAAAAAATTAAATAAAATATCTTTCTTTTGATAACCATATTTGCATATCAAACTCAATTTTTGAAAATTTCAAATAGGTAGATATCTTGTAAAATTTTCCTAGTGGCAACACTTAAATAGGAGAGATATTTTCCGAAGTCCATCCAAATGGGTCAATTCAACATATGCAAAAAACTAAATATTATGGAATTAGCAACCCCTAGAAATGTACGACGTAAAACAACTTTCGTTGGCAACCACATTACCAGAACTAACCCAATTTTCAAAAATTTCAAGTAGCTGGCAGCCCTGTCAAATCTTCCTAATGGCAACGCTTGAAACTAAGCATCTTAGCTATATTCAAAAGTTTATTCAATGGATCAAATCATTTTCAAGATAATATGGCAAAAAATAAATATAATGGGATAAGGTGGCAACTCTTGGTGGTAATACTTTGCAATTTTCTGATATTAAATTCAACAGCATTGACAAAAGTAACCCTGCGTGATTTGTAATTATTTTTTTTCATTGTCATCTACCCACCTCATAAATTCTACCTACACACAGAACAGTATATTGGCAAGCTACTTTCTTTAAGATAAATTTAAAGCGAAGAAGTCTATTACTGTTGCCACTAGTGTACTTGTATATCTACACAAGTATGTGTGTATGTATGTAAGCTGAAGCTCATAGCAAAAATATATGAATGAAAATTTTGGGTGAGACACGTACATAGCAGCCAACTATCTGCCTCGTATAGCAATCAGGTTACGAATACGCCGTGTAAGCCACACAAAGAGTTTAAAATCCGCCGGCATTATGAGAAATGAATTTGGTACAAAGAGTTGGCGTGGATTACGGCTATATATATTATTTATGTATTTATTTTTAGAAAAGTTGGTTAAAGGGGCACGAAATCGCCAACTAAGCTAGCTCAAGAATTCCTTTTTTATTGTAGTTTTTCTTGGATGTTTTTTTTTTTTTTTGAATGCATCTTCTCACGTTTTTGATTTACTTTGACGATGACTTGTTGCTGTTATTGCACATTTGCTGTGGCATCATAAACTTAAAATTTTATGCCAAGATCTTTAGTTGAAGATTTATGTATTCGTGTTGTTGTAAACGCTTGTATGTGATGCTTGTTACTAGGTAATTTTCTCGAGTTGTTGGAAACATTGTTTTTTTTTTAATATTTTTTCTTCATCAGTAAGTTTTTTTTCATAATTTTTTTTTTTGTACCTGGTCTTAGTTTTACATTCAAGCGCCTTTTAAAAAATCGCTCTTTGACATTTATTGCTCACCACTGAAGCTTTTAAATATCTGTTGGCTAAATCATACCAACAAATATTTGTTTCTTTTGTCATTCAAGTTTGTTTGCAGTTTCTTCAACTGCGTCACACTCATCATCAGCCAACTGATCACAAATAAAGTAGCTGCCAACATGTCTGGGTTGGTATGCTCCAACATATTTTTTTCGTTTTTTTTAAAGCGCCTTGCATGACTTGCATGTTATGAAAAAATTACTTAAACAACGATTTTACACTTCAGCTTGACTGCACACAAATAAAAATTATCTGACTCAGACTTTGAGTGTGCGCTAGCTGAAGATAAGCGCGTATATGAAGCTCACAGATAATTTGTTTTAAACGCAACTTTTAGTTATCTTTGGTAGTAAATGTTAAGTGGCATTTAGTGAAGTATGTATGTATGTTTTTGGTTTTGAAGTGTCAAGTTGAAGTTTGAATGGTTGTTTGAAAAACTGAAAAAAAAACAACAATACACGGAAATATGCAGAAGCGATTAGTGCTTGGGTTTAATCATGGAATGATTTATCACATTTTTGGAAAATATTTTTAGAAGTAGCAAAAAAAAATTTAAAAAAAATTCTTTAATCACAAAGTGAACTTATAAGTATCTAATCACAAAAGTTTGCAAAGCGAAACCCGAATCAAGTGAAACACCTAAAAACACTAATTAACCACTTTCGTTTGAAATCCCCATGTACTAACACATTTTTGGTCACCCCTTGTCCACATATTGGTCGATAACTCCGAAACCGGTCGAGCTATTAAAACAAGAGATATATTTAATATTACTAGTATCGCCTGTAATCGAAAATTCGACCAATAAAAGAGGGGGTCGTGAGGTACCCACCATCCTTAAATTTCGGGGATGCCCCTGAAGTTATACCGCTCATACCTCAGTTTTTTCAATTTCCTTTCCATCGGTGCATATTTTATTCAAATCGGTCAAATGGTTCGCTCACAGGAGGTTCCTAAAGTTTCCTTCAGCAAAGTTGCTAAACATAATTCCTCGAATATATTGCACAGTGGAAAAAAATTTACCCATTTTATTGTACATCCACTATTACCTCAGGAAACGACTGACCGATTGGGATGCAATTTTTTATTTCGCCCACTTTTTATTATCACCCACTATCTCGCTAATCTATTTACCGATTTGGTATAAGAATAGAATGTTTTATTCTATTCTCAACTAGTGTCAACCCCACTTGGGAGTGTATACAGCGTTGCCACCTATCCGAATTTTGTATGTAATATGAAGCTATATATTCTAATATGGTTATCATATGAAAGTCGTTTTCGACCGCACATCAGTTAGGATATTTTCAAATAGGGTTGCCACTTAAACACGTTTTCCATTCCAACTTTAAAAGAGTTTTTCTTTGTAACTCCAGTTGCTTACGAGATAGCCTGGATATAACTATCTCGAAAACGGCTTAAATTTATTTAGTATGGAGATAGTGTACTACATTCTTAGAACTTATACCTAAGGGTGGCCACTCCGGTAGCTTTGTTGGGGTTACCACTTATTTTTTATTTTTTTTTTTTGTAATGAAAGAAGATATGCGGTTAGCAAATGAAAGATATATTATGTCGTATCTAAACAAAATAATAATGGATAGGGTTGTCACTGAACCCCATTATATTCTATCTCGAAAACTACTTGACTTAGCTAGATGAAATCTATACTACATTTAACCTCACACATTTCAAGCTCTTCGATCTTTGTGCTACCACTAGTAATTTTTACTTGGCTACCACCAGCGTTGGGTCACTTCGAATAAAAATTTTTCAAATAAAAAATTATTCATCATTTATAAAATTTTGAGTGATGACTGACCGGTTATGTTTTATTCAAAAAGGTTACCAAAATAATCCCAAAAACAGTCCCGAAATTAGCCTTAAAACAGTTTCGAAATACCGCCGAAAATGGTTATTTGATTTTTTGGAATAACCAATAACCCTCAAATTTGTTTGAATAAAAATTTATTTCTTTTTCATCACTCGTCACTCAAAAATAAAATAATGCTCCTCACTGGTTGCCACCTATTTCAAATCTTAAAAAACTTGTTGAGATGTGCTGATATGGGCATCAACCAAAATATGTACATAGTTCCATGTGAATTTAATGCCTGGCGTTGCCACTTAATCCCATTATATTTATTTTTTTGTTTATCCAATTTTATTTCGAAAATGACATGATTAATTTGAATGAACTTTAGATACCTTTCAAGCTCTTCTGTCTAACTGTTAACATTGGGAAGTCTTCACAGGGTTACCACCTTATTGAAATCTTTAAAAATTTAGTTAGGTGCATACCTTGGTTATTAAAGGAAATATTTTCCACTTATTTTAATAACTTTTGAATATAGGTAACATGATACATACATTTAAAACCCTTCTATTTAAGTGTGGCCGCTAGGAAGTTTTTAAAGGGTTGCCATCTATTTGAAATTTTTAAATGTTCAAAAAGGTACATACGTATGTCGATATGGGTATCAATCGGAAGGCATTTTACTTTGTATTTCAACAAAAATATTTGCATTTGCAGTTAGCACCTGGGGTTGCCACCTTCTCCCACTACATTTATTTTTTTTTCACTTATTCGCTACTATCTCGAAAAATGCTCGACTCATTTAGACGCCCTTTTCAATATAAGTAACATGTTACATTTCAATGGCTTGTATTTAGGCGTTGTCATTAGGAAGTTTTTGCAGGGTTGCCACCTATATAAAATTAAAATCACTCTCTGTATCAATATTTACTTTTTCAGAAGCTAATCTACTCTTACAACCATCCATATTTAGTTGAAATGCTTGTTTAATGAAACTTTTTGAGCAAAACGACTAAGCTTGTTTGAATTAAGATATCCAAAATTAATTAGCAATTATTTACTTACTAAACATTTAATTACGTCGCGCGTCAAAAAAACGTATAAGGTATTAATTATAAGCGCTATCAATATTCAACATGCTTAAAGTTGCCAACAACCAAAAACAAACTACATAAAAAAAAAATCTATTTTTAAACTTTTTTTTGCCATTCGCTGTCATAATTTATATCATCAACATCAAATGTCACTTCCACTCTAATATTCTGCAAGTTTGCTGTCACAGGCAAATAAGATCCCACACTACACCTTTTTGTAAATGAATATTTATCGGTTTATACGTTTTTATACCGTATAAGACATACAATGCGTCGTACAACATCGTCAAATTATGCCGGTACATGCAAGTGCGCACTCATGGAAAATGGGCTAACCTCGGCATGTCGTGTCAAGAGTAATGAAAATGGAATAATACAGAAATAAAATATCTAATAGTAATAAAAATAAATAGTAAAAAATTATATGATTCAAATGGTTAACATTATGCCAACAATAAAAACAACCAACCACTTTACGAGAGTACTTGTTTGACTTCGTGTGATGTTTGACTTCAGCGCACATATACGAGTATACGTATGTTCAAACATGAGTGCACCTAACACACGTAGTACACCACTTATTTGCATGTGACAACAAATGCCACAACGATTTTTTGTTTGCCCAATAGACCAAAAGGGGCAACTTAATAGCGTCTATGCCCAGCGGCGTATACAATTTCATACAAAAAAATATATTTAAAATAAAAATGTTCACAACATAAAGCACCTCATTTTGGCTAGCAGCAAATACCAAATTGCTTAGCTATTCTTTGCTAGCAGCTGCAACAATTGCTATTCGAAAAGTCATCAGAAACACCAACAGCAAGAGCAACATTTTTAAGGCGTTAGGGCAACGGCAGCAACACACGAAACGTGACTAATTTTTTTTTTTGTTGCACTATGAAGCAAGTAAAGGATGAGCATCTTGATAGAGCTGAGGAAGATGCAAACAACGGTGGAGAAATTTATAGATCCACCAATATTAACAAAAGCTTTAATAAAAGGGAAAATTCATCAAAAATACGAGCTAGGTAAACGAAAAATATCATATTTTACCACGCTTTTATCTATAACTATTTTTCATTATAATACCCACAAGTATAATAAAAAGGAAAATAAGATTTTTTTAACCTGTAATACTAAGAGCTTTACTCAATTTGCAAGGTGATTGTATATCATAAGCACGCGCATCATATGATGTGATCTTTTTTCGTGGGTTCTAAAAGAAAATCCGTTATTCACCATTAATGATGCTGCTGCACAAACCCTGTGCCTGTAGACAAAAAAAGTGTCCCCTATTATTGGAACCATTGCCAACCCCGGGCTTTAACGAAGCTGCTGTTTCGTTTCCAAACTTCTGGGCCACCCGACATTTGTCCTATGACATTATCGGCTGTGATTTGACAAGTTATTGTTAGCTGATATAACATGATGGGAAATCCTAAGGTTTAATGGCATCGCCATATATCCCTCATATGCGAGCACATCAAATGATATCAAAGTGGTGATATGATCAAGTGATATTACATATTAATACTGTTAGCTGACATCACATGATATGAAATTTTGGATTCTGATATTTTGCCGCGCTGTGACAAGTTATTGTTAGCTGATATAACATGATGTGAAATTTTCGATTCTGATATTTTTCCGCCCCGTGATATCTTTCCAACAAATTACCACTAATGGAACAATAAGTTTTAAACAAGTGATTCGAGCACCACGAACGAGCATCCACGCTACCAGCTTTAGTCAAGTGAGTTAGTTCACATTGGAATACCCAATCAGTGGCAATTGCATCGCATGATGTTCATCATATGCGAGCACATAAAATCATATCAAGGCCATAATATGAACATATGATATAACATATTTATAAATATTAGATATTAGCTGATATCAAGTTATTCTAGCTCGTCAAATGGTGTGATGTGATCATATGACAAAACTCATGTATATTACTAGCCCACATCACATAAATTTTGACATCATGTCACCATGTCGTATCATATCAAAATGAATAACTATTTTCTCATACGTACAAAAATAGCTCTAAAACTTCCAATTTCTTATGCTATGGATACACACACGGAGATTCCAATAAATCTTCTTTAATCAAATCCAAATTTTACACTGCCACACACAAAATTGAAGATTAACAATCGGCGCACTAGATGGCTTTGGTTGTAGTACTTGCGGTTTAAAACTAGATGTCGCCGAAATATCGTCAGTTTGGTTGTATTTCTTGTTAGATGTCGCTGCAAAATAAACAATTGTTAGCGACATCTAACGGCAAATAGCAGTGAACTGCAAGAAATACTGCAAGAAATATTCGTTTCGATGTATTTCTTGCAGTTTTTGTTGATTTATCTGAAGAGTGTTGCCAGCGAACATTTTGCTGTGGCTTCTCAAATCTTCTTCATTTTTGGGAGTTTATAATGAAGATTATGCTCAAGTTAACTTCCAAAAGCGGAGTTAATTCGGAATTTGCGCTAATGTATCAGCCGCATTACTGACTCTTTTAATTTGTACAGCAACTGTAGACTACTACTGGCAAAAAATATTTTTAGTTTTTATTTCTTATTTTTATTATTTGCTTTAATACTTTTTATACATTTACGGCACAATAAAATGACTTGCCTACAAAATTTTAGATTAGGTCAAATCATTTAATAACCCATTGACCTACCTGGCAAAAAGCCTCAAAAGCTGCTGATGTGAACAATTATATATTTCAAAATTAAGTAATTTTTGCTATTTATTTAATAAATGCTTAAAAACTTCGTGAAATTATTTAGGAAATATCTACTCAGCTATAAAAGTCCGCTTTCAACATAAATTTCATAAATAGGAAATTCCGTACAACTTAATTGGGAAATCCCACGCGCGTGCAATCATTGCAGATTCTTTCGCTCAAAAGCGGAAAACAACAAGCAAAGTATGCTACAGTACATCAATGTAAAAAAAAAAACAAAGAACAAACAAAACTAAAAAAAAACTCAGTTGTAAATCAGCTAACCGACAAGCCCGCCAACAACAATCGCATTGCCAATCGCACGAGAATTTTAATTTATGCAAATCAAAGTTGACTAAGTACATAGTACGCGTATTACGCTAAATTCACTCTAGCAAGCCATCACTCGTCACGTTTGTTTGGAGAAAAAATGGGCTGATCGTAATTTATGCTACTGCTTGAGAATTTTTCTATTTTCATACTGTTAGATGAGTGTACCGCTACTTTAAACAGGCTCTTAGCTACATGTTGCTGCAACATTAATTTTTTTTGGCAACATTATAAACAACAACAGTGATGTGACGTGATGCGATGTGATTCATTCTAATTGGCTAGACGGAAATATCAAATTGATTGCTTGGCAGCATTCTGGACGGAAAGTTGGTTACGAGATAAAAATCATGATAAGTTGCAAGTGCAACATGAAGATTACGGTACATCAAATGATGGTGATGTAAACTGAAGTGTATATATATATTTTTTTTTTTTTTGTGAAGAAGTGGTTTGAATATTTTGAGTGGAAATAGAGTTTATAAAACTGAACAAATTGACTACAAGAGTCTAAATTTATATAGTAAAAAAAGTGCTTAGAAAGTTGCTTCATATTTCAAGAGTTCATACGTGGTTTTGTTGAATATATCTTTTTCTGAAATATTATCTCGAATTTTATTGAGGAAAGTTATAGTTAGTTTTCAATTATTAATGCTAAGCAAACATTTTTTTATATATTATTTTTTTATATTTTATTATATGGACCATTCCATATCAAATAGCCAAATGGTTAGAATCGGTAACAACCGATTTGAATGAATTAAATAAAAATAATTAAAGAATTAAGTCTTTTTCAAAAGTTATGCACATTTTAAATTCAATTTTTCCTAAATTAATAATAAAAGAATGTGAAAAAAACTAAACCATTGGAAATTTTTCAAAATCGTAAAAATAACTATTTGCTAAAAAAAATTTTTTGTCCAAAATTCAAAAATTTATATTCTTGAACAAAACATTTCTATTAAGGGATATTTTAAGATGCGACTTTAACTTAAAAAAAAAAAAAAAAACTTTCTGACTTTCGAATTTTTTTTTTTTTTCAAAATATTTTTTACATCTTTAAGAACCTACACCCTTTAAGAACGCCAGAGTTTTTATTTTTCATTTAAAAGTGACACATTTTTTAAGCTATTGCACAGATTTTATCGCAGGCCTTGGCGGTGGGTGTGAAATGAAAAAAATGTTAATGTTAAAAAAGTTCGTAACGGACCTTTTTCAATGTTAAAAGGTTCGTCGTTAGCAACATAACTTGACAAAAATAAATATAAGCGTTGCCTACATTTAGGCGTATGACGTTGTACTGATGTTAGCTACAGGCCGATTACATAAAATTGGAGCTGTATAGGCTATACTGTTAACAGGTTAAGGCTGTACTGCTCTAAAGTCATAAATATGCTCATTGAGTTTTCATAAACATTATAATTGCATAAGTTGATAAAAAGTGATATGCAATAGCTTTACCGCGGCAGTCCCCGAGTGTCACACGTCCTTTTTTTATTTATTCAGTATTTTTCAAAAAGTCTAAAGAAATAATATTTGAAAACAGGAAAAAAGTTAAGTAACATTAGAAACAGAAAACTTCTCACCAATATTTATTCAAATTGGATCGATTCCAGCCATTTGACAATTTGACAAAGAATGACCCACGGTGTAAAAATCTTCAACCATCTTAGCGCTTCGCTTAGCGGGAAACAGGTTAGTAGAGATTTTCACATTGAAGATGTTAAGATTTAATTTTTTGCTGTTTAAGGGATTATTCATGGTTGTAGTTTTGACAGCAATGCACTCCCACAAGCTTCGTCTGGCTAATATGCCAAACTCATTAAGTGCAAGACAAGCAACTGAGCGCTTCATCGCTTCATTAAATCAAATGCAACCCAATTTATTGATTAGCTTGTTAGGAACGGCAATGGAACGAACGGTAATTGATAATGGTGGTATGTGTGACCAAGACTGCATTCGCCTCTTTAAACAAACAAATTGATGGTATGCTATGGAAGTTAGTCTTACACATCGATTTATGACTACTTAACAGAAATGGGTTTTTTTTTCGAAATTCTTTACTGCTTCTTCTGAAGTATGTTAAATTTCCATCGGATAATTCATTATTTTCTTACGTCCTTACGTTCCGAGATATTTTTGAAGCTTCATAGGCTGCGATGAACGGCTGAATCGATTGGGATCAAATTTGGCATACATATATGTATGTAGATAATATGCTTAATTCTAATAAGACCTTATACTTTATTTTATTTTATTTTATTTTATTTTTTTTTAATTTTTTTTTAATTTTTTTTATTTTATTATTATTTTGTTTTATTATTACTTAATTTTGTTATTATTTTGTTATTATTTTATTTTATTATTATTCAACTTTATATTATTTTATTTTGGTTTATTTTATTTTATTTTGGTTTGTTTTACTTTATTTTATTTTATTATTATTTAATTTAATTTTATTTTATTATTATTATTTTATTTACGAACTTTGAAAATTTTGTGGACTTTTTACCAGTCGAAAAATTCTTATCAAATTATTCTTTTTGAGTTTTTGGCGAAAACAAGTTGCAAAATGCTACATACAATACCAACTACGATGTTGGCAATTTCGATCTTGTTGAAGGATCTTGTCAAACCGCTTTGTATTGTTGCTTAGAAATGTTTCATCACCTTTCCTGGTCATCCAAACAAGGAGAGGAGATTAGGAATTTCTAAACCGCAGTGTGTAACCATTACACCAAACAATGCTTAGTTTGCTGGTGGGGGTAAATTGCAACAATATCTTCGCCTATTTTTGTTGTTATTTTTATTTAACAATGCTTTTCTTACCTTATTATTGTGTGCACTTAACAACTAACAATAACTAAAATTATTTCATTTGATTTAATTGTATTTTTTAAATTTTATTTTATTTTATTTAAATTTTTTTTGTATTTTATTTTATTATTTTATTTTATATTATTTTATTTATTTTATTTTATTTTATTTTGTTTTGTTTTGTTTTATTTTATTTTATTTTATTTTATTTTATTTTATTTTATTTTATTTTATTTTATTTTACTTTATTTTATTATTTTTTTTTTGTTTATTTTTTTATTTTGTTTTATTTTATTTTAATATTTTTTTTTTATTTTTTTTTATTTGATTATTTTTTTTTATTTTTTTTTATTTTATTTTATTTTTTTTTATTTCATTTTTTTTTATTTTATTTTATTTCATTTTTTTTTTAATTTTATTTTATTTCATTTAATTTTTTTTATTTTATTTTATTTTATTTTATTTTATTTTATTTTATTTTATTTTATTTTATTTTATTTTATTTTATTTTTTATTTTATTTTTTTATTTTTTTTTTTATTTTGGTTTATTTTATTTTATTTTATTTTATTTTATTTTATTTTATTTTATTTTATTTTATTTTATTTTATTTTATTTTATTTTATTTTATTTTATTTTATTTTATTTTATTTTATTTTATTTTATTTTATTTTATTTTATTTTATTTTATTTTATTTTATTTTATTTTATTTTATTTTATTTTATTTTATTTTATTTTATTTTATTTTATTTTATTTTGTTCTTTTTTATTTTCATTTTAGAATATTGTTTCTTTCAACTTTGATTTTTAATTGTCCAATACTTGTTCGGTTTTTTTTTTTTTGATTTTTTGTCACATACACTGGACCACTATGATTTCCAAGATTTCATCCGAATCGATACCGAAGCACCAAGAGTACCAAGAATTAAAACACATCTTACTCACCACTCTCATTTTCAGCACGATAAAACGATTTTCCGCAACTCACAAATCCTATTCAACACAAACGAAAAAAAAAACGATTAAATAAAGTCCTTGTTTTTTTTTTATTCAAAAACTTTTACACACCAATTTTTTGTAGTGCACTTTGATAGCACTTTTAGTTTTTTCGTTTTTTGGCACACTTTTTTTTTCAGAGTATTCAATATGTATCACAATATTGTTTCGTTTATTGCTACGTGATCCTTTTTCACTCCTTTAATCCTGTCACGTTTATTTCCAGAAATCAAAGTTATTATCGTTTGAAGCCGCACACTTGGACTCCGATCTATTGTTCGCAATGATATGCTGTTTGTTACAAAAGTTCTCTGCCTTTTATACTCGATTTTAGCAAAGTATTGAATGTTTGGCGCCAAATTGAAAATTTTGCAAATGCAACTCGCAAACACAAAAATACTTTTAACGAAAAGTCAAACATAAACACACACACTCAGACATACCTGCTTTAGCACACACATACCTTGGCGAGATGAAGAATCACAGTGCGCCGACGTAACAACAGAACGTACAGTGTTGCCAACATCATTGAAACATTGCTGCCACACACACATTCATGCTCAAATGCTGTGAAGTTTATTTCACTGAGCGTAAATGCAAATGTTTACTATTCCTCTGGCTTAAACTAATGTTAACACGCTAGCAGTTGCAGCGATAGCTAGAAAAAAAAAACAATATCTGCACAAGCTCTTGAGAAGCTAATAAATATCGATGCATGAGAGTTGGCGTGTAGGTATATGAAATAGCGGCAGCATCCACCAAACTTGCCGCAACAACTTAAAAACGAAGGGTTGTAATGAGAAACATTCGATTTAAAATGAGAAATCTAAAGTGCAAAATAGTAAAAAAGTTTCCAAAAATTTACGAAAAATAATATGCTTCTAGTGGATTACTAGTTAATAGCAAACCTTTGTAAATAAATAACAACAAAAGTACTCGTAGTTCGCTCGTTAGCCGGTTAAACTGTAGCTATGTATGTATGTAGGTATATCAGATGATGAGCACCCAAAGTTCCTACGAACATACATATGTACGTACATAAATCTGCTTGGTTGTGGATTAGCCAATGCTCTCGACTCCAACATCATTGATTGATTGTTGGTTTATCTGTTGCTTAAATTATATGAATTATGAAGAAAAAAAAATTTAAAATAAAATAAATAAAAGAAATATAATAAAATAAAATAAAATAAAATAAAATAAAATAAAATACAATAAAATAAAATAAAATAAAATAAAATAAAATAAAATAAAATAAAATAAAATAAAATAAAATAAAATAAAATAAAATAAAATAAAATAAAATAAAATAAAATAAAATAAAATAAAATAAAATAAAATAAAATAAAATAAAATAAAATAAAATAAAATAAAATAAAATAAAATAAAATAAAATAAAATAAAATAAAATAAAATAAAATAAAATAAAATAAAATAAAATAAAATAAAATAAAATAAAATAAAATAAAATAAAATAAAATAAAATAAAATAAAATAAAATAAAATAAAATAAAATAAAATAAAATAAAATAAAATAAAATAAAATAAAATAAAATAAAATAAAATAAAATAAAATAAAATAAAATAAAATAAAATAAAATAAAATAAAATACAATAAAATAAAAAACTAAAATCTAATAAAATAAAAAAATTAAATAAAATAAAATAAATAAACTAAAAAAAAATAAAAAACTATAAAATAAAATTAAAATTTAATATAATAAATTAACATAAAATTAAATATTATTAAATACAATAAAATTTAATAAAGTAACATAAGAAATATCCAAATATTTTGAATATAGCATATTATTATGATCGAAAGTGCTGTTACCTCAATCTGTATTAGCAAGCAATCATTTTTAACCACTATAAACTCTCACTTGAGCTCATAAATTCAATGCAAGCACACATACATACACCCATACCTATTCATGAGTACTAATTTGACTTAAGCAGATTGCTTTTTCAAAATCAATGCAGCGCTTCTTTATAATTCAACACCAAAATTGCAGCATCCGCAATAGTCTAACACACATACTTATGTAGTTATATGTGTAGTTTTGACAAATACACATATACCTATACCTACTTACATAAATATTGAAACGAACGCTTAGAATTGCCGATTTACTTATTTTTAGCTCTATAGTAGCTTTATTTGTTGTTGTTAAGCAAATGGGAAATCCAATAAATTTCATACATATTTAAATGCATGCAAGCATTGTTTAAACGTTCTACAGCAACATGTATATTACAAAAGTCTAGAGGAACAACAACAACGTACCTAAAAAAGTAATACACGTAAACCGGCATTTCGTCGACGCTGTTGACAGTTTGCAAAGTGAGATTGTGTCAACCGAAAAATATTTAATATAATCTCATAATATTTAAACTCCTAACTTTTCTCAGTGAGATAAGTGGAGCTCTATCCCCTCTTCCTTGGTTTTTGGTCAGCCGCGGTCAACTAAGTCAATAAAGTTTATGGCGATATATTGATTGCGTTGATGATAGAGCAGGGAGTACAAGCGCAAAGATTATTTAAATTATTTTACTATTGCTGATTCTCTAACTAAAAACAAAAATTTTTTATTTTATTTTATTATTTTTTTTTGTTTTATTTTTTTTAATTTTTTTTTATTTTATTTAATTTTATTTTATTTTTATTTTTTGTTTTATTTTTTTTTTATTTTATCTTAAAATTTTTCCAAAATTTAAAATTTATCAACTTTCAAAAATACTGTTGCAAAATCTTACATAACTTTGCAATTAAACACCTTCTACCTTTGCATGTGAAAGAGTAATTTATAAAAGCCCTTGTGGCAGGCAGATCAAAGTTTGTGTGCCATTTGAAAATTTCGGTCATATTGGCCAATATTGGATAAATCAGCCATTCCAATCATTGCATTCCACAACAATACCTTTTTGATATTTTTTTTTTACTTTATATGCACCCTCACCTCAATTGGATTGGCTGAAATCAAAGAAGATGTGCGCATGCGCAGTACCTACATTTTTTTCACGTAAAGTGTAATTTGTTGTTGTTGTTATGTATTTATAATGAATATACTTTCTGGAATAGAAAGAAATGGATGACCTAATTTTTTTTTTAGTCCAAAAGAATTCACGCATTTTATCACTCAAAAACTGCTGAATTTAGTACGAAATCCATTAATAGTCATCTCACCTAAAGTTTGAAATATCCTATATTTCGATATCTCGACCGACTTTATAGTTATCGATAAATATGTGGACAATAACAAATGTAAAATATGTACATACATATGTACAATCTACATGCAGAAGCAAATCTAGCTAGAAAAAAATCGCATAATAATTAAAACAAGTAAAAACTCCACAAAGTATTTAATGTTAATAAAAATGTATGTTGTTGGCATTTGTGTATTTATATCTATTCGCATCAATGCTTTGAAGTTCGAACACAATCACAAATGTATTTAGAACATTTTTGAAAGGCGCACACAGAATTGCACGATTGCGAAAGGTTTCCTTGGCGGCAAGCGCATCATCAATGTGACAAAAAAAAAAGATGTGCACTTGAGCGCAGAACAGCACAACATAATATCTATGTATGTAAGTATGTGATTCGTTGAAGTAGGTTTGTATGTTTTTGTATATTTTATTTTTATTTTAAATCAATGAGTATTCTAGCAAAAATGAACTCATCTCTTGCGAGTGCTTGAATTGACATTTTTAGGGTTTTATTGTACGTAGCTTTGCTTGTAGGTATATTCAACCTTAGTTGGTACATTGGGATTAGTTTATATACAACTTTACTTTATTTTCACTATTTTTAAATTTATTTTATTTTATTAAATTTTTTATTTTATTTTATTTTATTTTATTTTATTTTATTTTATTTTATTTTATTTTATTTTATTTTATTTTATTTTATTTTATTTTATTTTATTTTATTTTATTTTATTTTATTTTATTTTATTTTATTTTATTTTATTTTTTTTTATTTTATTTTATTTTTTTTTTATTTTATTTTATTTTATTTTATTTAATTTAATTTAATTTTATTTTATTTTATTTTATTTTATTTTATTTTATTTTATTTTATTTTATTTTATTTTATTTTATTTTATTTTATTTTATTTTATTATATTTTATTTTATTTTATTTTATTTTATTTTATTTTATTTTATTTTATTTTATTTTATTTTATTTTATTTTATTTTATTTTATTTTATTTTATTTTATTTTATTTTATTTTATTTTATTTTATTTTATTTTATTTTATTTTATTTTATTTTATTTTATTTTATTTTATTTTATTTTATTTTATTTTATTTTATTTTATTTTATTTTATTTTATTTTATTTTATTTTATTTTATTTTATTTTATTTTATTTTATTTTATTTTATTTTATTTTATTTTATTTTATTTTATTTTATTTTATTTTATTTTATTTTATTTTATTTTATTTTATTTTATTTTATTTTATTTTATTTTATTTTATTTTATTTTATTTTATTTTATTTTATTTTATTTTATTTTATTTTATTTTATTTTATTTTATTTTATTTTATTTTATTTTATTTTATTTTATTTTATTTTATTTTATTTTATTTTATTTTATTTTATTTTATTTTATTTTATTTTATTTTATTTTATTTTATTTTATTTTATTTTATTTTATTTTATTTTATTTTATTTTATTTTATTTTATTTTATTTTATTTTATTTTATTTTATTTTATTTTATTTTATTTTATTTTATTTTATTTTATTTTATTTTATTTTATTTTATTTTATTTTATTTTATTTTATTTTATTTTATTTTATTTTATTTTATTTTATTTTATTTTATTTTATTTTATTTTATTTTATTTTATTTTATTTTATTTTATTTTATTTTATTTTATTTTATTTTATTTTATTTTATTTTATTTTATTTTATTTTATTTTATTTTATTTTATTTTATTTTATTTTATTTTATTTTATTTTATTTTATTTTATTTTATTTTATTTTATTTTATTTTATTTTATTTTATTTTATTTTATTTTATTTTATTTTATTTTATTTTATTTTATTTTATTTTATTTTATTTTATTTTATTTTATTTTATTTTATTTTATTTTATTTTATTTTATTTTATTTTATTTTATTTTATTTTATTTTATTTTATTTTATTTTTTTTGTTTTATTTTATTTTTTTTATTTTATTTTTTTTACTCTATTTAGTTTTTTTAATTTTATTTCATTTTCCTTATTCTGAGTGTTGGTAGGAATAAATCATCATTAAAAGGATTGCAACACTTTGCAAGTCGCCCACTGGCCGCACGCCTCATACATACCGCATGTCCGCACGTTCTAAGCAGCACGCAAGTGCATAAAGTCAAACATTTTCAAAGCTATCCTAGTGAAGTAAAAATTGTTCTAAATATTCTCCAATTCTTTTCACGATTTCGCGCATGCGCAATTAATGAATATGGAAAAATATGCAAATTATCTATTGTAAAATTCATGATTTCAGTGTCACGAAAGCGCCAAAGAATTGTAGCAATATCTAGCCAATCACTTATCGAATGCATCACTTTTGCTTGCTGACATTCTTACGTAAGAATTTTATGGCATCATATAGTGGGTGTGTACATAAAGACTCGAAGTAATTAAAAAGTGCTTAAAATATATGGCTAATGAAATATGTGAAGCATTCTCCTGCTAGTGTCATTGACTGTAAAAATAGTTTCTTAGTTAATTTTTACATTACTGCTTCATCACAGTTTAATGTTAGACATTCAATTCGAGTTCTGTAAAGCGGATGCCTTTTTAGAATAACTTAAAACAAAACAAAAACCGTTTAACTTTCAACACCTTCATAAGCGCACCGCTTTTTGTCATTAATAATTTTTTAGATGACATTTTTGTAAAAGTGTTATAAGAACTTACTGTCAGTTGCATACATATAGCAAGAGCGAGATTTATTTTATAGAAATAGATGACACAGAGCAAATAACAAATTCTGTATTAAAAAAAATGAGTCGCATTGTAAATTACACGCCACTTATTTTAATTAAATTTGATTTAAATAAATTTAATTTCTTTTTTTTTTTAATTTTATTTTATCTAATTTTTTATTCTACTGCGCCGTGTTATGATGTTGACCTACCACACCTAAGATCCAAGGATAGTCTTACTTGGCAACATTTTTTTCCAATAGTCTTACTTAACAATATAATCTTTTCAAAAAAGATTTCCGAAAAAATATCAAATAGGTGGCAACTTTATAAACCGCCTCAAAAGACAAACCCAAAACCCAAATCGTTCAATATACGAAGAAATAAAAAAAATCCTCAATATTTAAAAAAAAATTAGATAGGTGGCTGCCCTGTAAGCTGCCCTAAGTGGCAACACTCATGGGGAAAGTCTTAGAATCAAGCAAACCATCCCAAAACGGTTCCAAAATGACCCCCAAAATTATCCCATAACTATCCCACAATGACCCCAAAAAGGTCCCAAAATGACCCCACAATGATCCCAAAATTACCCCAAAAAAATCCCAAAATGATCCCAAATTATATAAACTAGTAACGCCCGTGGTCGAAATTCGACCAATCTAAATAGGTTAAACTTCTTAAAGCCCCTATTGATCTTTTTCTCAGGCCTTATTTTTTATTATTTGCATTTATTAAGTTAAGCTTAGAAATTTCGAAAGCTGAACATGAAAGCTAAAACGCTTTTTAAATCTCGCGCAATACATAGTATGCGCATCGCCCTGTCGAAACTCGACCAGCTTAAATTTATAGCTTAAAAACGTACATATTGTCGAAAAAAGACTAAAGTTAATTAAAAAATTGCAGTTGCTATTATATTATAAAAACATTAAATTACATATAGCTGCCCTATATATATCGCTGGCTTCGTGAGCAAATGTCCTAAGTCCATTTTTTTTTAATGAGATTTTAATAAAAAAACGATAGTACAGCTATAAATACATCGTTTTGCATTAAAATCTCATTTAAAAAAGAAATGGACTTCAGACATTTGCTCACGAAACCAGCGATATATATTTTCATGTATTGAAAATTTTGCACTTTCCACACCACCTGTGTGTAGGGTTGCCAGATCCCAATTGATTAAGAAGGAATATCCGACCCCGATGACACTTTCTTTCGTTGTAGCGACCATGTTTACAATTTTCTTACTTTTATCTGGACAAACTATTGAAAATCTGGCCTTTGACAATGAACCTAAATATCTAGGCAATTCACCCGTGTTCAACTAAGCTGGCAACACTACCCGTGAGGTATGCAATTGGCGCGTTACCGAAGTTAATTTTGGGTGCTCGGTTCCCCAGTAGGCCTATTTCACCCATATAAATTATATACAAAAACTATTTACAGGAGTATTAGGAACTACAAAACAAAAAATGAATTCATTAAAAAATTTATACAATAAAAATACAAATTAAAAAATAGTATGGCCAGATATCATGAACCCGAAAATCGTGTTCTGGGCTGCTGGCTTAGTGGGGGTAGCTGCTATAAGCCCCGGACGCAGGATCGCCCCATATACCTCTGCTCCCAATATGAGCTGGACCTCGCTTGAGCGATAAAAGGCGGGGTCGGCCAGATTGTAACTGTCAAACTGGTCCTGTATTCGCGCGTCCAACGTACGCTCTGGGGTTATTCTGGACAGTTTTGACTTAACGTCTGCCCAGACCTCTACCCTCTCACGCATCCCCTTCAGCTGCAGCCTGCACACGTCTGCACATCCCTTAGGCAGCAAACGCAATCGACGTGCAAGCTGGAGGGAGATGGCTGATTTCGGCCGCCCGGGATCGACGATGGCCCTCACCGTTGGTGACCTTACTCCGGTCATTACCTTGACAGACACCGTTGGGGTGAGGACAGATAGCTCAGGAGCACGGCGTGTCACTCCCATTATTCGCTCTCGAGCGTCTCTCACCTCAAGGCGCCGTGGTTGGTGGTGGGCTCTTCTCGCCTGTCGGGTTGGCCCTCGCTCTATTTCAGACCGGACATTCGACAGAGAAGGTCTGAATGCCGGTTGGTCGGGTATGGCCAGATCCTCCTCGTTAGCATCGATTTGTAGGACATCCTCGTTATCACTCGACTCGTCCAATGGTTGCAGGCGGTAGGGGGGGGACCTGCGTTTTCCGCTAATGCGATCGACAGTGGGCCGCGGCACGTCTTCCTCTGGATGGAGGAGACTGTTGTGCCGCTCGTGGCAATGTTGACACGTTCGGGTGGAGGGACAGTTTACGGCGAGATGGTGAGGCGATAAACAATTACCGCAGTGGCGGTGAACGAGGACAGAACGCAGTCTCTCGGCCACTTTCATCCTGCGTAGCTCGCGGCAAAATATCAGCCGGTGGTTGTGGGTGCAGACTGGGCAGCGATGTTTGTAACTTGAGGGTTTGTTGCTACGTCCCATCTTGTTCTTTTGTCTGTAACGAAATACATAGATTTTTAACGTGTTGAACTTATAACTTCTGGGAAAACTATATTTTTCGTGAATACCCTATCATCGCCGGCTAAGTGGCCTTGATTATAATGTTCGCTAACATAAAACTTCAAACTTTCAAACGACCTAACTCTACTTGCAGCAACGTACAACTGCCCATGTGTAAATACAGGACGCCTCAACAAAATTCCGACCTTCTCAAACGTTTGACCTTGGGACTTGTTTATGGTCATTGCAAACGATGGTATTATTGGGAACTGGGTCCGTTGTAAATTAAACGGCAGTATAGTTCCAGAGTATGTTAGTTTGATGCGAGGAATAAGAATTCGTTTACCTTTGGAATATCCGGTTAAAACCTCACAATCGATGGCATTATTGTGAAGGCCCTTAACCCTCATCCTAGTACCGTTTACTAAAGCTTCTTTTGTATTCAGATTTCGAATAAGCAACACTACGCAATTGAGCTTGAGTGAAAGTTTATGCGGTGGCAATCCACTCATATTAAGGCTGTTAAGAAACTCGGTCGGATAGTTGTTTACCTCTCTATCGTCGTCGCAAATTAAACTATCAAAACTGTTATATGTTTTAAATGAGCCTGATATGCGATTTAAAATGTCACTATTAACCACGGTACAATCTTCATTTGTTGCTGCTAAAATGACAGAGTTCACAACCTCATCTGACAGCAAATTTTCATTAATATTTCCAAATATGTCAGCAATTAAGTTATTTTCATTTCCCAATAATTGCTGTGGTATTTGAATAATGTTATCTCCAAACTGTGGATATAACATTTCTTGACCATTTCCAATTCGCTTTAAAAATTCTATAAACTGGACTTCGTGCGGTAGTGCTCTCATGTTTTGGTTTAATGTTTCATGATGAAATGAAGGGAATTCATTCCAACTGACAATACAGTTTTCAACCAAAACTGCACGTGATCCATGAGGAACAACGGGCAAAATTTGCCTAAAATCCCCACAGAGGAGAATTGTTTTCCCTGCAAACAGTTTGAGTTTATTATTTTCATCGGTAGTCAAATCCCGTAGTAATCTATCTATAGCTTTCAAAATTAAAAGTGGGCACATGGAAATTTCATCAATTATTATCAGCGCAGCTGAATTAATATATCTACCTTGAGAACTGTTTGGGGTGATATTCGGGACTGAATTTTCGACAACAGGAATGGGTAACTTGAAGACATTATGCACTGTTCTTCCACCAATCAAAAGAGTTGATGCAATGCCACTAAAGGCAGTAGCAATGCATGGAAGATTTAGAGAATTCAACCTGTGAATCAAAGCAGTTTGCATAAAAGTTTTACCGCAACCTGCGTGAGCAGTAACACAGAAGACATTGGACCCAGTATTATGAAACTGGATTTCCTGGATGACGCTATCTATTATTTTACGCTGCTCGTTGTTCGCTCTTGAGTAATAGTCTTCAAATAAAATTTGCTCATTTTCCGGTTGTGGAATATTTATACTTGTCACACTTGGGATTATTGTAGGAGTGGGTAATCCAAGGCTTTGACATGTTGTATTATGAGTAAGTAGAACATCTTCGATTTCTAAAAGTGCACGATTGAATGAATATGATTCATCGCTTTCTCTCAAGAAATCTTCAGAGAGTGCATGTTTAAACTCATTCCACAACGCCAAAGCATTTGCTGGAGTATTCAGTGCACATATAACAGCAAATAAGTGACGCATTTGTTTAGGCGAATGAAATTGTCGCGCTTCTTCTAAGCACTCTCGCCATTCGTTATCATTTGAGGCGATTCCCCGAGCATGACATGCTTCCAAAAATGTATTATATTGAACCCCATTATATGTTCGAACGTCCATAAACGATTTTGGTCCAGTCACATGTAAAAGAAGCAAACGTAAATGGAAGAGTTCACTATCCTTCGGCGACACTACATACATGCGATTAATAATTTTATCACCGCCTCGCTGTCTTTTTTTCCACTTCTTTCCGCTATCATCCCATATATAATGAGACGGAATTTCAGTGTATTTATATGAGTGTGCCGTTGGATCATCAATATTCAACTGAAAAAATGCTAACAGTTTGGTTTTTCTCAAATTTTGAACTGCTTGCTGTGCCTGACCATCTCTAAATACAACATTTTGCCTTTGAGGTAGATGGATGTCAAGTCGATTTACAGAATGGGACTGAGAGTGCATGGGGAATTGAAAAATACGCCAAGCTCCTTCAGTTGAGCCTACGTAACGCCCATCCAAAAAGTTTTGAATTTCGTCACAATTTCTCCCTTCCGCGGTATCGATTTCTTCAGTGGCTAATCTCACGGTGGCGCTGTCATATCCTTTGTATACATATTTGTAAATGTATTTTACACTTTTTACTGTAGAGCATACCTCCACATTTATATGACAGTTAAATTTGGCAAGCAAATACGGATTGTATGGAACAACATAACGGTTATCAAGAGATGCACCACGAACATCTACATTGACACCATTATCTCGTCTTCTATACAATGGAAATCCATTTACTTCTTCGCGTGTGGACTCACAAAAATTTTTTGGAAAATTTTTGGAGCATTCGCCATTCCTCATGCATACCGCATTAGTATTCAAAGCACCACATGGCCCATGCATCATATGTTTCGAAACGTATTCATGCAATTTCGGCATGGTTTCAATGTCAGGAATTTCAGCACACACGGCTTTGTCAATATCGTTAACACCATCAAGTTTATCCCTTTCATGTAGTGTTATCAAAATATGTGCATGAGGCAAACCTCTTTTTTGAAATTCTATCGTGTAAATGTGAGCAGCAACAGTACCAAAAATTTTCTTTGTACATATTGTGCTTATTAACTCCTTTAGTTTTGCCTGAAACACTCGCACGATAATTTCAGGTCTATAATTTGGCGCTTCATTGAAATCTATATTTCTAGTAATTTCTGGCCAATTGGGATTACATGTCATTGTAATAAACAACGAAGGTTTGCCAAAGTGACGAACGATAGTCATAGCGTCCAAATAATTTTGGTACATGTTTCTGGGCGAACCAGTAAATGACGATGGTAAAATGACTCGTCTCCCAATATTTTCATAACCATTACCATTCGGATTAGTATTCAAATAATCAGTTATGTTGTATAAAATATCGCACCTTAGGCTATTTTGATTTGTTCTTATAAAGTGAAGCCGGGTGCCCTCAATACGAACATACATATCTACAATCCACTGTAGATAAAGCTTTTTAGAATGGTGTAAAAGGCTGAATTCGTCTCTGATTGCAAGTCGATATGATGCGAATTCAAGCATGGTAGTTTTATTTCTGGGACGATTTGAAGTAGACGTTCTTTGTATACTATGCATTATTTCTGTATGCCATCCAGTGTCCCCATTGGGAAACAGTAGTGGATATGCCAATGGGTCCAAAGATGAATCTAAAACGGAAATGTTCTTCAGCGTACCATTGCATTTGTAAAACGATACCATTCTTCTGTCGAATGGAGGCTCGCCATCTACCGTACTGAATATAACGGCAACATCAGTTGCAAGGGCGTCATTGAATCTACCCATAGCCGTATTCCCCATATCTTGGTTTACAGTAATGAGCAAACACATTTCTTTGCATATATTTTCCGGTCTACTACAATGATCTTTCATAGAAACAAAAGACCGTACAAAAGGATTAACCCGATTTAATTCGGAAGAAATTTCTTCTATTAAGCCTCTATCGCATGATACGTTTGATGGTTCTCTCGATCTAAAAGAATTTGCGGTATCGACATCATAGAAATATAACTGAGCATAGCAGGGATTATTTCGACTATTTTGCCCATGCGTCAAAGGGCCAGCTCTATGATAGAAGATATTGTGAATTTTGAAGTGATAGGCACCTCGCGTATTCTCTACAATATTCGCTTCAGAACTAACCATCGCAAAAGATGAATTGAAACTTCGTATATTTTCAAAATAATTGTTAGATTTTCGTTTTAAAGACGGGTTGTTGGAGCGTAAACCTTCATACAGGTCATTGAAAAACGGATTTTGTGTTAATGGTTGCAAAGTAACTTTTCCTTTTTGGCAACACATCGAAAAGGAATTTCTGCTTCTGGCAGTAATCTCACTATTGAAATGCATAGCATTACAATGCACACAACGTAAATCCATAGGACCACAATCTGAGCTAAGAAAATCAGAGGGTACATCGTTTAAAGCACCCTTGAAACTGTCAACTAATTCAATAGATGTGCTAAGAACATTATGACGTCTCTCCCTGTCTCTAACCCTATCTCCTCTTCCCGTAAGTCGCGGCATTTGATACGACTAAAAGTAAATCAAGATAAATGAACTATCAATAAACCAGGACATAAATAATATTCGCGTATAATAAAAAGATGCAATTAGTTATTAATCCTATTTAGAGATATTTAGTTGGTAAGCCGACTAAAATACCTTTCATTGATACCCATATTGACCTATCTGGTTCAATATTTAAAAAAAATAAGGTGAGACCCCTGTAAACCGCCCAAAGTTACGCGTAACATGTAATAGGTGGGGGGTGGGGTGTAGGGGTTAGGTTTATGTGTCTGTATTCACACACTGGCGCGTTGTTAATCGGGTTTAAATACTAAATGCACAACCAAACGCGCAACAACAAAAATGCAAGTGATCGCTCAAGGCTGGTTTTCATTAGGTCAAATGGTGTCAAATTTCATCGACTTTATCGAGATTTCACTTCTTATTTCGATAAAGTCGATAGAATTTGTCAAAATTTGAACTAATGAAAACCAGACTTCAGACATGATTTAAGGTAGGCGACCTGTTTTGTTTTTATTTTTATATCTTGCATGCATGAGACACAAAACTCGTGATTATGGATGTTCTTTTTGTTAAAGGAAAGGAAAGGGAAGTCAAGAAAAGGAAAGGAAATTAAGTGAGAAGCAAGGAAAGGCAAGGAAGGGAAAGGCTATGAAAAGACAGGAAAAGAAAGGAAAATAAATGAAAGGGAGGGAGAGCAGATGAAAGTTAAGTGGTGGAAAAGAAGGGAAAGGAAATGTAAGGAAAGGATATGAAAGGGAAGGGAAGGAAAGGACAGGAATGGAAAGGATAAAAAAAGTAGAAAAGGGAAGCAAAGGAGAGTAGAAAGAAAGAAAATGGATCTTATTGGGGTCAGTTGGAATCATTTTGGGGTCATAATGGGATCATTTTCAAGACTTTACAAATATAGAAATAATGAATAAGCAGAGTTATTTTCACGTTTGCTACGAAGGAAACTTATTGCGGATACACATGTTTACTCATTCAATATATCTTGCTCAATATTTAAAAAAAAAAAAACTGAGATAGGTGGCAACCCAGTAAACCGCCGCAAGCGGCAACACCCATGTGTAAGTTTCAGAATCAAGCATGCTGTCTTTATGTAACATTTCATCGCAATCGGTCGAGCGGTTCTCAAGATAGTACCGGATATAAAAATATACAAATATACTGCGGTAAGGTGGCAACCCCACATGAAAATATTTTACTTAGTATTATTAGTAAAAGTACCGGAGTGACTAAGCTTGCTCGGTGTTTTCGATTGTGCCCAATTGTCTTATTTACCAACATTTTTTCAATAGTTACTTACCAACATATACTTTTCAAAATAGATTTCCGAATAAATATTAAGTGATGGGAACTTTATAAACCACAGCAAGTCGAAAACCCAAGTATAAAATCTTAAATTGAAGGATACCATACGCATACAAACTTTCATCCAAATCGGTTATAATATGCAGGAAGAAATAAATAAAATGCAGTTAGGTGGCAACCCTAGGTGGTATGCGGCTGAAAGTACCTTTCATTTGATACCCATATTGGGACACCTTGCTCAATTTAAAAAAGAAATGAGATAGGTGGCAACCCTGTAAACGACCCTAAGTGGCAACACCTAAGTGAAAAGTCTTGGGCTTAGGCATACTATCTCTATGCCAAATTTCATCTAAATCGATCAAGTGCTCCAAAATGATCCAAAAATTACCCCAAAATGACCCTCAAATTACCCCTAAATGATCCCAAATATGCAAATATAATGAGGTAAAATTGCAACCCTCGGCGGCAACCCTACTTGAAAATATTTTAGTTGATATGTCGCCAGAAATACCAAATTGGCATATCTTGCTCAAGACAATTAACAATTAAGGCAGGTGGCAACACTGTAAATCGCCGCAAGTGGCAAAATCCAAGTGGATAATCTTAGAATCAACCATAGTGTCTCTATATCAAATTTCATCCAAATCGGTCAAGCGGTTTCCGAGATAGTACCGGATATACAAATATCCAAAAATACAAATGTACAAATGAGGACTGAACAAACAGAAAGGCGGTAGCTGTTTTATTTTAAAAACGCAACTTAAAAACTTTTGATTGTGGCTATTTAACTCTGTTAAAATTTTGAAGTTTACTTCTATAGCGGCATGCATTTGAGAAAAACTGCAACGAAATTGGAAAACAACAACCATATGAATGTTGTTGTTGCGAAGCGACAGCGTTTTACAGGAGGGTAAGGCCATCTCAAGTGAGCATCGTATTTACCAAGTGTTCGAATAACCAAAAAAATTAAAGCCTTAAAAAGGGTAGGAAATACTGTTAATTTTTTTCTCGAAATTTTTTACCGTTACATTTGTATAACCAATTGAATTTTGTCGCATCTAATCCGTCAACAATTTTTTTCTTAGGAACTACTGAAACGATTTTAATAACTTTTTTTTGACATTTAGAAAAAAAGGCACTCTAATTTTGAATTTTTTTTATACACAAATAAATTTGTTTTTGTTAAATAACATTAATTATTATAAACAAATTATTATATAACTAACTTCTGAAAAAAAGTTAAATAACATTAAATTATGTGGTATTCAATTATATTTTTATATCTGAAAAAAAAAAAAAAAAAAAAATTGGGGACCAGCAATAGTTTCCTCATAATAACGTTATATGTCACGGTGGGTTTTAAGCATGTTTTATTAAAAGGTGCATGTTTTATTAAAAGGGGCAAGTCCCTACATTTTTTTTTTTTTAATTCTCAAATATGCATTAAAATAAGATGATATGTTGAGTTTCAGCATTTTTCCCTGAGATAAAGTTGTAGACCTGAAAATTCTCTACAAAATTGGTCCGAACAGTTTTTCTCTAGGAGTCACCAGTTCTGAGATATCGCGCCACGTATGTATAATGCCACGTATATTTAGACTTTTCCGGATTTTTCTCGAAAACGGTTATATGTATCGAAAAATTTTCTTTTACCGTTTGTTTGTCACGAAGTTCCTTTCCTTTTCTTTCTGGGGGTGAACCTAAGCTTTCCACAAAAATTTAGCTCTATCGAAGAAGATATCTATACTTAAACCACTATTGGGTTTTGATATCATGAATGGAGTAAATTTGGCTCTAGCTAGAGAATTATTGGGTTTACAAAAATAACCATTTTCATCATCGATGAAGAACATATTTTTAAGTTGAAACATCTCTTAATAGAAATAAAATATCGAGTCTTCGCTTTCGCATGATGCATACCGAGGTTAAAACGCGTGTTCTTCCTACTTTTTGGACGATATCTTATTTTAATGCATATTTGAGAATTCAAAAGAAAAAATGTAGGGGCATGCCCCTTTTAATAAAACATGCACCTCTATAGAGTCCATCTCAACCATTTTTAGAATTATTGTCTGTCTGTTAGTCCGTTTGAACGTAAGTTTCTCGGAAACTAAGAAACGGATTTTAATGAGAATTTTTCTAGAGGACAGCTTGAAGCTTAGGAGGAGCCCTTAACTTTGTTTTATCAAAATCGCCCAATAAACAAAAAAGATATAGTCATTTTAAGTGAGGTACCTACGAATTTTTTTTTTTTTTTATAAATAGATTTATATGAAGAAAATTCAGTTAGTTTGTCAAAAAAAAATAACCAATTGTGCCTCTCCAAAATTTTGGTTCACTTTTTTTTCAATTTCAGCTAAATCAAAAATCAATTGTACAGTGGCGTAGCAAAACATTTGAGAATTAAATTTTTTACATCTATTCATCCATTCACTTTTCTATACTGAAATAAAACTCTAGAAAAGTTGTGTCTGCACATTGGAAATTCTTTGGCTGAAATTACTGAAAGTGACGTAGGGAATGTTATAGAGAGTTCATCTGAACTAATGTTATATTTTTGTCTCTATTTTTAAGAATGAGGGTGGGTATCAAAGTAGGAGCAGATGAAGTACTGAGGTTAAGGACATGGAAGGAAGGAAGTATTTCGGAAAAACTCGACTGGAATTGCCAACAGAGATAGGGGCTTAACCCAAACATATGTGACAGAAATGAATATGACATAGGAAAGAAAGCCGAGAAAAAGAGGTTGATGAAGAGGAATTTGACCCGAGAATAAGGTTGGCAAAAGTGGAAAAATTGTTTCAATAGAAATTAGTATCACCATAAAATACAGATCCACCCGGACAACGACGAATTCCCCCTTTTTTAATTATTTAATGCGAAACTTCACTAACATCATAATTGCATTTGATTTGCCTTTGTAATGGAATTTACTACGGTTGTGATATTTTGTGAGAAATAGAATTACCGATATCTGCAAACAAATGAATTTTCATAATTGTGTTGGTTACGTTTAGGGACCGATATGCCGAAAGATAACAACGGGGATCGTGACAGACGGCGAATGCTACATTAAAGAAGTAAACTTCCCCTGGGTATGCACCGCCACACTTTATTTTTTTTTCTGGAAAATTTTGAAAGTGGAAATATGACCTTTTGTTTGTTCAGTCGTCAAATATATCGTCGCTCGCGTCCCAGAAGCATGAATGTGCCAAAAATAAAATTTTGGGAAATCGTATATGAAAGTTTATTGCTCTCACAAAATTTGAAAATTTTGTTTTTGACATAAATATATTTTTGCAAGTTATATTCGCGTTGTACTCTTTCCCCTGATATAGATTTTACTTTGATATTCCTTCGTCGAGATAATGCACATTCATCTTTTAAAAATTTCAAAACTAAATTTTTAAAATATTTCTTTGCGCTTTTCGTATTTTTGGCGCAATAAAAAAGTCTAAAAATAGGCTTTCTAAATTTTTTGTAAGTTTTCTTTGTGCCATATACTCGAATGTGAATCAAAATTGTTACGTATACGCCGTGGCATCTCTTGTTGAGGAAATAACATTCATGCTTCTGGCAAAATTTATATTAAAAAGAAAATTGGCAATTAAATTTTTAGACATTTTTGTTGCGCCAAAAACATGAATGTGTAGCACATTCGTTTTTCTGGCACAATTTTGAGAGATTGCACTACACATTCAAGGAAATGTCATTGCAAATTTCCGAGGGCTCCTTGTACTTTGGAAACCCAGGATTTTCGTGAATCGTAAAGAAACGGGAGGTTAATCACGTGAACGTATTAACTCAAATTTGGAAAATTGGCACATTCATGCCTCTGGCATGCGAGCGACGATATGAGACCTACGTTTAAAGTAATTTAGTTAAATTAGTTAAATATAAAATGAAATGAATTAAAAAAAAAAATTATAAACACATATTTGTTTACAACAATGGAATTGTTGTACGGCCTTTTGGTACTAAACTTCATTTTTTCATAAAATAAAATTTAAATGAAATGAACTAAATATAAAATTAAAAGAAATTTGAAAAAATTATAAACTAAAACTTAAACGCAATTAATTACAATTTAAAACACACAATTAAATAAAAATGAAATGAAATATAAAATTTTTAATATAAATTTTAAATGAAATCAGTCAATGAGATTTAAAAAAATTATAAAGTAAAACTTTAACGTAATTAAACAAAATTTTAAACAAACAACTAACTAAATGAAATAAAATCCAAAATTCATGAAATAAAATTGAAATGGAATGAAATAAAAAAATGTGTTAAAAAAATAACGTAATTAATTAAAACTTGAAACCAAGAAAATTAAAATTTTGTTTAGTGAATTTTAAATGAAATGACCAAATATAAATTTGAAAAAAAAAAAAAACAATTAAATAAAAATGAAATTTAAATAAAATGAAGCAAAAAAATAATTAATTAAAAATGAAATGCAATCGAAAATTTCTAAAATGAAATAATTATGAAATTAAAATATATGAAACTTAAACATATAATTAATTAAAATTTTAAAGAAACAATTAAGTAAAAATGAAATGAAATCCGAAATTTATAAATGAAATGAAAATAAAAAAAATGTATAAAAACAACTTTAACGTAATTAAATAAAATTTAAAGGAAACACTTGAATAAAAATAGAATGAAATAAAAAGTTTATAAAACAAAATTTAAATGAAATGAAGCAAAAAAATATATGAAAAAAACTTTAACGTAATTATTTTCAAAAATGAAATGAAACTCAAAATTTTTAAAATGAAATTCAAAATTTTTAAAATGAAATTAAAATGAAATAAAACTAAAAAATATGTAAAAAAACTTTAACTTATACAAAATTTATAAAATGAAATTTAAATGAAATAAAATGAAAATAAAATTAAGCCCAACTAAAAAAAAATATATTTTAATAAAAGTAAATGAGTTACAAAACATAAAATAAAATAAAATTAAGAAAACTAAAAACTTTTTTTTAAAAAAGAAATTGAGTGAAATCAAAGTAAAAATAATGGAATACAATGAAATAAAGCAAAATATAAAAAAATAAATAAATGAAATATATATCGCACACTAAATCAAAAAGAGTCACAACTCAAAATCAGAGTAAGTTTTAGTTAAACGCTTCTGGATCGTACAAAAGTAATTTGATTTTTGAAAACTCTAATCTTTAAAGAGTAACGATAATAATCAAAGAGAAAAAATTGTATGTACTGGCTGTATTTTTTATTTTTATTAGGCGATCTATGCCAAGAAAGTGGAGTTAAAAAATTTTGAGTTGGGACGTTTTTTGATTTAGGGTGCGATATGATAGAATGAAATTAGATAGAGTTAATTAAACAAAAAAATAAAACAAAACAAATTACAATAAAATTTAATGAAACGTGAAAACAAAAATTTAATTTAACAAATTAGGAAATTTAAATGTTTTTGACTTACCCCTTTATATTCTGCCTTGTTTAGCTGATTTGATAAATGGTGTTTTTTTATTGTTTTACAGGGTTTTTTTGTTGTATCTGTTCGCCATAAAAAAAAATAATTAATAGGTAAAAATAAATATAATAAGTTGATAGAAGATTACAAACAAAATTTATAAAGTAACCCCCATATTCATAAAAAATAAAATTGCTTTATAAAGCTCTTTAAAATGAACTTTTCATACAAATTTTGAATAATAAGAGCTTAATAAACCTTTTTATTTTTTATGAATAAGGGGGTAAAACTTTAACGTAATTAATTAAACATTGTAGTCAAACAATTAAGAAAAAACGAATAAAAGATTAATAAAAAAGTAAATGAAATTAAAAAATTAAAAAGAGATTTAAATGAATTGAAACTAAAAAAAGTATGAATAAATTTTTTAGAATAAAGCGCACTATCCATATTTTAATCTTATCTTGCTACAATACATTATACGAACATAGAAATATGTATATAACAACATAAGTAAAAAGATAAAATATGAAAAACCAAAAATATAGTAAATTTAATATAAATGAAAAGAAAATAACAAAAGTAAAATAAATATTGTCAAAAATTATAAAATAATGTAATTGTAATGCAAGCAATTAAATATATAATAATTAAATTAAACAAAAAATTAAAATAAATTTTTAAAGCAATCAAATATAAAACGAAAAAAATAATAAATAAAGTAAAGGTTAGTAAAATACAAAATATAAAAGAAGTAAAAAATAATACTTTGAAAAAAAGCAATTAAATAAAAATTAAATGAAATCCAACATTCATGAAATGAAATGAAATAAAAAAAATATATAATAAACTTAAACGTAATTAATTAAAATTTGAAACAAACAATTAAATAAAAATGAAATAAAATGAGAAATTTATAAATGAAATGAAATTAAAAAAAATGTATAAAAACAACTTTAACGTAATTAACTAAAATTTAAAAGGAACAATTGAAAAAAATAAAATAAAATAAAACCTAAAATTTATAAAATGAAATTTAAATGATATGAAACAAAATATATGAAAAAACTTTATCGTAATTAACTAAAATTTAAAAGGAACAATTGAAAAAAATAAAATAAAATAAAACCTAAAATTTATAAAATGAAATTTAAATGATATGAAACAAAATATATGAAAAAACTTTATCGAAATTAACTAAAATTTAAAAGGAACAATTGAAAAAAATAAAATAAAATAAAACCTAAAATTTATAAAATGAAATTTAAATGATATGAAACAAAATATATGAAAAAACTTTATCGTAATTAACTAAAATTTAAAAGGAACATTTGAAAAAAATAAAATAAAATAAAACCTAAAATTTATAAAATGAAATTTAAATGAAATGAAACAAAACAATATATGAAAAAACTTTATCGAAATTAACTAAAATTTAAAAGGAACATTTGAAAAAAATAAAATAAAATAAAACCTAAAATTTATAAAATGAAATTTAAATGAAATGAAACAAAACAATATATGAAAAAACTTTATCGAAATTAACTAAAATTTAAAAGGAACATTTGAAAAAAATAAAATAAAATAAAACCTAAAATTTATAAAATGAAATTTAAATGATATGAAACAAAACAATATATGAAAAAACTTTATCGTAATTAACTAAAATTTAAAAGGGACAATTGAAAAAAAAATAAAATAAAATAAAACCTAAAATTTATAAAATGAAATTTAAATGAAATGAAACAAAACAATATATGAAAAAACTTTATCGTAATTAACTAAAATTTAAAAGGGACAATTGAAAAAAAAATAAAATAAAATAAAACCTAAAATTTATAAAATGAAATTTAAATGAAATGAAACAAAACAATATATGAAAAAACTTTATCGAAATTAACTAAAATTTAAAAGGAACATTTGAAAAAAATAAAATAAAATAAAACCTAAAATTTATAAAATGAAATTTAAATGATATGAAACAAAACAATATATGAAAAAACTTTATCGTAATTAACTAAAATTTAAAAGGGACAATTGAAAAAAAAATAAAATAAAATAAAACCTAAAATTTATAAAATGAAATTTAAATGAAATGAAACAAAACAATATATGAAAAAACTTTATCGTAATTAACTAAAATTTAAAAGGGACAATTGAAAAAAAAATAAAATAAAATAAAACCTAAAATTTATAAAATGAAATTTAAATGAAATGAAACAAAACAATATATGAAAAAACTTTATCGTAATTAACTAAAATTTAAAAGGGACAATTGAAAAAAAAATAAAATAAAATAAAACCTAAAATTTATAAAATGAAATTTAAATGAAATGAAACAAAACAATATATGAAAAAACTTTATCGAAATTAACTAAAATTTAAAAGGAACATTTGAAAAAAATAAAATAAAATAAAACCTAAAATTTATAAAATGAAATTTAAATGATATGAAACAAAACAATATATGAAAAAACTTTATCGTAATTAACTAAAATTTAAAAGGGACAATTGAAAAAAATAAAATAAAATAAAACCTAAAATTTATAAAATGAAATTTAAATGATATGAAACAAAACAATATATGAAAAAACTTTATCGTAATTAACTAAAATTTAAAAGGGACAATTGAAAAAAAAATAAAATAAAATAAAACCTAAAATTTATAAAATGAAATTTAAATGAAATGAAACAAAACAATATATGAAAAAACTTTATCGTAATTAACTAAAATTTAAAAGGGACAATTGAAAAAAAAATAAAATAAAATAAAACCTAAAATTTATAAAATGAAATTTAAATGAAATGAAACAAAACAATATATGAAAAAACTTTATCGAAATTAACTAAAATTTAAAAGGAACAATTGAAAAAAATAAAATAAAATAAAACCTAAAATTTACAAAATGAAATTTAAATGATATGAAACAAAATATATGAAAAAACTTTATCGAAATTAACTAAAATTTAAAAGGAACAATTGAAAAAAATAAAATAAAATAAAACCTAAAATTTATAAAATGAAATTTAAATGATATGAAACAAAACAATATATGAAAAAACTTTATCGTAATTAACTAAAATTTAAAAGGAACAATTGAAAAAAATAAAATAAAATAAAACCTAAAATTTATAAAATGAAATTTAAATGATATGAAACAAAATATATGAAAAAACTTTATCGTAATTAACTAAAATTTAAAAGGAACATTTGAAAAAAATAAAATAAAATAAAACCTAAAATTTATAAAATGAAATTTAAATGATACGAAACAAAACAATATATGAAAAAACTTTATCGTAATTAACTAAAATTTAAAAGGAACAATTGAAAAAAATAAAATAAAATAAAACCTAAAATTTATAAAATGAAATTTAAATGATATGAAACAAAACAATATATGAAAAAACTTTATCGTAATTAACTAAAATTTAAAAGGGACAATTGAAAAAAAAATAAAATAAAATAAAACCTAAAATTTATAAAATGAAATTTAAATGATATGAAACAAAACAATATATGAAAAAACTTTATCGTAATTAACTAAAATTTAAAAGGGACAATTGAAAAAAAAATAAAATAAAATAAAACCTAAAATTTATAAAATGAAATTTAAATGATATGAAACAAAACAATATATGAAAAAACTTTATCGTAATTAACTAAAATTTAAAAGGAACATTTGAAAAAAATAAAATAAAATAAAACCTAAAATTTATAAAATGAAATTTAAATGATATGAAACAAAATATATGAAAAAACTTTATCGAAATTAACTAAAATTTAAAAGGAACAATTGAAAAAAATAAAATAAAATAAATCCTAAAATTTATAAAATGAAATTTAAATGATATGAAACAAAATATATGAAAAAACTTTATCGTAATTAACTAAAATTTAAAAGGGACAATTGAAAAAAAAATAAAATAAAACCTAAAATTTATAAAATGAAATTTAAATGAAATGAAACAAAACAATATATGAAAAAACTTTATCGAAATTAACTAAAATTTAAAAGGAACAATTGAAAAAAATAAAATAAAATAAAACCTAAAATTTATAAAATGAAATTTAAATGATATGAAACAAAATATATGAAAAAACTTTATCGTAATTAACTAAAATTTAAAAGGAACAATTGAAAAAAATTAAATAAAATAAAACCTAAAATTTATAAAATGAAATTTAAATGATACGAAACAAAACAATATATGAAAAAACTTTATCGTAATTAACTAAAATTTAAAAGGAACATTTGAAAAAAATAAAATAAAATAAAACCTAAAATTTATAAAATGAAATTTAAATGATATGAAACAAAATATATGAAAAAACTTTATCGAAATTAACTAAAATTTAAAAGGAACAATTGAAAAAAATAAAATAAAATAAAACCTAAAATTTATAAAATGAAATTTAAATGATATGAAACAAAATATATGAAAAAACTTTATCGTAATTAACTAAAATTTAAAAGGGACAATTGAAAAAAAAATAAAATAAAATAAAACCTAAAATTTATAAAATGAAATTTAAATGATATGAAACAAAATATATGAAAAAACTTTATCGTAATTAACTAAAATTTAAAAGGGACAATTGAAAAAAAAATAAAATAAAATAAAACCTAAAATTTATAAAATGAAATTTAAATGATATGAAACAAAATATATGAAAAAACTTTATCGAAATTAACTAAAATTTAAAAGGAACATTTGAAAAAAATAAAATAAAATAAAACCTAAAATTTATAAAATGAAATTTAAATGATATGAAACAAAATATATGAAAAAACTTTATCGAAATTAACTAAAATTTAAAAGGAACAATTGAAAAAAATAAAATAAAATAAAACCTAAAATTTATAAAATGAAATTTAAATGATATGAAACATAATATATGAAAAAACTTTATCGTAATTAACTAAAATTTAAAAGGAACAATTGAAAAAAATAAAATAAAATAAAACCTAAAATTTATAAAATGAAATTTAAATGATATGAAACAAAATATATGAAAAAACTTTATCGAAATTAACTAAAATTTAAAAGGAACAATTGAAAAAAATAAAATAAAATAAAACCTAAAATTTATAAAATGAAATTTAAATGATATGAAACAAAATATATGAAAAAACTTTATCGTAATTAACTAAAATTTAAAAGGGACAATTGAAAAAAAAATAAAATAAAATAAAACCTAAAATTTATAAAATGAAATTTAAATGATATGAAACAAAATATATGAAAAAACTTTATCGTAATTAACTAAAATTTAAAAGGGACAATTGAAAAAAAAATAAAATAAAATAAAACCTAAAATTTATAAAATGAAATTTAAATGATATGAAACAAAATATATGAAAAAACTTTATCGTAATTAACTAAAATTTAAAAGGGACAATTGAAAAAAAAATAAAATAAAATAAAACCTAAAATTTATAAAATGAAATTTAAATGATATGAAACAAAATATATGAAAAAACTTTATCGTAATTAACTAAAATTTAAAAGGGACAATTGAAAAAAAAATAAAATAAAATAAAACCTAAAATTTATAAAATGAAATTTAAATGATATGAAACAAAATATATGAAAAAACTTTATCGAAATTAACTAAAATTTAAAAGGAACATTTGAAAAAAATAAAATAAAATAAAACCTAAAATTTATAAAATGAAATTTAAATGATATGAAACAAAATATATGAAAAAACTTTATCGAAATTAACTAAAATTTAAAAGGAACAATTGAAAAAAATAAAATAAAATAAAACCTAAAATTTATAAAATGAAATTTAAATGATATGAAACAAAATATATGAAAAAACTTTATCGTAATTAACTAAAATTTAAAAGGGACAATTGAAAAAAAAATAAAATAAAATAAAACCTAAAATTTATAAAATGAAATTTAAATGATATGAAACAAAATATATGAAAAAACTTTATCGAAATTAACTAAAATTTAAAAGGAACATTTGAAAAAAATAAAATAAAATAAAACCTAAAATTTATAAAATGAAATTTAAATGATATGAAACAAAATATATGAAAAAACTTTATCGAAATTAACTAAAATTTAAAAGGAACAAAAATAAAACCTAAAATTTATAAAATGAAATTTAAATGATATGAAACAAAATATATGAAAAAACTTTATCGAAATTAACTAAAATTTAAAAGGAACATTTGAAAAAAATAAAATAAAATAAAACCTAAAATTTATAAAATGAAATTTAAATGATATGAAACAAAATATATGAAAAAACTTTATCGTAATTAACTAAAATTTAAAAGGGACAATTGAAAAAAAAATAAAATAAAATAAAACCTAAAATTTATAAAATGAAATTTAAATGATATGAAACAAAATATATGAAAAAACTTTATCGAAATTAACTAAAATTTAAAAGGAACATTTGAAAAAAATAAAATAAAATAAAACCTAAAATTTATAAAATGAAATTTAAATGATATGAAACAAAATATATGAAAAAACTTTATCGAAATTAACTAAAATTTAAAAGGAACAAAAATAAAACCTAAAATTTATAAAATGAAATTTAAATGATATGAAACAAAATATATGAAAAAACTTTATCGAAATTAACTAAAATTTAAAAGGAACATTTGAAAAAAATAAAATAAAATAAAACCTAAAATTTATAAAATGAAATTTAAATGATATGAAACAAAATATATGAAAAAACTTTATCGAAATTAACTAAAATTTAAAAGGAACAATTGAAAAAAATAAAATAAAATAAAACCTAAAATTTATAAAATGAAATTTAAATGATATGAAACAAAATATATGAAAAAACTTTATCGTAATTAACTAAAATTTAAAAGGAACAATTGAAAAAAATAAAATAAAATAAAACCTAAAATTTATAAAATGAAATTTAAATGATATGAAACAAAATATATGAAAAAACTTTATCGAAATTAACTAAAATTTAAAAGGAACAATTGAAAAAAATAAAATAAAATAAAACCTAAAATTTATAAAATGAAATTTAAATGATATGAAACAAAATATATGAAAAAACTTTATCGAAATTAACTAAAATTTAAAAGGAACAATTGAAAAAAATAAAATAAAATAAAACCTAAAATTTATAAAATGAAATTTAAATGATATGAAACAAAATATATGAAAAAACTTTATCGTAATTAACTAAAATTTAAAAGGAACAATTGAAAAAAATAAAATAAAATAAAACCTAAAATTTATAAAATGAAATTTAAATGATATGAAACAAAATATATGAAAAAACTTTATCGAAATTAACTAAAATTTAAAAGGAACAATTGAAAAAAATAAAATAAAATAAAACCTAAAATTTATAAAATGAAATTTAAATGATATGAAACAAAATATATGAAAAAACTTTATCGAAATTAACTAAAATTTAAAAGGAACAATTGAAAAAAATAAAATAAAATAAAACCTAAAATTTATAAAATGAAATTTAAATGATATGAAACAAAATATATGAAAAAACTTTATCGTAATTAACTAAAATTTAAAAGGAACAATTGAAAAAAATAAAATAAAATAAAACCTAAAATTTATAAAATGAAATTTAAATGATATGAAACAAAATATATGAAAAAACTTTATCGAAATTAACTAAAATTTAAAAGGAACAATTGAAAAAAATAAAATAAAATAAAACCTAAAATTTATAAAATGAAATTTAAATGATATGAAACAAAATATATGAAAAAACTTTATCGAAATTAACTAAAATTTAAAAGGAACAATTGAAAAAAATAAAATAAAATAAAACCTAAAATTTATAAAATGAAATTTAAATGATATGAAACAAAATATATGAAAAAACTTTATCGTAATTAACTAAAATTTAAAAGGAACAATTGAAAAAAATAAAATAAAATAAAACCTAAAATTTATAAAATGAAATTTAAATGATATGAAACAAAATATATGAAAAAACTTTATCGAAATTAACTAAAATTTAAAAGGAACAATTGAAAAAAATAAAATAAAATAAAACCTAAAATTTATAAAATGAAATTTAAATGATATGAAACAAAATATATGAAAAAACTTTATCGTAATTAACTAAAATTTAAAAGGAACAATTGAAAAAAATAAAATAAAATAAAAGCTAAAATTTATAAAATGAAATTTAAATGATATGAAACAAAATATATGAAAAAACTTTATCGAAATTAACTAAAATTTAAAAGGAACAATTGAAAAAAATAAAATAAAATAAAACCTAAAATTTATAAAATGAAATTTAAATGATATGAAACAAAATATATGAAAAAACTTTATCGAAATTAACTAAAATTTAAAAGGAACAATTGAAAAAAATAAAATAAAATAAAACCTAAAATTTATAAAATGAAATTTAAATGATATGAAACAAAATATATGAAAAAACTTTATCGAAATTAACTAAAATTTAAAAGGAACAATTGAAAAAAATAAAATAAAATAAAACCTAAAATTTATAAAATGAAATTTAAATGATATGAAACAAAATATATGAAAAAACTTTATCGTAATTAACTAAAATTTAAAAGGAACAATTGAAAAAAATAAAATAAAATAAAACCTAAAATTTATAAAATGAAATTTAAATGATATGAAACAAAATATATGAAAAAACTTTATCGAAATTAACTAAAATTTAAAAGGAACAATTGAAAAAAATAAAATAAAATAAAACCTAAAATTTATAAAATGAAATTTAAATGATATGAAACAAAATATATGAAAAAACTTTATCGAAATTAACTAAAATTTAAAAGGAACAAAAATAAAACCTAAAATTTATAAAATGAAATTTAAATGATATGAAACAAAATATATGAAAAAACTTTATCGTAATTAACTAAAATTTAAAAGGAACAATTGAAAAAAATAAAATAAAATAAAACCTAAAATTTATAAAATGAAATTTAAATGATATGAAACAAAATATATGAAAAAACTTTATCGAAATTAACTAAAATTTAAAAGGAACAATTGAAAAAAATAAAATAAAATAAAACCTAAAATTTATAAAATGAAATTTAAATGATATGAAACAAAATATATGAAAAAACTTTATCGAAATTAACTAAAATTTAAAAGGAACAATTGAAAAAAAATAAAATAAAATAAAACCTAAAATTTATAAAATGAAATTTAAATGATATGAAACAAAATATATGAAAAAACTTTATCGTAATTAACTAAAATTTAAAAGGAACAATTGAAAAAAATAAAATAAAATAAAACCTAAAATTTATAAAATGAAATTTAAATGATATGAAACAAAATATATGAAAAAACTTTATCGAAATTAACTAAAATTTAAAAGGAACAATTGAAAAAAATAAAATAAAATAAAACCTAAAATTTATAAAATGAAATTTAAATGATATGAAACAAAATATATGAAAAAACTTTATCGTAATTAACTAAAATTTAAAAGGAACAATTGAAAAAAATAAAATAAAATAAAACCTAAAATTTATAAAATGAAATTTAAATGATATGAAACAAAATATATGAAAAAACTTTATCGAAATTAACTAAAATTTAAAAGGAACAATTGAAAAAAATAAAATAAAATAAAACCTAAAATTTATAAAATGAAATTTAAATGATATGAAACAAAATATATGAAAAAACTTTATCGTAATTAACTAAAATTTAAAAGGAACAATTGAAAAAAATAAAATAAAATAAAACCTAAAATTTATAAAATGAAATTTAAATGATATGAAACAAAATATATGAAAAAACTTTATCGAAATTAACTAAAATTTAAAAGGAACAAAAATAAAACCTAAAATTTATAAAATGAAATTTAAATGATATGAAACAAAATATATGAAAAAACTTTATCGAAATTAACTAAAATTTAAAAGGAACATTTGAAAAAAATAAAATAAAATAAAACCTAAAATTTATAAAATGAAATTTAAATGATATGAAACAAAATATATGAAAAAACTTTATCGTAATTAACTAAAATTTAAAAGGAACAATTGAAAAAAATAAAATAAAATAAAACCTAAAATTTATAAAATGAAATTTAAATGATATGAAACAAAATATATGAAAAAACTTTATCGAAATTAACTAAAATTTAAAAGGAACAATTGAAAAAAATAAAATAAAATAAAACCTAAAATTTATAAAATGAAATTTAAATGATATGAAACAAAATATATGAAAAAACTTTATCGTAATTAACTAAAATTTAAAAGGAACAATTGAAAAAAATAAAATAAAATAAAACCTAAAATTTATAAAATGAAATTTAAATGATATGAAACAAAATATATGAAAAAACTTTATCGAAATTAACTAAAATTTAAAAGGAACAATTGAAAAAAATAAAATAAAATAAAACCTAAAATTTATAAAATGAAATTTAAATGATATGAAACAAAATATATGAAAAAACTTTATCGTAATTAACTAAAATTTAAAAGGAACAATTGAAAAAAATAAAATAAAATAAAACCTAAAATTTATAAAATGAAATTTAAATGATATGAAACAAAATATATGAAAAAACTTTATCGAAATTAACTAAAATTTAAAAGGAACATTTGAAAAAAATAAAATAAAATAAAACCTAAAATTTATAAAATGAAATTTAAATGATATGAAACAAAATATATGAAAAAACTTTATCGTAATTAACTAAAATTTAAAAGGAACAATTGAAAAAAATAAAATAAAATAAAACCTAAAATTTATAAAATGAAATTTAAATGATATGAAACAAAATATATGAAAAAACTTTATCGAAATTAACTAAAATTTAAAAGGAACAATTGAAAAAAATAAAATAAAATAAAACCTAAAATTTATAAAATGAAATTTAAATGATATGAAACAAAATATATGAAAAAACTTTATCGTAATTAACTAAAATTTAAAAGGAACAATTGAAAAAAATAAAATAAAATAAAACCTAAAATTTATAAAATGAAATTTAAATGATATGAAACAAAATATATGAAAAAACTTTATCGAAATTAACTAAAATTTAAAAGGAACAATTGAAAAAAATAAAATAAAATAAAACCTAAAATTTATAAAATGAAATTTAAATGATATGAAACAAAATATATGAAAAAACTTTATCGAAATTAACTAAAATTTAAAAGGAACAAAAATAAAACCTAAAATTTATAAAATGAAATTTAAATGATATGAAACAAAATATATGAAAAAACTTTATCGTAATTAACTAAAATTTAAAAGGAACAATTGAAAAAAATAAAATAAAATAAAACCTAAAATTTATAAAATGAAATTTAAATGATATGAAACAAAATATATGAAAAAACTTTATCGAAATTAACTAAAATTTAAAAGGAACAATTGAAAAAAATAAAATAAAATAAAACCTAAAATTTATAAAATGAAATTTAAATGATATGAAACAAAATATATGAAAAAACTTTATCGTAATTAACTAAAATTTAAAAGGAACAATTGAAAAAAATAAAATAAAATAAAACCTAAAATTTATAAAATGAAATTTAAATGATATGAAACAAAATATATGAAAAAACTTTATCGTAATTAACTAAAATTTAAAAGGAACATTTGAAAAAAATGAAATAAAATAAAACCTAAAATTTATAAAATGAAATTTAAATGATACGAAACAAAACAATATATGAAAAAACTTTATCGAAATTAACTAAAATTTAAAAGGAACAATTGAAAAAAATAAAATAAAACCTAAAATTTATAAAATGAAATTTAAATGATATGAAACAAAATATATGAAAAAACTTTATCGTAATTAACTAAAATTTAAAAGGAACAATTGAAAAAAATAAAATAAAATAAAACCTAAAATTTATAAAATGAAATTTAAATGATATGAAACAAAATATATGAAAAAACTTTATCGAAATTAACTAAAATTTAAAAGGAACAATTGAAATAAATAAAATAAAATTAAAATGAAAACCAATTAAACCAATAAAATAGAAATATAAAAAAATTGAAAAGAATAAAATAATGTTTTTTACACTTACCCCTTCCTTCCTTCTTCCTTGCTTAGCTGATTTGGATTTTCCTTTGTAGCTGGTTATCTATAAATGAAAAAGAAAATAGTTACTATCCAAAATAAAATAATATATAAAATTAAATTTAGTGACTTTACTTACCTTGACTTCTCCGTGACGACGCAATTCTTAAGAGATACGCTCTGCAAATGATGTCGATGATGCCCCGATTTCAAACTCACCTGTTTTTTCAAGTTGTTTGACTCTATTGCAGTTACACCCACACCACTTAAAACTTTCTTTTTCCCCAACATAGTTGAGTTGTTTTGAAATGTTAGAAAGTCCACATTGAGTGTTGACAGAATTTCGAAACTTAACAATATACCAACAACAAAGTAAATCGATTCTAATTTTTCAATGAGTGAGAGAATGAAAATAATTTCTCTCTCATAATAGGACGTGTTTAATGAGGGAGAGAATGAAGATAAAGAGTGGTTTCCTTTGAAGTTCAGCCAACTTCGAAATATGAGTTTGACGCTATTACTCTAACTCTCAAAGAGCGAGAGAATCAAAATATTTCCATTGCTGGTATTTTACACACATATACAAATTTCTCAAAATAAGCGTGGTACTCCAACAACAGTAGCCATATTGAATTATTATTTTATATTTTTTTGAAACATTTTTTTTGTTTGGTGGTACGCAAGCCAACTTTGATTGCGACATATTTTTTTCAAATTAAAAGTTTGACCATGGTTGCCCTATTTCACATTTTAATAATGGTGTTATGAGAACATAAAACTTTGTAGAATTTCATTTTAAACAAATCTATTACATCGGAATTTTTCCGAGCAGTTCTAGCGGTTTCAAGATATCCAATTCAGCCTGCAACTTCTCATGCCCTTGGTGTCTTGTCCATAATCAATTCCTTGAATAAATTTTTTTAATATGGAATTCTACAATTAAGTGAAGCTTTATTGGGCTTTTGAATCTCTATTTAGATATACATATATACATACATATTAGAGCTTTATGGATAAATATAATTTTGATAACGTTTTCCCAAAAAATTGTATAGTTAAATTACATTTTATTATAAGTATATGTAATTGAAAATTTAAATTTTCATGATTTTATGGCACAACAATATAACATTTTTAGTTTTTCATTTGTTTATTTAAACTTTGGAATATAAGGCGACGATAGTTATCTCATTTTTATTATAGAATTCTACGAAAAAGATGTTTGATTTTTATTTTTTTAAAAAAGCAAATTTTCATATTATATAGAATTGACGGCAATGGGTGTATCTATTTCAATCTCATTCTTTTTTTTTTTTTTCTTGATGAATTTCAATACAGAAAGTTAAAACATTGATTGCTTCTTTCCTAAAAATTTTATTTTTAAACTATTTTCGTTTATAATAAAGCGTGCGAGATATGAGAAAAACAAATTGTTACTTTTTTTTAATACTTTGGTACATAACAACACATATTGGGGCAACTCTCATGCGGAAACAAATTGGCTATTCGCGCCGACGCCATCTATTTGGAGTGTAACATTTCAATATACATATGAGTTCAACGCCGAATCTCCTGTTTGAACTCAATGAGCGAGAGAATTGGAGTGTTTACGCATATATGTATATGTGTATATAAATAGATATGAGTATGAAATTGGTTTGACGTTTATTTTGAAGGGGTGGAAATTTGGAAATATGAGTTCGTGTAATATTAAAGAGTATTAATGAGCGAGAGAACGAAAATAGAGAAGTATGGGTTGTATTTAAAAAAAATGTATTATACATGGCGTGGTTTTAAAACTTTTTAGTGGGGGTAAATTACAAATTCTGGTTAGGTCAAAAAAAGTGTGAGGGTTTTCTAGCTTTTTTCTTTAACCATAACTTAGCAATATTTAAAAGACACTTTATATGGATTTTTCTTTTGATTTAAAGAAAAAAAAAATTTATATTGATTTTTAAAAAAATTCTATTCAATTTGGTCTAGACTTGTTTGGGGCTCGGGTTGCAAATCTGCCCTTTTAAAAGTTAATACATATATTATAAGTATATGTAATTGAAAATTTAAATTTTCATGATTTTATGGCTCAACAATATAACATTTTTAGTTTTTCATTTGTTTATTTAAACTTTGGAATATAAGGCGACGATAGTTATCCCATTTTTATTATAGAATTCTACGAAAAAGATGTTTGATTTTTATTTTTTTAAAAAAGCAAATTTTCATATTATATAGAATTGACGGCAATGGGTGTATCTATTTCAATCTCATTCTTTTTTTTTTTTTTCTTGATGAATTTCAATACAGAAAGTTAAAACATTGATTGCTTCTTTCCTAAAAATTTTATTTTTAAACTATTTTCGTTTATAATAAAGCGTGCGAGATATGAGAAAAACAAATTGTTACTTTTTTTTAATACTTTGGTACATAACAACACATATTGGGGCAACTCTCATGCGGAAACAAATTGGCTATTCGCGCCGACGCCATCTATTTGGAGTGTAACATTTCAATATACATATGAGTTCAACGCCGAATCTCCTGTTTGAACTCAATGAGCGAGAGAATTGGAGTGTTTACGCATATATGTATATGTGTATATAAATAGATATGAGTATGAAATTGGTTTGACGTTTATTTTGAAGGGGTGGAAATTTGGAAATATGAGTTCGTGTAATATTAAAGAGTATTAATGAGCGAGAGAACGAAAATAGAGAAGTATGGGTTGTATTTAAAAAAAATGTATTATACATGGCGTGGTTTTAAAACTTTTTAGTGGGGGTAAATTACAAATTCTGGTTAGGTCAAAAAAAGTGTGAGGGTTTTCTAGCTTTTTTCTTTAACCATAACTTAGCAATATTTAAAAGACACTTTATATGGATTTTTCTTTTGATTTAAAGAAAAAAAAAATTTATATTGATTTTTAAAAAAATTCTATTCAATTTGGTCTAGACTTGTTTGGGGCTCGGGTTGCAAATCTGCCCTTTTAAAAGTTAATACATATATACATTTGAAAAGAAATTATTTGTTGTCTTCAGTAAAATTTAAGATTTCCGCTTATCACTTGGTTTAGTTCAAAATAACGTAGTATCCATAAAATATTTTGTCGATTTTTATACTTTAAATAAGGAATTTATCAGCAACTCTATCTCAATCGATAGAATTTGAAAAAAAAATTCGCAAATTGCAGCTTTCATCTTCAAAAATTAGAGCAGTCAGACTTATATTAATGGTAATTTTTTGAAATATTTACCAAAAAAAAAAAACAAAAAGAAATTGTATAAGCGGTTATAGCATTTCTATAATGGGTGGTATGTATGTATATTTATGATATAAAATTATTATTTCACATGGCTTTCCGTAAACTAAAAATATTCGCACCAAATTTTTTTCTTCTCGAAAATAGAGATCACAAACATAAAAATATTGTTTATAAAAATATTAAAAAGTCAAGATTAGAAATATAAAAATATATAAAAAATATAAACAATTTTCAATGACAAAAAAGAAAAAAAAATTTGGCCTATAGCTGTGTAACTAACTGTACTCGAACCATCAACCGCTCGACCACTACCCACTAACGCTTCCCACTGGGCTATCGCTTTATTTACAAATTGATTGTCAGATAACCAATTTAAGTTGCATGAAAAATTTTCATTCGCTTATTACAGATAAATGAAGCAGTATTGGTTATATATTAGATAATTGTGCACTGCTTTAGAGGTATGCCAACAAATAAATATGCATTTCATAAATATTTATGCATATTTAGTATGGGTTTAAGCTTGGCAATGGTTTATATGTAAAATTTGTTAGCCTATTAATATAATAGATAAAATTTGGTATGTCGCCGAAAATACCTTTCATTTGATACCCATTGGGCATTCCTTACTCAATATTTAAAAAAATAATCGAGATAGGTGGCAACCCTGTAAACCGTCCCAAGTGGCAACCCCCATGTATATAATCTTAGAACGAATCAAACTTTCTATATTATGAATTTCATATCAAACTCTCTTTCTGCTAACGCAATGCATTCGCAGAGTATGTTAACCGGCGTTTCATCGTCCAGTTCAGAAAACAGACAAATTGTTGTATCTGACAGACTCAGTTTACTCAGGTGATAACGCAGACCGCAATGTCCCGTAAATACCCAGTGAGGGTTCTTAGATCCATCCTGCTTAGATTATTGAGCCAAGCTGATGCTCTTTGTGAGGGTTCTATAAAGAGTTTGGCCTGCCTCTGCCCTAGGCTGCTAAGCCAATGCCGCCTAAACTGTTTAATTTCCCTTAGGTAGTTAAGATGTACTCTATGCAAAATTTCATAAAATTCTGAGGAGGTCGGGTTCAATGCATATTGGGTATGATATGAAATTAATCATAGCAGAATTTTATCCAAATTAGTCGAACGGTTTTCAAGATAGGGGTCGAGATAAGAAAGAATAAATAAAATTCGGTTAGGTGGCAATAATATATGAAAATGTTCTTGTTTGAAAATTTTATATTTGGAATACGGCTGAAAATACCCTTCTGAAGTTTCAACTTGCACTGAAAGACCGGGACTTTATAAGATAACCCTGTAAGCTTAACCATAACCTGGACACTAACTGCAACCACCAAATATTTTTAAATCGTAGCAACAATAATAAACATTGCCATACCCTTAATTGTAACCAAAACTTAGTTGTAACCGTAATCATAGCCTCATTTGTCCAGATTGCCAACTTTGTGTTAGGGTTACATAACTATAAACCATAACCTCAATTAAAGTGGAAACACCACAAACTTAACCGTAACTGTAAATATAATCTACGGTTTGCTACCATCACCTTCTGGTACTAGCCTGTCTTACCGCACCCTTACCACTGATAATCTTCACTCATCATCATCTCTACCATCGTCATCGATATCATGTTATTATCATAACACATTATTCACAAAAATAACCAGTAATCAGTCGTATATGGATACATCAATAATTCTTTTTAATGAAGCTATTTTTAGATTAAGTCAGGGGCCAGGAACATCATCTTAACAGCACAATTATGTTTTAATAAAACAGGGAAAAAATAGTAAAAACAAAAAATATTATTATTTTAGTGCTGAATTAATAGCTATTTCACACTCACGAAAATTAATAATAAATGCTACCGGGTTCTAATAAAAAAAGAGTCAATAAAAATGTGCACAAAAAAAGGTTTATGAGTTTTTAAGTCGTTAACTAAACTTTTGTTGTATACCAACTAATTTTTTTACAAGCTGCTGAAATTAAAAAAAATTGCAACAAAAAAAATATTTGAAGAAAAAAAACTGTTAGCAAATTGCTTAGTTATTTATACTTCATTTATGTGCATGAATAAAATTCTGAAAGGCAGATTTTTTGTATAGAATGCATGCCAAAAGGTCTTTCGCAATGCATTTCAAGTCATTTAATGATCGAACTTAAATATACGAAACAAATCAGACTTGCTAAACCTTTTGTTCTCGTGTGCCGTGTATTAAGTAGATATTAGAAACAACAAAGTTTGCATTTTATTTCGATTATTCTACAACAAAAGAACCGAAACAAGCAAACAAAGAAGTGTATGAATGCATCGCTATGAGATTTGTTTTTATGTGTTTTTTTTTTTTATTATGATTTTTTATGCAAGCAATTATTATTACATATCAAAATGTTTCAAGTTACAAATATTTACATATGTTGCATACGAACTTGCCGACATATTAGCATACATTTAACTTTTAACGATTTCAGCTTAGTTTTACACAGCTGTTGCTCATGCGCAGTTGAATCATTGCTTCTAATTCTAAATCTGATGCTAATTACCGCAACGATGGCTTATCTACTTTGATGGCTGAGCAAATAATAGTGTGATCATCACACACATAAAAACTTAATTGTATTAAATTAATACGTAATTTGATTAATGCCCATCTGATAGGCAAAAAATTGACCTTTTTTTATTTAGGGGTGTTGCTGAGTTTGCTTGCTGTGCCATTGCTCATAAAACAATACCAAAGTGCCGTCAGAAATAGCACCCATGACGCCACCGTAGGTGTTACTTTGATTGAACTTTAAATGATTAATAGATTTAAGGTTTTTATTACTTCTATTTCTAGTTTTATGAACTTAGCTTGGTGGTAAATAAGTTTCAGTAATCAGTTGTGCTGTGATGACATAAAAACTGAGTAGCTTATAAGCATTAGTCTGGAGCAAAAGGAAAATTATTTCTTTACATTATATTAAGACCAGTTTTTAGAATCGAGAAAAAAGTACTAAGAAAGATTCGACCAACTTATAGTTTTTGGGGCTCTTTCATATGCCAAACTGTATCCAAAACAGCCAAGCGTTTCCCGAGATATAAAGAAAAATAAATAAAATGCAGTTAGGTGGCTACCCTAGGTGGCAACCCTGCTTGAGATTTACATATTTGGAATACCTTTAATTTGATACACATAAACCTTTAATTTGATACACATATCTGGCATATCTGGCTCAATATTTAAAAAAAATTGCGATAGCTGGCAACTCTGTCAACATTCAAAAGTGGCAACACCCTACCATATAATCTTAGAAAGAATCATACTATATATAATGCCAAATTTTATCTAATCGGTCAGGTGTTCCCCAGATATAAGGAAAAATAAATAAAATGCGGTTAGGTGGCAACCCTAGATGGCAACCCTGCTTGAAACTTACATATTTTGAATATAGTCGAAAATACCTTTCATTTGATACCTATATTGGCATATATTGCTGAATAGTTGAAAAAAATTGAGGTAGATGGCAACCCTATGAAGCGCCCCCAGTAGCAACCCGCAAGTGAATGCCTTAGAATGAAGCATACTACCTGTATGCCAAATTTCATCCAAATCAGTCAAACAGTTCCCGAGATAGTCCCGGAAATACAAATATACAAGAATAGCTCGTTTAAAGTTATTAGATTTATCTTAACAACCTTATAAGCTTTCCAAAATAGATTTTCAAAAAAAAGCCTAGTAGAAAATCTTACGAAGAAACATACTATCGGTATACCTAATTTTATTCAAAGCGGATAATAAGTTCCCGAGATAGAGATCGATATGCGAAGGAATAAATAAAATGCGGTTCAGTGGTAGCCCTAGGTGGCAACCCTATTTTAGAATATCTTAGTCGATATGCAGCCAAATTTAGCTCATAATTTTAAAAAAAATTGAGATAAGTGTCAATTCTATAAATCACCCCAAGTGGTAACACATAATTAGAAAAACTTGGAATGAATCATACATTCATATACGGGAATTTCATTAAAATTTGTCATTAGGTTCGTGGAATAGTGGTGGATACACTAAGGAATAAACAAAATGCGGTTAGGTGACACCCCTAGGTGGCAACCCTTCTTGAAAACATCTTTCCTGATATGACCCTATGTATATTGGCATATCGAGATAATTTTTTACAAAAAAATGTAAATAGCTGTCAACCCTGTAAACCGCCACAATTGGCAACAATGCTTCAGAATTGTCATAGTCTTGACAGTGGCATAATTTCACCAATTGAATACCTTACAACTGAGAATTTTCACACTCAAAATTTCATACAAATATCAAATAATGTTCTGTTAAGTGGCATCCTCACACTTACTGCAGACAAAGTGCACTGCGAATTCTTACCTTCAAAAAGTCATAAAAATAAAAATGATCTAATACTACAGTTGGGGCTTGCTAATGGACCGGATGGTAAGGGCATAAAGTGCAGGTTAAAGTGGATATAAATCTTGCATCCGATAGAGCTGCTTATAGGAGAGATTACTTGAAATATGTTCTCAAAACAATTTTCAAACAAAATTTTTTTTTGGCCCAGTCTAATATACATAACCAACATTTTGATTAAGCAATTTAGTTCTTTAAACAAAGTTTGGTGATGAATACTTAATTGAATAAGATAGTTATGCTATGCGCATTAAGAGGGCGGTAAATAGTGTGAAAAAAGATCAAAAACTACTAACAAAAATAATTATAAACAAGTTTGGATATAAAAATAATAGCAAAAAAGTACCCAACATTTTTATGGATTTAAAAATGATATTACGCTGATTTAATCAAGTAACATAGTGGGTGGTACCGTGCTGGCCTACTATGCCGAAGGTCCTATTTTCAACCCATAAATTGGAACAAGTACAGAAGTTTAACGCCTGGTGAAAACAAATATTATATACCCTGATGTGGGGTTTGAGACTAAATTTAATCAAGGATTATATCAAGAGTTCTCTGGAACATACATAGATTATCCTACTTTACTTTAATTGTATAATATCTCTACAAACTTAATACCTACCTATAATATAATTTTAGTTTTTCAGCTGAATAGTTTTATTGACGCTGGTCCTTAAATATTGCAAACAAAAGCTTAGCATGGAAAATATATAAAAATATTGTTTGTAATAAACATTTACATAATATGTACTACATATGTATAATTTTTGTAAAAACAAGACATCAACAATTGCTAAGTTATTGTTAAAAAAATGTTAAACGTTTTCATGTCAAAAGTTCATCAAAATATAAACAAATTATTTATTTTCAAAGCGCCGCTTTAAGGCTATTTGTAAATTTTTTAGTACCTAACATGCAATAACAAACATATTTAACATGAAGTATAAACATAAAAAATTTAAATGTATTACAGTGGCATCCATTTGCATGCTAACACTTAAACATACATACAGATACATATGAGTGGAAGTAAAACAGTAGGTTCACAGTTTAAAAGATATTTATGGGAAAGCACTTTTCAAGACGATTACGTGGGAGAATATAAATAATTTTATTTGCCAATTAGTTGTCTAATTTTGAAATATTTCTTAAGATTATACACACGGCTTAAGATTTAAGTGAAACTGACGAAAAAAAATTTTTTTTTGTCACCCTGTATTGCTTGCTCGGTGCTATCAATTTAGGGCTAACTTTACTTAAACAAAATGGTCCCAAGATGACCCTGGAGAATACCCATGATAAAAGAATCGACACACACCATCTCTTTGTCGATTTCAAAGCCGCTTTTGACAGCGCAAAAAGGAGTTGCCTGTATGCCGCCATGTCTGAATTTGACTTCCCTGCAAAGCTTATACGGCTTTGCCAAATGACGTTGAGCAATACCAACAGCTCCGTCAGAATCGGGAAGGATTCCTCTGAGCCATTTGAAACCAAACGAGGCTTCAGACAGGGCGACTCCCTTTCGTGCGATTTCTTCAATCTGATGCTGGAGAAGATAATTCGAGCAGCAGAGCTAAACCGCAATGGTACAATCTTTTACAAGAGCGTGCAATTGCTGGCGTATGCCGATGATATTGATATCATTGGCCTTAACAACCGCGCCGTAAGCGCTGCCTTCTCTGGACTGGATAAGGAAGCGAAAAAAGTGGGTCTTGCCGTGAACGAGGACAAGACGAAGTATTTGCTGTCATCAAAGAAAGAATCGGCGCACCTGCGCCTTGGCAGCCATGTCACTGTTGATAGTTACAAATTTGAAACTGTGAGGGACTTCGTCTATTTGGGAACCAGTATCAACACCGAAAATAATATCAGTCTAGAAATCCAGCGGAGAATCACTCTTGCCAACAAGTGCTACTTTGGACTGAGTAGGCAATTAAGAAGTAAAGTCCTCTCTCGAAGAACAAAGATCACGCTCTATAAGTCTCTCATCATACCTGTCCTGATGTATGGCTCAGATTCATGGACAATGTCAAGAGAAGATGAGATGGCCCTTGGAGTATTTGAGAGAAAAGTTCTCCGGAAGATTTATGGTCCTTCCCGTGATGCCAACGGCGAGTATCGAAGGAAATTTAACGATGAGCTGTACGAGCTCTACGCAGATCTGACCATAGTCCAGCGAATTAAAGCCCAAAGACTCCGCTGGCTGGGCCATGTTATGCGAATGGACAAAGAAGCTCCAGCACAGAAGGTTTTCCTATCGTCGCCTGAATTCGGCAGCAGAGGAAGGGGGAGGCCTCGACTGAGATGGAAACAACAGGTGGAGGATGACTTGAACTCCCTTGGGGTTTCCAATTGGCGTCAGTTATCGCTAAAAAGGAATGACTGGCGTGCTTTGATATGCAACGGCCAAAATCGCTTAGGCGGTTAAGCGCCAATAAATGATGATGATGAAGATGACCCTAAAATAATCGTAAAATAATCCTAAAATGATCCCAAAAATACCCTTAAATGTTCCCAAAATGATCCGCAATTGAACCCAAAATGATCCAAAAATGATCCCAAAATAATCCCAAAATGACCCCACAATGACCATAAAATGATCCCATAATGATCCAAAAATGATTCCCAAATGACTTCAAAAACACCCTTAAATGTACCCAAAATGATCCGAAAATGACCCCAAACCTATCCAAAATTGATCTTAAAATAATCCTAAAATAATCCCAAAACGACCTCAAAAAGACCCTCAAATGTTCCAAAAAAAAAAAAAAAAACTAATGGCGGCGATACAACAAGGGCAACCGGTTATCATAACCTCTAACGAGATTTTTAGCCGAGCTTCTCTTTCCAACTTGTGGTGTGTTGCTTTTTGAGTTTTCCTACAAGTTGGCGGGACCTACAATTTTTTGCTGACTCCGAACGGCACTTGCAAAGCAATTGAATTTTTTGCTGAGAAGCTTCTCATGGTAGAAATACACCCGGAGAGTTTACCAAACTACTGCCGAGGAGCGACCCCGTTTAGAAAAATTATTTTTCTAAATAATTTTTGATGTTACTTTTGCCGGGCATCGAACCGCCACGACTTGGTGTAGAAGGCCGAACACTTAACCGCTACACCACGGCGGCCGCCGTCCCAAAATTACCCAATAATGATCCCAAAATGATCCCAAAATAATAACCCTGGGTGGCAACCCTACTTAAAAATATTTTAGTTGGCATGTCGCTGAAAATACCTTTAATTTGATACCCACATTGGTATATCCAACTCCATAATATAAATTTTTTTAGATAGGTGGCAACCTTGTATAACTCCCAAGTGGCAACCCACAAGTGGATAGTCTTAGAATCAATCATACTATCTATATGCCAAATTTTATTCAAATCGAACCGATCGGGAACCGCTTCCCGAGATAGTCCGGATATACAAAAATACTGCGGTAAGATGGCAACCCTAGGTGGCAACCCTACTTGAAAATATTTTTGTTGGCATGTCGGTGAAAATACCTTTCATTTGATAGACATATTGGCATATTTTGCTACAAAATAAAAAATAAAAAATTGAGATAGCTGGCAACCCTATAAACCGCCCCAGGTGGCAACCGCCAAGTAGATAGTCTTAGAATCAATCATACTATCTATATTAAAACTGTTATCCAAATCTGTCAAACGGTTTCCGAGATAGTCCGGATATACATATATACAAATATACAAGTTTAGCTCGTATAAAGTTATAAGATTACGTTCGATTTCAAAAATACATTTTTAGAAAGGTATTGACCAAGGCAACATTTTATCCATAGAAACTATTAGTCCATCATGCCAAGGTCAAAATTTATTCTCATTTCATCATGCCAAGTTCAGCATTTATTCTAGTTTTACTAAAACCCACACCCTGTATTTGAAAACAATGTAAATTCAAATAAAATCTAAAGCTAACATGTTAGCTTATATAGACGAAATATAACTTGGACTTACACCTTTCCAACAATGTATTGCTCTTTGAAATCTACGGTAAAAAAATCTATAAGGCATTTTGTAAGTTTACAGGGTCCTCAACAAAAAAAATTATTTATTATTTTTTATTAATATTTGGCTGCGTGTGGAACATATTAAACATATTTTTATAATAAGCTCTAATTTTCCATGTTGAGGTCATTCTTATCAAATGACATATTGCCGTAATAACATTAATAAGTAATAATCTTATACAGGGTGTTGCTTTTAAATCAATATGAATAAAAACTAAAGTTGGCGTCGTAGGTTAATGACTTATATGGACGAAATGTGACACAACAAGATATTACTTGTTAAATTCAAAGACTTAATAGAAAAGTTATAAGAAAAGACAAGTTTCCCTGGTTTTACAGGGTGCCAAAAAATCGACTTTTTAAATCTACAACGAGTAAACATTCGAACCAAAAGGGAACATTTTAAACATTTTTTGACGATACGCTCTATTGTACAGGTTGTCTTTACATTTTCGCAAAATTTATTTTTTTATTAATTTATTATACACATAGAAAAATTTTCATGTGAAATCAATACTTTTTTAACACTTTTTTGAATTATTATTTTTCAACACCATAAAAATGAAAAAAATTATTCTGCTATTATTGATTAGGAGACTACTAGACTAAGACATTCGGCTGTCAAAATTTATTTTATACTAGCGGACCCTGCCCAAAATAAATTTTTATTAGTGGTATTCGCTCTTTAGTGTATGCAGTGTACAATTTTAAGTGTAACTTAGATGAGCGTGAGCGCACCTTGTTATTATGGGGTTACAACAATCAGCTGATTTTTATTTTGATAAAAAAAAAACTGCGCACGCAAAATGCCAAGAAGCACAGAAAAGTGTAGTTGCCATATGTATAAACAAAAAATCTATCAATTTGAGAAACATAACCTCAAATTCAACTGTCACAAAGCTTACACTGATCTAACACTTACACCACTTGATTTCTACAATCATCTGCAAATGTTGTAGGGTTGTGATATTCGTGTAACATCAATTTCTGAGTGATTTGTTATTGCAATTGTATTTTGTGTATTTTCTAGACCCTTGTAACTTCACATACACTTAAGAGCGAATAACCCTATTGAGTTCATTTTGAAATGTGTATAGATTAAACCCCTGATTCTGTGTAATATTGAGTAAGAACTGTTGAGATTGTTATAGATAACTTTATCCTAATGTTCAGCCCCCTACCTTAACCCCATTTGGAGACATTCAACCTCAAGAAATTAAGTTTGTGTGGGAGGTGCCACACCCTCTTTTCAGATAACGCCCCTTTTTAGGTGTGAGAATGCTTTTGATATCATATAGGTCTATATCAATTTTCAGGTTCCTACCTAGTTTGTATGGGAGGTGCCATGCCCCCTTTTCTGATAACCCCCCCCCTTTTTATGTGTGTGAATGCCCTTGATATCATTTTTAGGTCCCTACCTTGAACCCTTTCACAGATATTCTGCTTGAAAAATTTAGTTTGTATGGGAGGTGCCGCGCCCCCTTTTCCGATAACTCCCTTTTTTTTAGTTATAAACCTTCTCCACATGTGTCTCTTCAATGTGGAAAAGTTTGATTAAAATCGGTTCAGCCATTCTCCGCAAAGTTCATTACAACGCGAAAAACGGCTAAATTTTTATATATATAGAAGAGAAGATATAGATATGTAGAGAAAAAATAGTTTACTGTAAAATTTTATTTTTGTCAGTTACGTCAATTTGGCATGGCTCAGTATGTAGATATGTATGTTAAGGAACCACTTAAAGCCCATGCAACTTGCAGGTTACTATGTCAATTATACACTGCTTAATATCACAGCAAGTTCAAAAGTAAAAAATATTTCTCAGGGCTCGATAATGTACATAAAAAATTCGATCAATGATTTTATATCAATTCAAAGGTGGTAAATAAGGTGATGGTGCATACAGAGATACATTGTAGGTATGAAGATATGTTTGTGTGCATCTTCACTTCGATTGTGCGATTGCCTAAGCGAATGTGGCAATACAACAATAATGTGCAACAACTCCGTTTGATAATATTTCTTGGTTAACAGTTTAGTAAAATTTATGATCTTTTGCAATCATTTGTGATGTTAACAAAGGTAATCAGCGAATATCAGCCCACAATAACAACAACAACAGCAAAAAGATTTAAAACCAAAAGTGAGGGCTTCATTGCAACATTTTTGCACTTAAGTACATATATCTATTGGTATTTGAAGCAAGTGCCGAGCTTATAAACTACATTGAATATATTTTTGTATGTAGATCGATAGCGAAATCATTGATGAATGTTATCAGTAATCGACAGCGGAAATGATCGCAATTTGTTACACTGCGATCATTGGATAATTGTTGTATCTTCTGTCTGTTGGCTGTTTGTCGCAATACTTCAGTTGGATGTTGCGTGATTGCATGATTTTTCTTCCTTTTCTTTATTTTTTTGTGTTGCTTGTTTATGTGCGACTATACATGATTACTGTAACAAATATACTTTGATTTTCATATAGATTCACATGCACTCACCCACTTATAATTACGTATGTCTGTATGTGATATTATTTGATTGGAAAGGAAAATGGTCGAAACTTTTAGATAAGCTCTTTTAGCATCTATTTAAAATTTTGTGTGTCAATAGGCCAAAGGTAAAGTAGAAATGTAGTCAGAGATTGCGAACAGAGATTGAAACCCGATTCCTGGAGGAAGCACGATATTTTCCCTTTATATTCTGAAATCCGATTTTTTCAACCCATGTACCAGAAGCCCGTTGTCTTTTTGAAACCCGATTTCATTCTCGGAATCCGATTTCATTTTGGAATCCGACACCTTTTTGAAATCCGATTCCGTTTCCCTGCTATTTCTGTTTCAAATCCGATTTCTCTTTCAAATCCATTTCTTTTTCAAATCCGTTTTCTCTTTCAAATCCATTTCTATTTCAAATTCGATTTCTCTTTCAAATCCATGTCTTTTTATACCCAGCTGTACTTGTACACAGGGTATTATAACTTTGTTAGGATAACGGTTGGTTGTACAGGTATAAAGGAATCGAGATAGATATAGACTTCCATATATCAATATGATCAGGATCGAAAAAAAATTTGATTGAGCCATGTCCGTCCGTCCGTCCGTCCGTCCGTCCGTCCGTCCGTCCGTCCGTCCGTCCGTCCGTCTGTCCGTTAACACGATAACTTGAGCAAATAATGAGATATCTTCACCAAATTTGGCATGCGTACTTATTTGGGTTCAGAATAGATTGCTATTGAAAATGGGTAAAATCGGACCATAACCACGCCCCTTTTTCGATATCGAAAATTTCGAAAAACGTATAAAATGGGTTAATTCAATATTAGAAGCAGCTACAATGATAAAATTTGCAATATGTATTGATTTAGATGTTCTAAGGCCGATTTTATAAAAAATTTTGAAAAGGGGCGTGGTACCGCCCACGTATATTTGAAGAAATTTTAAAATTTTGACCCTTAATAACTTCAGAACAGTTTATGCTAGTATAACGAAATTTCGTAGAGGACATACTATTGTTGTGGTAAATTCAGCTATAGAAAATAAACGAAATCGCTTCGCGACCACGCCTACTTTTTCATAAAAGTTATATTGAAAGGAGGTGGAAATATTGAAAAGTCCATATCTAATTAACTGATTTCGCTATAATAATATAATTTGGTACATACATCAACTTTCATATTCTTTACATAATTTTTTCAAAATTTTGGAAAGTGGGCGTGGTACCGCCCACTTATGAGTCAAGCAATTTTTAAATTCGACTGCTAACAACTTCAGAACGGTGTGAGATAGATTTACGAAACTAGGTACCAGGCATGTTATGTTTATGTAGAGTACTACCACAGAAAATAAGAAAAATCGGTGAACGATCACGCCCACTTTATGTGCACAGCTGGGTATGTAATGTTCGGTTTCACCCGAACTTAGACTTCCTTACTTGTTGAAATTCGATTTCTTTTTGAAGTTCTATTTCTTTTTGAAATTCGTTTGCTTTTTGAAATTCGAATTCTTTTTAAAATTCGAATTCTTTTTGAAATTCGATTTCTTTTTGAAATTCGATTTCTTTTTGAAATTCGATTTCTTTTTGAAATTCGATTTCTTTTTGAAATTCGATTTCTCTTTGAAATTCGATTTCTTTTTGAAATTCGATTTCTTTTTGAAATTCGATTTCTTTTTGAAATTCGATTTCTTTTTGAAATTCGATTTCTTTTTGAAATTCGATTTCTTTTTGAAATTCGATTTCTTTTTGAAATTCGATTTCTTTTTGAAATTCGATTTCTTTTTGAAATTCGATTTCTTTTTGAAATTCGATTTCTTTTTGAAATTCGATTTCTTTTTGAAATTCGATTTCTTTTTGAAATTCGATTTCTTTTTGAAATTCGATTTCTTTTTGAAATTCGATTTCTTTTTGAAATTCGATTTCTTTTTGAAATTCGATTTCTTTTTGAAATTCGATTTCTTTTTGAAATTCGATTTCTTTTTGAAATTCGATTTCTTTTTGAAATTCGATTTCTTTTTGAAATTCGATTTCTTTTTGAAATTCGATTTCTTTTTGAAATTCGATTTCTTTTTGAAATTCGATTTCTTTTTGAAATTCGATTTCTTTTTGAAATTCGATTTCTTTTTGAAATTCGATTTCTTTTTGAAATTCGATTTCTTTTTGAAATTCGATTTCTTTTTGAAATTCGATTTCTTTTTGAAATTCGATTTCTTTTTGAAATTCGATTTCTTTTTGAAATTCGATTTCTTTTTGAAATTCGATTTCTTTTTGAAATTCGATTTCTTTTTGAAATTCGATTTCCTTTTGAAATTCGATTTCTTTTTGAAATTCGATTTCTTTTTGAAATTCGATTTCTTTTTGAAATTCGATTTCTTTTTGAAATTCGATTTCTTTTTGAAATTCGATTTCTTTTTGAAATTCGATTTCTTTTTGAAATTCGATTTCTTTTTGAAATTCGATTTCTTTTTGAAATTCGATTTCTTTTTGAAATTCGATTTCTTTTTGAAATTCGATTTCTTTTTGAAATTCGATTTCTTTTTGAAATTCGATTTCTTTTTGAAATTCGATTTCTTTTTGAAATTCGATTTCTTTTTGAAATTCGATTTCTTTTTGAAATTCGATTTCATTCTCGGAATCCGATTTCATTTTGGAATACGACACCTTTTTGAAATCCGATTTCTTTTTAAAATTGGATTTCTTTTTGAAATTCGATTTCTTTTTGAAATTCGATTTCTTTTTGAAATTCGATTTCTTTTTGAAATTCGATTTCTTTTTGAAATTCGATTTCTTTTTGAAATTCGATTTCTTTTTGAAATTCGATTTCTTTTTGAAATTCGATTTCTTTTTGAAATTCGATTTCTTTTTGAAATTCGATTTCTTTTTGAAATTCTATTTCTTTTTGAAATTCTATTTCTTTTTGAAATTCTATTTCTTTTTGAAATTCGATTTCTTTTTGAAATTCGATTTCTTTTTGAAATTCGATTTCTTTTTAAAATTCGATTTCTTTTTGAAATTCGATTTCTTTTTGAAATTCGATTTCTTTTTGAAATTCGATTTCTTTTTGAAATTCGATTTCTTTTTGAAATTCGATTTCTTTTTGAAATTCGATTTCTTTTTGAAATTCGATTTCTTTTTGAAATTCGATTTCTTTTTGAAATTCGATTTCTTTTTGAAATTCGATTTCTTTTTGAAATTCGATTTCTTTTTGAAATTCGATTTCTTTTTGAAATTCGATTTCTTTTTGAAATTCGATTTCTTTTTGAAATTCGATTTCTTTTTGAAATTCGATTTCTTTTTGAAATTCGATTTCTTTTTGAAATTCGATTTCTTTTTGAAATTCGATTTATTTTTGAAACTCGATTTATTTTTGAAATTCGATTTCTTTTTGAAATTCCATTTCTTTTTGAAATTCGATTTCTTTTTGAAATTCGATTTCTTTTTGAAATTCGATTTCTTTTTGAAATTCGATTTCTTTTTGAAATTCCATTTCTTTTTGAAATTCGATTTCTTTTTGAAATTCGATTTCTTTTTGAAATTCGATTTATTTTTGAAATTCGATTTCTTTTTGAAATTCGATTTCTTTTTGAAATTCGATTTCTTTTTGAAATTCGATTTCTTTTTGAAATTCGATTTCTTTTTGAAATTCGATTTCTTTTTGAAATTCGATTTCTTTTTGAAATTCGATTTCTTTTTGAAATTCGATTTCTTTTTGAAATTCGATTTCTTTTTGAAATTCGATTTCTTTTTGAAATTCGATTTCTTTTTGAAATTCGATTTATTTTTGAAATTCGATTTCTTTTTGAAATTCGATTTCTTTTTGAAATTCGATTTCTTTTTGAAATTCGATTCTTTTTGAAATTCGATTTCTTTTATAAATACAGAAAGTAAGATTTTTTTATTTCCGATACATTTTTTTCAAAACGGATTAATTTCTTCTAGTCGATTTTTTCCTCATTCACCTTGAAAATACGATCTCTTCCTCAAATACTTTGCTTTGGATAAATTTATTTATTTTTGGTTTTGATCAATTACTTTCCGTAAGTCGATTTCTTCTTCAAACCCTATTATTTTTTAAAACGATGGAGTTTCTTCGAAGATTCTTTGCAGAGCCATTGAAATAAATTATAAATAGGATTTTATACAAAAAATGTAATGTTATTTATTTATGTTTTCTGTAAGATATTTTTTTACACATTGATACACATTTAGCGGCTTCAAAGACGTAGCAGAGTATATTACCACGTGCTGTTCTTCAAATCTGTTTTCTTAGTTTACACGCCTCTTCAGTGTGTTGTGATATTAAATATTTAGATATAAATGTTTTCAGGTATATACAAAGATGAATTCAAAAATAAAAAAATTTGGTGCATAAGTAAATGTGAAAATAAATATTTATTCGCCAGTCATCATTTCCATGAATTCTGAAATGAAAAAAAAATGGAAAAAAGTATTATAAAAATGTATCGCAACGTACTATAAAAAGCGAGGAAAATGGGTTATAATCTTAAATTAAAACAGATCTATATTTGATGTATATATGTAGGAGTTTATTCTAATATTTTTTCTATTTTTCCACCATCCCCTCCCACGCAAACATTCTCAGAGTAGGGTAAATACAATTTTTTTTTGGTGTTGAGCATGCAGGTTGGCCTTTTTTTAGACTTTTGTAAGTATGTATGTATGTTAGAAATGTTTTTTGTGCGTTGGAAAATCTTGAAGCATTTTGGAAATATAAAGATATAAAAATAAACCATGAAGTCACTCAAACACGTTGATTTAAAAAATTTATTTCGAATGGAAAAAAGTTATAAAAAAATAATTAATTGGTGCTGACTTAATTGCTCGATTTTTGTTAAATTTTTGTTTTGTTAAATTTTTTTCAAAGCCAATGTCGTACAAAACAGAAAAAAAAATGTATACATAATAAGCACTAAGAAATTTTTTTTTTTTTTTTATTTATTTAGACTAGAATATTTTTGAAAATAATCCGGCGATCTTTGAAGAAAGTGGATATTTTAGAATTTGTGAAATTTTTTGAAAACAGTAAAATTTTTGGATCTATTACATTTTTTGAAAAAGGATTGATTTATTCCAGACCCAGCGAGAACCAACGATTTTTTTTGAACCAGTGACTTTTTTGAAACCATAAAAATTGTTTGGCAAGGTGACTGCGTAATTTTTTTTTTTAGAACCTCTGAAATTTTTGAAACCAGTGACTTATTTGGTGATTTTTTGCGTCAGTCACTTGTTTAGAAACAGTGAATTTTTGGACAAATTGACATTTTAGGAACAGCGACTTTTTAGATATAGTGACTTTTTAGAAATCGAGACTCTTTCGAAATAGTGACTTTAAAACAGGAATTGTTTTGAGAACTAAAGTTGTCTTGTAAGAAACAGTGACTTTTTAGAAACAGGAATTGTTTTGAGAACTAAAGTTGTCTTGTAAGAAACAGTGACTTTTTAGAAACAGTGACTTTTTAGAAACAGTGAGTTTTCAGAAACAGTGACTTTTTGGAAACAGTGACTTTTTAGAAACATGGACTTTTTAGAAACAGTGACTTTTTAGAAACAGTGAATTTTTAGAAACAGTGACTTTTTAGAAACAGTGACTTTTTAGAAACAGTGACCTTTTAGAAACAGTGACTTTTTAGAAACAGTGACTTTTTAGAAACAGTGACTTTTTAGAACCAGTGACTTTTTAGAAACAGTAACTTTTTAGAAACAGTGAATTTTTAGAAGCAGTGACTTTTTAGAAACAGTGACTTTTTAGAAACAGTGTCTTTTTAGAAACAGTGACTTTTTAGAAACAGTGACTTTTTAGAAACAGTGTCTTTTTAGAAACAGTGACTTTTCAGAAACAGTGACTTTTTTATAAACAGTGACTTTGAAGAAACAGTGACTTTTTAAAAATCATGACTTTTTAGAAGTAGTGACTTTAAAAACAGCGATTGCTTTGAGACCTAACGATTTTTTTTGGAATTGCTGCCTTTTTAATAGCAGTGACTTGTCAGGAAACGGTGACATATGTATGTGGAAACATTGACTATTGACATTTTTGAAATCGGTGTAATCCGACGAATTTTTAGACTCCGTGGTTTGGAACCCTTAATATTCTTCTTCTGTTCCGAATATTTTTTCTGTTCCGAATATTTTTTCGGTATCGGTAGAAAATAGTTTTTAAGTGGTAAAAAAATGATTCCTAATGGTCTTCACATAACTCCGAAGCTAAAACGATCAGTATATCAATGGTCCCGAAATTAATCCTAAATGGCCCAAAAATGATTCCTAAATAGTCCTGACAAAATGGTCCCGAAAATAATTCTAAAATTGTCCAAAAATGCTTTCCGAATATTCCTCACAAAACTCCAGAATGTTAATGGTCCCGAAAATAATCCTAAAATTATGCATAAATTGTTTCGGAATAGTCCTAAAAATGGTCCCGAAAATAATCTTAAAAACAATTTCTGAATAGTCATAACAAAACTCTACATGCCAACGGTCCCGAAAATTATTCCAACAGCCAAGGCGCCAAAGTGTTTGCCAAGGACTCGTGGCCCAGATCTTACAAAAAACACGTGACAACAATGTTTTGCACTTAAGTAAACAATTGATATCTCTCGCCCCTCATATTTGGACACCACTCAAGTAAGAGATTAGAGGAAACAGGTGTCAATCAGTCATTTTAGTATACACATTTGTTTTAATTGTTTTTACCCATTTCGAGGCCAAATATCTTAACAAAAAACACTGATATGCGTGCTAAAGTCAAAACATTTTACAAAAACAGATCAATAAATATCGCAGCCTTCTAAAACAAAATTTCGTTTTTTTTTTGTTTTTTATGGCTGGCCATATGCCAAAACAATTATAAAGAAATGGGGTAACTATTAAGAAGCGTTCTATACACCTATTCTCTTATATTTGGCAGAGATGCTGTTAAAAAAATCAAGATAAATTGCGATTTCCATATCATTTGCAATAAATAAATAGGTTGAGTTAAGCAATGGATGAGAAGAACGAAAATAACAAATCGAGGGAAAAAAATAAACCAAGGACCACTGGTTAATCTCAATACAACAAAAATCGTTTGATGTGTTTCGACAACAGACACAGGTCCTACTATCAACGAACTTTGTTTCGAAACAGCTATCTTCCTAATCGCTCTTCCTTTTTCATCTCGTCACCGTCACTAAACTTACGGCCACTTTCGACTCACAGATAGGACTAGATACTTTTTATGTATACTTATTTCCTAGTTACCACTTATTGCCTACATTTCAAAACTTACCATCGAAATCAACGGTACCAGAACCATCGGAATCGATTTCCTCAATCATGATGTCCAACTCCTCATTGGTCAGCTGATCATCCAATTCACGGAGAATTTCACGTAAGCTAGCAGTTGGAATGTAGCCATTGCCCAATTTGTCGTACAAACGGAAAGCTTCACGTAATTCCTTTTGCATAGCTTCATCGTCTTCCTCAACAATAAATTTGGCAGCGAGTTGAACGAATTCTTCGAATTCCAAACGACCGGATTCTATTAAAAGTAGAAAAAAAAATTTAATATTTTTTCAAAGTAGATAACAGTTTTCCAGCTACTTACTGTCTTCATCGACTTCCTCGATCAGTTCTTCCAAGATTTTCTTGTCGAAGGGCTGACCCATAAGGCGCAGAATATCAGCGACCATTTCAGTTGAGATGCTGCCGCATTTTTGATGATCGAAACTGTTGAAGGCCTTTTGCAACACGGCAATTTGCTCGGGAGTCAGATCCTCATCCTGTGAAAGGGAGAGATATAAAAAAAATCCGATAAATCGATAACAAAAATATATTTTTTCACCATTGATTATTTATAATCCGATAAAAATTATCAATAGCTGTGATCAAAAAGTTAAATCGCAGTGAAAGCGATTACATTTTACTGAAATGATAAAATTTCTGATAATCTGGTACACCGATAGTAACAATTTTTTTTCGAAGCATAACAACCGTGCAATAATGATATTACATGAATTTTTATAAAAATCTTAACACTTATATGATCGGTGTAACAAGGCCTTATAAAACTAATAATGATCGGATAGGTACAAATGCACCTATGTTAACAGCAGGACCAAAGATCTATATGATTCAGATCTGTCCCAAAGTTAGATCGCTACGTTCAAAAATCACCACATATATAGATGATATCAAATCATGATTGCATAAATTAAAAAATCACCAGGAGCCATGATCTATCTATTCCAGAACAATGGTTTAATACATTGAAAGATCATCTAACCCTTAATTCGAACGCAACAGATGACTTTTGGGAATCACAGGAAACTTGCGAGAATACCATTATAATATACATTCCAAATTTTTATTGAGATGACGCAGCAGGACCAGAGATCTATATGAATCAGATCTGACCCAAAACATAGAGCGATACGTTAAAAAATCACTACATATAGATGATATCAAAGCATGATTTGATATATTGAAAACCCATCACGAGCAATGATCTATCTGTTTGAGAACAATGGTTTAATACATTGAAAGATCATCTAACACTTGATTCGAACACAAGAGATGATTTTTTGTAATCACAGGATACATTGCAAATTTGTATTGAACTATAACAAACATTGATTGACACGCTTAAAATTCACCACATATAGATGATATCAAACCATGATTTCATACATTGAAAAATCATCAGGAGCGATGATCAATCTGTTCCAGAACAATGATTACAACATATGATTTTTTGGCATAACAGGAAACTAGCGAGGATACCATTATAATATACATTCCAAATTTTTAATGAGATGCCGTAGCAGGACCAGAGATCTATATGATTCAGATCTTTCCCGAACATAGATCGATACGTTAAAAAATCACCACATATATAGATGATATCATATCATGATTTGATATATTGAAAAAAATCATCAACAGCGCTTGTCTATATGATACATATGTACATAACAGCACACATCATAGCCCAATATATTGAAAAATCACCAGAAACGTTGATATATATGATACATTTCGCTAAAATAATAGTTCAGTATATGATAAATATCATTACAACCGATAGTTCAGCAAAAGTCACATCACCAAATCACATGAGTGTTAAAAATCACGCCTTTCAATTTCTCATTTTTTTGGGAAATGTTATATTTGTTTATCAATTATTTTACCACGTTGTTCAACATTTTGAATGTTATGTTGCAGTCTTGGCCAAATTCAAAAACAGAATGATTGCATTCGCGTTCGCATAGGTGTATTTGTGCAAAAATTAGGTTTATATTTTTTGCAAATGTTTGCATTTTTTTATGTTTTTTTCATACCATTTTATAATTGTTTTCGAATTTCTTTATAGCTTAATAGATGTCGCGCATGAATGCAATCATAACTAATACAAGCAAAAGATTTTAGTCGGACAGTCAAACATTTTTTTATTTGTTTTTAAACGAAACATTTAGAACAAAATTTTTGTTAATTAAATGTGATTTATGCATTTTTTTCTTTAAAAAATAATTTTGAAAAATTTATTTTAAAAAAATGTCCACATGCACTCACAATCAAAGCGTCACTCATGTTGGCTGTGTGTGTGTGTGTTTTCTTAGCAAATTAGCGTTGAAAGTGGCCGTTTGACGGTACTTGCAGATTTTCTTATTGAAACTGACTTTAGAGATTCTTCACAGGCATGCAATTGGCCTCTTCAGCGTGCGATTCTCAACTGAAATAAGTTGAACAAATTAGTTTTGACTTGAAAAAAGAAAAATTTGGAAAACAATGAAATCTTTTGCTATAAAAATAGGCCAACAACAAATGCGTGTACGCATGTATGTATGTATTTACTTGAGAAAAAAATACTACACAGAGGGCTAAAATATAAAACTAAGGCAAATGTGTGAGGGAACTATAATTTCTTCTTCTTTCTTTATGCTCAACCCATAAACACCCATACACACATGCGCTAACAAAATTCGAACAGCTGGATAGTCTGGCATAAGGCACCCACATACACAACAAAAGTCAAAAAACTATACATACATACATACATACACATATAAATATACTAGAAACTCAACCAAACGAAAAACAACAAAACTAAACAATGAAATGGTGAAATTCTTTTTTGTGCCATAAAGTTAATTCTATTTTTATTTTATTTTTTTTTAACCAACAGCGACCACATTGTTTTTGTTGCTAGCGTAGGCTTTTCATTGGTTTATAGCAAACGAAATAGTGCAATGAAACAATCAGTTTATCCGCAACAACAACAATAATTAGGTAAATAAATAACAGCAGAAAAATGAAGCAGAACACCTACAACAGTGTTAATAGCAACACACACATTCAAACGCACAAAACAATAAAAATTGTTTCACAGCAGCATTCGCTTGAACATCGACAGCAAGAACAAAAACAAGGTGTTGAAAAATACTATAAATTCATAGATTTCTCCAACACGTTGTTGGTATATAATTATCAACGATATTTTGTAGTGGTTTGCTATGCTCAAAAATAAATGCAATCAAACGCTGAAATAAATATTTACGAAAATACTATACACTGGTAAAAATATATGTACAATTTTCTATACATAAAGGCATTGGCGCATGGAGAAAATAAAATATTTTATCAAAACAGGAAAGGAAGAAAGAGTTTTGGTAGGTATGACCACTCAGCATATAGACAGATGTGGGTTCTAACATACATTAGAGGCAAAAAAAAGGCCGTGCCTCCCCTCATATGAATTGTTTTTGAAAAACATTTAAAAAACAATTTTTTCTGGCAACCCTAGATGTCGCCCAATTGCATTTTTCTTCATATCTTCGGCATTTATTGTCGGATTTTTAAGTGTGATACACCAATTTTTTCTTCATATGACGGGAGGCACGACCGACTTTTTTTTTGCCTGTAAGGCGAGACGCTCTAATGTATGTGTTAGAAGCTAGATCTGGTTATATGCTGAGTGGTCATATTTTTTTTCTCGATCCAAGTGCACTTTTTATGGGTCTTACACGGCGTATGAGTAACATATAAAAATAGAGCTTGGATCCAGAAAAAAATTGCTAAACATCAGCGAGACTTACTACGAACTTAAGTTTAGCAGTTTCTTAGACTAAAATTAAAGGGGTTACACAACTGCATACTCGGAAAAATTCTACATGGTCTTTTGGCCGAACGATCAACGTTCGAAATTTTATTGCAAGAATTTTTGGAAATTTTTGCAAAACTTTTTGTAAATTTACAGTTATTTTCTATCTGCAGTAAGCATCCTTTGATTAATTTGTAATTTACTTTTACCTTAATTATCTCAATTCAACGTTGATGTTACTTAGATCTTTTTGGTTCTAAGCCCTTGTTGTTGTTGTTGTAGCGAGGTGTAGCCCTGCCTAAATCCCCGAGTGTATTTCTCTTGCCCGGGTCGATATAAGAAAACAGCCCGGGTCGTTTCGGCACGATGGGTACAGCACAAGTACGGGTACCGTTCTAGTAGAACCGGCAATACAAAAAACTAGCCATGCAGGCCATGTAGGTCATTTAGCGTTACCCAGGGTGCACCAACGGGGAGGCGACCTACTCTTACACCTAAGCCCTTCATATATGTATGTACATTGCGTAGGGATGAAAGGGAAATACATTACTTCCCTGCAGCGAAACCTCAAACTAGTCAGAAAAATACTAGTTTACAACTATAACTTTATGGCAGAACTCATACTAGTCAGGCAATATCCATTTCATACCAGCATACAACTAGAATATTCTGGCTTACCCCATACTAGTCAGGAAATATCCATTCCAAATATACAAACAAAAAATACAAAATTCATTCGTTTCGTTTTCTCTTATAATTCATTGATGCTTTTTCGTGATAGGGTAAATACAAATAGCCGCTGCTTTGTTAAGAAAAACATGAAAATAAAGTCAAATGATAAAATAAAGCGTAAGCCAGGAAAATTCTGGTTGAAATAGTACTAGTCCAGTTTCAATGCTTTTTGGGCTAGTATGGGACTAGTATATGTCATACTAGTCCTCTTTGGACTAGTATGTGGACTAGTTAATTTTATGGAAATTATACTATTCCAGAATGAACTAGTATAGAACTGGTATTTTACAACTAGTATGAAACTGGTATTTCCTGACTAGTAGATAACTGGCATATTCTGGTCGAAATCTGACAATTGACATCTCGTAGGACATCATCACGTAAAAAATACCAGTTGCTTATGTGGAAAAAAGACAGAACACTGACTACTTGGGCCCGGTGCACCAACTAGTTGTAAAATAGTTTTCAACTAGTTGCTTTCACTGCAGGGTTACTACTAGACCAAGCAAATGTTATATCGCCCAAACGTAAACCTGTGCTAATTTGAACGCATCTGCCCATCTTTCTAAATTTTAAAAGATATCTCCGAAACCAGTTGAGATATTGAAATTAATCACATCGCTTTATGCAGCATTCATTAGTGATAACTAACACATATTGGGTCTTCCAAGTCCAACCATTACAGAATAAAAGTTCAATACATTAGATAATCACCAACAGTGGCGGTTAGTTCGATGCATGTCATATAAAATCAAAGTTAAATTTATAGATTTATAGTTCACTACATGTTAAGAGCACCGAGCGGTGGTATATAGGTATGCATGATGCAGATCACTAGAAAATTATAGTTTGACTCATATCACATCATCCGATCCCACGAGTGTTTAAAATCACAGTCGCTGAACTGGAAAATTATTTTACTATATATAACTTGAACAAGATAACTTCCCTGTCCAATGACCAATGAGTCATATGTGACTCACGAGAGCGTATTGAAGTAAGTACATGAGTCACATGTGACTAATTTCTCTATACTCGAGAATATGTTTTTTTAGTATAAAAGTAGCTAGTTAGTAGTTTTTTGATATCTGATGCGGGGCTTGCCATAATAGACCGGACTGCGGTCATCTTTGAACAAAAATAGTTAGTTCGCGGATATGAAGATTTACAGTAAATATACAGCACACGGTGATTGGTAAGCAATTTAAAGTTACTTTTACGCTAGATAATTTTCCTGCAGGGCTAAGATTGTGATCAAAGTTTTATTCCATAGGGAAAACGAGCCTTAATAACCCCCTTTAAAGGTGTGGTCATTAATGGCCCCGCTAAGTAAAAAAGAGTGCTAATTGAATTTCCCCCTTTTTTTACTCTGGCAAATAAAATATTTGGTGTGTCAAAACAATTTCAAAATCAATTTTTTTAACATAAACATGCATTTATTTAATATTTCATTAAATAAGGGAGTAAACTAGAATGTATGCCAAGTTAAAGAGGTGAAGGAAATGAGGTGATGCTAGAGAGCAATCGTGTATTTTTTAGGTGATGACAAGTTTATTTTGTGTTTGCTGCTTTTTTATATTTACTTATAATTTTTTTATGTATATAAAAATATATACACATACATATTTTATTTGCAGTTTTTGTTGTATTATAAACGATTGGAAATTTTATTGTGTTTTCTAAAGCATATCTTTTGATTCCATTTAATATTATGACAACGGTTGAATATTTATACAAAATATCCAGTGGATTGCGAATGTTTTTATAGGTTTTAATATGAAAATATAATTTTTTTTATATCTATGTATTTAGCCACAGAAACCTGCGTGGCTGTCACTTTCGTTTATAATCAGAGCGTGAAGAAATCTTTATAGTTTGCTGTAGAGAAAACTTAATTAATGAAAATCTTTTAGACATATCTACATTTATATATTATTTTAGGTACCTATATGTATATATTTTTTAATCTGTAGAAAAATTCAGAACAAATTTTCTTATTCACTATCTGTCTGTTAATAACACTACTCAACAAATTTTGATCAAACTTAGTTTCCAAGAATTAAATAGACCGTTCCTAAAGAAAAAAATTCTTCATTCTTCTCCTCCACATCTAGTATCCGAGATATCGGTAAAAATATGAAAATTCCCATTTTTGCAAAACACTACTTCATATAACTAGGCAGGTAACTGAAATTTCAAAATGTCTCGAAAACTTTTCTACTTTTAAACCAAACAATTATATTTTGGAATCAGCAGAAAATTCTACATAGAAATTATGTACATATGTATTAAATGTCGAGAATATGGAAATTTCGGAAAATTTCTTGGGTAAAAACAGAACAAAAAAAAAAATCAAGGGCACATCAGAATTTTGTATTAGCACGCTAAAATGTTCGTAATTATATTTCCTACGCTCACACTGCAATCGACTTTTGCCGTTCGGCAGCAAATACACATCCGCACACATGTGTTTTAAATGAGCTACCCGATTTCATCCGATATCACCCGAATGTAAACAAACTTTGGCAGCCCCATAAAATAGAACGCGCTCGAATTTCTCTGATGATGTCGAATGGCTTTACCTCAAACTTTGACTTTGACAGAAAAGTTCAGTATACGTATTTAAACAAAGCATGGCAAATTGGAGACCTCAAAGTTGAAGCGAGGTTGAAATTTGGCAAACTCTCAAATTTTGCTTGCTTTGACAATCAGATGTTGATTACTTTGCTTTAATTAAAGAATAAAAAGTTGGAGGAAATAATAATTAATTAATTTTTTCTCTATTAAATTAATAAATTAACCAAAACACTTTGAATGCAAAGAAATAAATAACGAAAACAAATGTATAAAAGAGAAGCGTCAAGGCGTTCATTGTAGCATACCTCTGAAGTCGGACGCAAAGTTTTGAGGTAGCTTTATGTATTCGACCCTTAAGGGGGGCTAACTTTATTTAACTTGAACTTTCAGGTTATGGATCCAAGGCCATTATTGCCTTGAAATATCAAAAATTAAATCATATTCGCTGGCTACTTACTACATTAAGTTGAATCCAGAAAGTAATATTCTAGGATAGAACAGTAACCGCTCGACAGAAGCTCTATATGTTAGATTTAGCAGCTTTTCTCATCAAATAATTTTTGATATTTCTTGGCCGGGTCGATATAAGAAAACGGCCCGGGTCGTTTCGGCACGATGGGTACAGCACAAGTACTGGCACCGTTTTCGTAGAACCGGCAATATAAGAAACTAGCCGTGTAGGCCATGTAGGTCATTTAGCGTTACCCAGGGTACACCAACGGGGAGGCGACCTACTCTTACACCCCTAAATAAGATACTTATAGAGATGAAGGCCAAAAATGTTTATAGGAATTAAAATAACAAATAATTCAACAGTCCAAAGCGAAAAAGTGAAAAATATAAATTGTTTAACTATATGAAGTAGTGTTTTGCAAAATTGGGAATTTTCATATTTTCGCCGATATCTTGTAAACTAAATCTTTCACAGAAAATTGGAGATTTTTTTGTCAAGTGATGTAATTATACCCAGCGTACTAGTACTAGAGATATATGAATATAGAGTTCCATATATGAAAGTTCTTAGATTGAAAAGAGGAGTTGATTAAGGCGTATCCGTCCGTCTGTCCGTGAACACGATAACTTCAGTAAAAATTTAGATATTTGCATACAATTTTGTATACAGGTTAGTTTCTGGCTACGGTAGGTTGCTATTGAGTGTGGGCGAAATCGGATGATAACTACGATATCAAAATATTCGAAAATCACATAAAATTACATAATTCGGGTCATGGTATGCAAATGAATAAAGAGGCTGCAATAGGTTCCTTGTTGAACAGCAAAACCCCATTTAGAATATAAATCACAACTTAAATAAGTTAGAATGTGATTAGATTAAGCGTTTAAATCAAAACCGAATATTTCAAAGCAGATAATAGTAGTTGGCAAAATAATCGTTTTTAATTAAAATCATTTCTAAGTCTATGATCTATGTAAAATTTAATGGCATTGGTAACAACTGTAATGAACAATTCTTCGGTAATCTCCAGATTTTGAACGTTTCATTGCACTTTAGCAAATTACTAATGCCAAGAGCTATACTTATGACTCTTAAGAACTTTGAGTTACATTAAAAATAAATACATACATATATACATACTTACTTATACATACATAGATACACACCTACATATGTACATATAAACTAATGGCGGCGATATACCAACAGGTTATCATAACCTCTAACGATATTTTTAGCCGAGCTTCTCCTTCCAACTTGTGGTGTGTTGCTTTTTGAGTTTTCCTACAAGTTGGCGGGACCTACAGTTTTTTGCCGACTCCGAACGGCACTTGCAAAGCAAATGAATTTTTTGCTGAGAAGGTTCTCATGGCAGAAATACACCCGGAGAGTTTGCCAAACTACTGCCGAGGGGCGACCCCGTTTAGAAAAATTCTTTTTCTAAAGAATTTTTGATGTTACTTTTGCCGGGCATCGAACCGCCACGACTTGGTGTAGAAGGCCGAACACTTAACCGCTACACCACGGCGGCCGCCCATACATATGTGTACGTATATTTATGAGTTGATTACGTGTTGTTACGGAAGTTTTATTTAATATATTGCGCAGAAAATCGCTTGCAATATCTTTAAAAGCAATTAATTTTTATTAGTTAGTAGACTCTCATTTCCAGTATGATGATATCAAAATAAATCTGACGTTGATGTTAAACGCTACTTTATACATTTTATATGATGTTTAGTTTTGATATTAAAGGCAACAGTTTTGTATGTATGTTTATTTAAGTTTGATGGGTAGTTAACTTAATAGTTTTTCAATTCATAAACCAAAGACATATATATAAAATTCAAAATTATGCTTTGGGTATATATGAATATTCATTGAAAAATCTTCTAATTTGTAGTTTTAAAAGTCACATCATTAAAATTTGCTAAATATGGCATTGCTTCAGCTTACAACAAATCCCAAGCAGTAGCATTTTTTTTAGGCATAATGATTTTAATTATTGCACGGTGTAATTAGCAACATACATAGGAATATGGATTTCAACGAACACACATTTGATAAATTCACACGCGTACCTACCTAAGTATAAGTTTTAAGGATTCTTTTATAATTATCAGGACGATGAGCCTGCATTCCACCAAAAAAATATCAAAATGAGTTGATTGAATTTCCTGTCTCTGCCACTGACACATGGTGTCAGGTTAAGGCCAACTACTAACTTCATTTAGCAACAAAACCCGACTTAATTGCAGCGAATTACATACGTTCCATATCAAATCAGATTGCGTAATATCCCAATTTATAAGTGACAAGTTTTTTTTTTTGTATTATTTCCAATTATGGATGGAAGTTAATTAATTGACGTATAAGGGTGTTGAATGCAAAAAAAGCATTTTAGAAAAAGAAACTGCATATATCTAAAGAAATTAAATTAAACTAATCAAAACATGTCAGGAAGTCTAAATTCGGGTGGTGCGGTGAAACACCCACTTTAAAAAATCTATGGAAAAGTCAAAAGAGAATGGCCAGGGGGATTCACCTCTAAAATTATATCATTTTTGCCATTTCAGCAACCGAGATATGTCAATTTATTGGATTTTCGAAATTTTCGATATTGAAAAAGGGGGAGTGGTTATAATCCGATTTCGCCCATTTTCAGTAGGAACCTACCTTGGCCAGAAAGTAACCTGTATACAAAATTTCATGCAAATATCTCAATTTTTACTCTAGTTATCGTGTACACGGACAGACGGACGGACATGCCTTAATGAACTTTTTTTTCTAACCTAAGAACTTTCATATATGGAACTTTATTTCTATCTCGATTATTTTGTGCCGTTACGTAGTTCCGTTATGTGGACAAAATTATAATACCCTTGTACTAGTACTAGTACGCTGGGTATAAAAATATAGTAAAATAAAATAAAATTAATTAATTAATAAAAAATTAAATCGAGTAAAATAAAACTAAATGAAATGAAAGAAAAAAAATTCAATTATTCCAAACTCTATCAAAGAAAAGGTAAAATGAAAAAATAAAGCGGAATAAAATAAAATTAAAAAAATTTAATTAAATTTAGAAGCAAAAGTTATTCGACCGGTCCATGAAATATACAAGTGAAGTTGTGAATAACCAAAAATAAAATTATAGTAATTCAAATGAATTCAATTAATTCGTTTTTTAATTTAATTTTTCTCTAGTATACACTAAACACAGACATTAGTATGTACATATGTATCTACATTAGAGCGTAGCAAAAATATATGGAAAAAAATTTTTGTTTGCAATTTGATATTCTTACCCTCTATATTGGTGCGTTTTTTATAGTTCTAGTATATAGTTCTAGGATAACGGTAACCCCTGCCGATTTTTACTTAAAGTTATAGCTAGCAGCTTGTACTAATTACGCAAAAAACTACGTTAAGGATTCGAAAATTACATGATTTTAATATTTTGCCCATATATAAAGAACTGAATTTTTATAAGGACAACGGGATCCTTTACAATGATATTAAAAAAGAAACGTGTGTGCTAAAAAAGGGCATTGGAATTTTAGTAGATTGCGTAACCATATGGTTTTCGACAAAAATAATTGTGTAGCCTTGAAACTCTTCAATTATAGTGCACTTTTTACCGGTCATACACGGCGTATGAGTAACATTTAGTTATATAAGTGGGAAAAGTTCTGGTAAATTGTATTCATGTTTTGGTTGATATCTCCGAAACGGATTGAGATCTAGAAATACAACTTACCCTACATTCAGGCCCACATGAACACCTTTCACTTGATACCCATATTGTAAAATCAGTACTATGATTAAAACGAGAACATTAGGGTGATTCTTATAGTCAAATATAGAATTATTCCAGTCTCGCTCACTAGATCGGTTGAACAACGGTCAACCATATCGCACAAAAACTTGTATCCCGTTTGGAAATGGCTTAGGCGTGTCGCAGGGGGGGTCAAAGTTAAGATTTCTCAATGGAGACTCAAAAAATAAAATTAATTTTTCTTTTTATCTAATACTCGCAATCGGCGGCACTATGGTCGGAGGTATCGCATACAAAATTTAGTTCCGATTTAAAACGCCTAAGGAGTAACGTAACGGGGTTAAAGTTCCCTCCTGCGACACGCCTTGGGTGTTTCCCATCTGAACCAAATTTTGTATGTGATATCTCCGACCATAGTACTATCGATTTAGAGTGTTAGATAAAAATAATAATTTTAATTTTTTCAGTCTCCATAGGGTAGTCTGAATTTTAACACCCCTGTGACATTCCTTAGGCGTTTCCAATCGGAACTAGATTTTGCATGTGATATCTCCGACAATAGTGCTACCGATTTCGAGTATTAGATAAAAAGAAAAATTACTTTTATTTTTTGAGTCTCTATCAACTGCAAGCCATAATGATCAAAATTTGAGGGGTATGTGTGTTAAACAAGATATAAATTTTGCGACAGTCTAAACTAGATATATGTATTATTAAGTATTCATATAAGAGATTGTATGCATATAAGAAGCACGAAGCATCCATACACGAAAATATCCATAAAAAGTTACGCATCCATCTAAACTGCTCCATTAAGTCAATTACAAATCACTGTTTTGCAGCTGAGTCACATAAAACTGCCGACCGACAACAAAACAACAATCACAATCATTATCACAACAAGCACAGCTAGCAACATAATCGCTTACTAAATATGCGCCCCTACAGCTACTGGTTCGACAGCACGGTGTCAGTGATCATGAAATCTCGTTGTAATTTTCATGCCTCCAAATTTGATTTGTAAGTCTGCGGGCGCACAGTGGAATGCATCCCAACCGCTAACGGACCAAGTGCAAGTGCACGTAATAAAATGCGTTTTCTTTTTGTTTTAAAATTTTAAGTGCTCATAAACTCATTAGTCGTCGCCAACTGCTGTAAATCGCGCAAAACTGAAAAATCACAAAATTCTATGCAAACGCAGGTTCGGTACACGAACCGGAATGCGTAAGCCGCAGCAAAATATTTGGTCAAAGCTGAAATCACTGACTGGCAGTTCAGTTGTTAATGACTGTCGGCTGGCTACTACACTGCGTTGATTGTGTCGATCATTGCGACAAACGGTAGCTGCGAACAAAATGTCTGTTTTGCTAAATTTCATGTGTTAACTTTTTGGTTTTAAACACTTTTGACACATTACCGATTGGCATTTGAAGTATTTCAACGCATTTGTCCAATGTTGGCATAAACGTACTTTTGTTTTCGTATACCACATACATTTTTAAATTGTGTACCGCATACGGAAATAGGAAACTATTTGAAATATGTTTTGCTTGGCAGTTCAGCGGCACAGCTGTGCTGCTGTTGCATGGCTGATTTGAGGTATTGATGGAAATGCGCAGAATTCACTGTGACGTGTTAATCGAGGACATATTTGAGGTGTTTTACATCTGTTTATTAAATGAGCATAGGAGTATTTTGTACTTGTATACCTACTAAGCAAGTAGTGATATTTAATATTTTTGAGGTTGAACATTTTTAGCGGTCAATTTGTGGTGATTTAGACATTCTTACTGCAAAGGAAACAGTAGGATAATTTGATACGAGTTTAGTGAGTTATGAAAAGGTGTTGAAATTTGCAGCATAGGCAAAATAAATGTTTAAAATTGTGAGATAAACAAAATAAAATAAAATAAAAAACAATTAAAATTAAATAATTTTATATACATAATATATATAAAATAAATATAAAGTACCTACCTGGGTGACCGAGCTTGCTCGGTGCTATCAATTTTCCGCTTATTTTACTTACCCAAAATGATCCCAAAATGACCCTAAAATAATCCCAAAATAATCCAAAAATGATCCCAAAAAGACCCTTAACTGTTCCCAAAATGATCCGAAATTGAACCTAAAACGGCCCAAAAATGATCCCTAAATGACTTCAAATGACTCCAAATGACCCCAAAATGACCCTAAAGTGATCACAAAATTATCCAAAAATTATACCAAAATAATTCTAAAATGTTCGCAAAACGATCCCAAAAAGACCCTCAATTGTTCCCAAAATTACTCAAAAATTATCCCAAAAGGATCCAAATATGATCCTAAAATGATCCCAAAATGACTCCAAAATGATCCCAAAATGACCCCAAAATTGTCCCAAACTAATCCAAAATTGAACCCAAAATACTTTCAAAATAGCCCCAAAATTATCCAAAAGTGACACCTAAATGATCTCAAAATGAACCTAAAATAATCCAAATATGATCCCAAAAATATACAATACAAATGCAATTCGGTAAAATGGGAACCTTGGGCGGCAACCCTACTTGAAAATATTTTAGTTGGTAGGTATGTCGGCAAAAATACTTTTCATTAGATACCCATATTGGCATATTTTCCAACAAAAATAAAAAATGAGATAGGTGGCAACCCTGTAAACCGCCCCAGGTGGCAACCCCAAGTGGATAATCTTAGAATCAAACATACTATCTATATTCGAAATTTTATCCAAATCGGTCAAACGGTTCCCGAGATAGTCCGGATATACAAATATACTGCGCTAAGGTGGCAACCCTATTTGAAAATATTTTTTTTATTGTCATGTCGCTAAAATACCTTTCTTTTGATACCCATATTGGCATATTTTGCTACAAAATTTAAAAAAAAATGTACATAGGTGGCAACCCTGTAAACCGCCCCAGGTAGCAACCCCTAATTGGATAGTCTACGAATCAATCATACTATATATATTCAAAATTTTATCCCAATCGGTCAAGCGGTTCCCGAGATAGTCCGGATATACAAAAATACTCCGGTAAGATGGCAACCCTACTTAAAAGTATTTTAGTTGGCATGCCGCTGAAAATACCTTTCATTTGATACCCATATTGTCATATATTTCTACAAAATTAAAAACAATTTGAGATAGGTGGCAACCCTGTAAACTGCCCCAGGTGGTAACCCCCAAGGGGATAGTCTTAGAATCAATCATACTATCTATATTCAAAATTTTATCCATATCGGTCAAGCAGTTCCCGAGATAGTCCGGATTTACAAATGTACAAATATACAAGTTTAGTTCGTTTAAAGTTATAAGATATTATTGGTATCATGCGATGACATTCATGTCAGTCGTCGATTGAAGTCAACTTATAGTCAAGTACCGTGAAATTTAATCTCAACACATAAATCAGAAAGTCCTTGCTCTGACGTATCGAAAAACCAAGACCTTTGCTACTGATGTAAGTACTTAAGTACACTTGTGAATCCCAATGTCGCAGAGTTAAATCAATTGCACTTTAAAAACTTGAGCTTGGCAACAAAATCGCAAACTCATTGCTACCGAATACCTCGTAAAAATCAGCATAAAAATGACCTTGAGTTCTAAAAGCACGCATGTATGTACATAAGTACTCATGTACATCTACAAATTTTTTCAAGTGCGTAGCAATGAATAAGAACTAAACGAGTGCACATCAAACTATGGTAAAATATGTGAAACAAAACGAAAAAGTAGTGAACAAACAGCTATGTGCATAAATGCATATACAAATACTCCAACTTGCACCAACAACTTTCAAATTATCTCCATATTTACAAGTCACTTTTTAGGTAGCAAAAATGTTTAATCTCAATAAAGGCCAAATCAAATGCAACGACATGAACGCATGCGCATCACGCGTAGGCACTTGAACGAGCAACATAGTAAGTGCACTCCAACTCGTGCGCATCGCTTATGCTGTGGTGGCAATGGCAAACCAATAATATTTGGCAGGCGCACAGAGCATACCTTCCAAACTACTAACAAATGTGCAATGAACGTTTGCGATACCAATTAATTAACCATGTTTTCCAAGTATTTTTTGTTGCTTCATTTTTTCTCCTTTTGCTTTATTGTTGTAACCTTGAGTGAGTATTTGATTTTGATGCGGCGGCAACAAGTCGTTTGAACGATGACGACTTTGACTGATGAACGCATCCAGCGCCCCTGTGCAAATATTTTCGCAAAATATATGGAAGTGGTGCGACACAATTATGACATTCACTTCTTGACAATTTGCTTTTATTTATTTTGCATGCTATTTTTTCTTAAATATTCTATGAATTATGCATTTTTTGCAGCAATAAATTACAGCCTTTTATGTGATATGTACTTACATCTGTACCTTGGGGTATACATAAATTGTTATAGTAAGTACTACATATTTTTTTGTGCTGACATAATTGCAAAGGAATAGGCAAGAATAAAAAAATGATAAACAACAACAAACATGAATGTTAGCTTGAATGCCAAGTAAACCATAAAATTTATATCTTCATTTAATTTAACATTAAAAAAAATTTTATTCCACACTGTCAAGGTTCGATTAATCACTGCGCATGAGGTGATAGGCAAGGCAGGAGACATCTCATTAAGTTAAATTGTTGATTTCACGGTCATAACTGATTAAGTTTTACTAAAAAATCGGAAGCCAATTAGCATATCACATGGATGTGTCTTGGTATACTTCTGAAATGTTTTTTTATTTTTTTATATTATTTTATTTTGTTTTATTTTATTTTATTTTATTTAATTTTATTTTTTTTGTTCTTTCTTTTATTTTATTTCATTTTTTTATTGTTATTTTTATTTATTTTTTTTATTTTATTTTTTTATTTTTTTATTTTATTTTATTTTTTTATTTTTTTTATTTCATATTATTTTATTTTATTTTATTTTTATTTTATTTTTTTTATTTTATTATATTTTATTTTATTTTATTTTGGTTTATTTTATTTTATTTTGTTTTATTTTATTTTATTTTATTTTATTCTATTTTATTTTATTTTATTTTATTTTATTTTATTTTATTTTATTTTATTTTATTTTATTTTATTTTATTTTATTTTATTTTATTTTATTTTATTTTATTTTATTTTATTTTATTTTATTTTATTTTATTTTATTTTATTTTATTTTATTTTATTTTATTTTATTTTATTTTATTTTATTTTATTTTATTTTATTTTATTTTATTTTATTCTATTTTATTTTATTTTCTTTTATTTTATTTTATTTTATTTTATTTTATTTTATTTTATTTTATTTTATTTTATTTTATTTTATTTTATTTTATTTTATTTTATTTTATTTTATTTTATTTTATTTTATTTTATTTTATTTTATTTTATTTTATTTTATTTTATTTTATTTTATTTTATTTTATTTTATTTTATTTTATTTTATTTTATTTTATTTTATTTTATTTAATTTTATTTTATTTTATTTTCTTTTATTTTATTTTATTTTATTTTATTTTGTTTTGTTTTATTTTATTTTATTTTATTTTATTTTATTTTATCATATTTTAGTTTATTCTATTTAGAAATTTTTTTTTTTAATTTTATTTTTTGTTATTTCATTTTATTTTATTTTATGTTTATTGTTATTTTTACTATGATTTCGCATGCAACTGTTCGCTGGCTATCGCATGCTTAAATAAAATTGTTTTTATTGACAGCCAAGAGTTCAAAAGAATGATGAGCGAGTTTACTGCAGTTGGTCCATTGGTTGCGATTGTCTGTAATTTTAAATGCAAATATTGCCACACAATACGATATCGCTAATGGTTGCCACCTAAATATATTTTGGGACCAGAATTTATTATGAAAAATAACCAAACGTGTAAAGTAAGGGGCAATTCCTTTCAAAATTTTGTCATTAACACTCTGCGACAGCATTTTTGTCTAACCCCTTGATGAAAGACCCAGATTTGTATAGTTAAACCTCAGAATATCATAGCTCTGTGAAAGAGCTTAAGCCCAGCATACAATTAATTCGAAAATGGGGCCAATTTTTATATAATTTTGTGCAAAATTGTATCCTCTTAGCACTCTTACGAAAGAGTAATTTTGTGTAAACTTGAAATTTTGAGCTATAAAGTGTTACTTCTGCAAAAACTTTAAAAAGTATGCGAATATAACGAGGTTTATAAAGATATATCTTAAAATATTTTATGCACTTGATGGCAACTCCTTTCTGATTCTACCCTTGTAAGAGTATAGGGCTTTGTTTATACTACCCAGAGAAGTGCTAACTAAGCATTTTTTGTATCGAGCACATTCAATAAACGGACTAATCTATAAAAAGAGGAGAAGCGAAACTTAGGCAAAAAAAAAAAACAAAACGAACCATTTTTGGTCCAAATACACTAAAGTGGCGACCATAATAATACTGTTATATACTCAATTTAAGTCATTTTATTTTAAGTGCCTATACCATTGATCGTACTGCTGGTGTTAGGTGATGTCAGTCAGTCGATCTGTGATTTATGGCTTGACACGAAAGCATCCCATTCACCCACTTGTTTTTTTTTTGTTTTTTGTTTTTATTACAAAAGAACAATAAATTCGGTGCAGACGCCACTGCAATCACTACACCGACGCTCCTAAGTAATGTTAGCCTATACGTACGTGCAAAGGTGCAAAAGTGCATGACTGCTATAAGAAATGCATACATAATCTCATTCATCTTCGTCCATACACATGTTTTAAGTTGATTGCATTTTATAACATTTTCCAAACAGTTCAATTAAATATAAACGATGCTAATCTTTTTGAACTAATAACCGCTAAATAGTACTAATTTTCTCAAATAACGAGACGGATCTTAAATGCTCACCTCTGTCTGAACTAATTTGCTATACAATTTCATTAAGTTCCTAAATGAAGTAATTCTTCTGCATTGTAATGAGGTGAGTAACTATGGTTAAGTTAAGTTCTTGCGCACGATTGGTACAAACATCAATTTTATGCAAATTTTATATAGCTTATATGAAATTCTAACGCATTAATGGATGAATTGATTGCCCATGAATCATGATCAAAGTGCCCTTGAAAAGGTGAAACAAAAATACATATGTATGTAGGTATGTGCGATAGACAATTTTTTGTTTTCAGACAAGCAACTGATTCACCGAACAATTATGATTCTGAACTTTATAGAAGGTCAATATTTCATATCTGAACACTACTTTTCCTTCTTCATCCCCACTCTTAACTTCACACTACTTCAAATCCACAAACTCTCTTCACGCATGTTTTTGATATCATCGCTACAACTATAATTTCCACTTTGGCGCAATTGAATCAAACATGGTACGTTTTGATCATGTTTCGTAAGACTCTCCCTTTTTATACCTTTCATGAACATGAAATGGTATTATAACTTTGGTCCGATGTTTGTAAGTATGAGAAGAAGAAGAGATAGACCTATCAATAAGTACACCGAAATGATCAGGATGACGAGATGAGTTGATTTAGCCATGTCCGTCTGTCTGTCTGTCTGTCTGTTTGAACGCAAACTAGTCCCTCAGTTTTTGAGATATTTGGCTGAAATTTTGTATGCGGCCACCATTTTCCAATATAGGAATCATTTGTCGGAACCAGCAAGATCGGACCGATATTACATATAGCTCCCATACAATCGATTGTTCCGATAAACGGATTTTGGGCTATAACTCCTGTAATTAAAGAGAAAGGAACGTGAAATTTTGTATGAATTGCTACTTTTATATGTGAAATATCGATGTTGAAAATCATCGAGATGGGATAAATACTTCACATAGCCGCCATACAATCGATTGTTCCGATAAACGGATTTTGGTAGATAACTCCTGTAATTATATTGATGGGAACGTGAAATTTCGTAACTATTGCTCTTTTTGAATGTAGAATGTCGATGGTAAAAATAAATGAGATTGGACCAATATAAGACATCGCCCCCATATAATCGATAGTTCCGAAAATGTGCTAATGAGCTAAAGTTAAATTCACACAGGCTGTACTGGGGATCGAACAGTGAAAATCGTGACGCTTATTCATGAAAGCTATATAACCTTCGGCACAGCCGAAAACAGCTTTCCTTACTTGTTTGTAATTCAATTACTAACTAGACCTAAAAAAAAATTATTTTTTGAATCACCCTAATAAATTAGGATTGGGTCAAGTTTCGTCCCATACATGCCTATGTAATGTTATCAAAAATCTTGGCCTAGGGACATTTTCAAATTCTTCCATTGGTTGGCACATTTTCGGAAACACCCATATATAGTAAGGAATTTTTTGGCAGAGCATCTGATTTAGACCGTTAGAAGTATTCTGAATTTAAAAGAAATTCTATATGTGTATTCTCTTTCCAAATGATTGTGGCACTTTTCATAATTAACGAATTGGAATTTAAAAAGGCGACTTCATTGAAGGCGAGAATGAAAGTAGTAAACGCCCCTCATTTAGTGTTTTCCTAACTACGTATACCTAGTTAATTGATGGGCAAATCACTTGTTGTTCCATAAATCAAATCGGGGAAGATAGATTTGCAAGTCAAGACTCAGTCAACACATACTAAGCTCTGTTGTCAGTTTTTGGCAGCGGTGGTGGCCATGTGTTGTACTTAGTTATGATTTATAAGATACGTGAAAAATGTTCAGTTATTGTCGTTCAAGACTGTTAACAACTGCCGCATGCACTACCTGCCCCACCTCTGCGCTGATTAGCAACACCAGCATATTACTATATTTGTATTAACAAAGTTACTTTATGAACTTTGGTACCTAAGTATGTACTTACCTACATGCTTAAGTACTAAGTCATTTGAACTTATTGCTATTGCCTTTTGCAAATTTTTTCGCCTTTGCATTTGCTTGGGAAACGAAGATCGGCGGCTCGTTTGCTTTACGACTTTATTAGTGTATATTTAAGCTTAATTTGCCATAACCTTACAAATATGTTTAACCAATTTGTTTTTCTTTTTTTTTGCAACCTTTTTGCTCTGAGAAGCGGATTTCTTTTACACCTTCAAACAAGTTGATCGCTTCTTTGGCGTCTGCGTGTTGATGAGATTATTTACTCACGTTTGTGAACTTATTTTTTTATTTTATTTTTTTTTTATTATAATTGTATTTATTTTAATTTTTTGTTTTTGTCATTCTAAACTAAAGTCACTCATTGTGTGCTAAGTTGTTACAATTCTTTAATTTTGATTCTCATCTTTCAACGACTTACTTTCGGTTGCGCATTTGAATTGCAAAAGTTTTCGTTTAATTTTGATTTGTGGGAAAACTAATTGAAGTTGGTTACCGGCGAGTATAAGTAACCAAAAAAGTGGGTGTTGAAATTTTCCTCGTACCTATCCAATTTCTCAAATGTTGATATGCTTATAAAACGTGCCATAAATTTAGAAGTTATAAAATGGAAAAAGCATTATTTTCTTTTGAAAATTGCGCAACTTTATATAAAAATAATAGGAGTGGCACTGTGAAAATATAGTATGCTAATTTTTTCGAAACATAACACTGTTGTAAAAAAACGAACTTTTTTCTGTCCTATGAACCAAATAGACTTTTTCGGAAAGGGAGCAAAAAATAAAAATACACGTCTATCGGCGATTTTTATGTACACGTCAGCATTTTTTTATGTACATACATATATTTTTAACTTTTTTGGCAGAATTTTCAGATAATTTTTAGTATGCTGTTTTGTAGCCCATTCAATTTTACTCTCACAATTTGCAAGTTGGAACTCGCTAAAAATTTTACTTGAATTTTTAGAATTTTTTTTTTGGCAAGGGTGTTGAGTGTTTTCTCCCATACAACTCACAAACTAAATTTATGCTGAATTCGTTTCATCGAAAAAAATGTACACTGGCACGTTGAACATGTTTACACCCTTGCACAGAACACTGTAAAAGTGTGATAAAAGTGTACCCGTTCTACATTAACCTGCTATCGATAAAACGAACAAAAAACACTGCCCCGTTTGCAACGCTATATGCTTGAATATTTAGGTTTCGCTTTTCACCCATATTTAATTGTTATTGCAAAATCCAATCTATTTCACCAAATTTATCTGTCAAATAAAATTTTCGTCAGCTGATTTTTATTGCAACCAGCTACCCTGTCAAAGCATCAGAGGGTAAAAAGAGTGAGTTTTTTACACTCCTGAAATGTACATTTTTAGGAAACGAAAACATATCATGGTTGACGTTTTACCTTCATTTTGCAAACGAAAACGGGAAATGGAAGAGTGTAACAAAAATGCGCATTTTTTTTTTTACGAAACGAAATCACCATTATTTTTGTATGGAGGAAAACACTAATCACCCTTAAAAAAAATTCTGATAATTCAGAGAAAATTTTTACGGAGTTCTAACTTGCACATTCTTATATATCTTCTACATGAAAATCGCCGATACCGCCTATTTGGTTCATAGGACAGAATTTGTGTAGAACAGTGTAAGTAAGCGTTTTTATGGCAGTACATGCTTGCAATAAAATATAAAACGAATTTTTAGTGTGACACTATTTACTTAAGTGCCACTTTCTCAACTAAACTTTAAAATATATCTGCACGATATTTCATACAAACTGTTTGACATTGTGTATATTGGTTTTTCAAAAAAAGAGTGTTAGGTTACTTTTCAAAAATATAATAGCCGTAAAACTATCAGATGAAAGTCTATCATTAAATAAAGTGGGATTTTTGTTCGTATCGAAGTAAATACAAAAGGTTTTGGGAAAGGGAATGATTTTTTTAGATATCGACCAAAATCCTAATAAAATAAGAAGGCGTGGCTGGAGAGCGATTTCATCCAATTTCATCAGGTATACTCCCAAAGATACTACTATGCTTTGCGTCAAATTTCCTCGTTCTACCCTAATGAGTTTAAAAGTTACGACCAGTCGAATTTTCAAAAATGCCTCCCTTAAAAGTGGGCGGTTTCACTCCCACTTTAAAAAAATTATCAAAAAATCATTATATAATGACTGATTACAGTAGAACGATGAATTTAGTACAAGGGAGTACACCTGATGTAATTGGACGAATTCGCTTCCCAACCACGCCCACTTCCGAAATGGAATATTTCGAAAGTCATATGAAAACTACCGCTGGGTATTTAATGTTCGGTTTACCCGAACAAAGACTACCTTACTTGTTCTTTTAAACAAATGTACAAAGTTTTTTGCCGGCGCTTGATTTGACCTATTTTTCGATATCTAATGTTAAGGCCACTAAGTGTATCAATATAATAATTTTATTTTTTTTTTTTCATTTTGCCAACTGTAATACATATGAACTCTATATATTAAATAGCTTACATTTCTATTTTCTTTATAAATACTTATTATTTTATCTCTCTTCTTATTAATCTTCATCTTTAAATTTTGGATTTTGATTTTATTATTATTAATACATTGCTAGGCGCTTACGAATAAAAAATATAGGTGCGTGCTTGGAAACCAGTTGAATTTATTTTATATTGAGCCTGAAAGTAGGCAAACAAAATAAATGCATATACGAAAAACGAGCTTTCGATGGTGAGAAGCATACGAATTTAAATAGCATTTTCACCATTTAGGTGTACCCAGTCGAAAATTGGCAAAGTTTTACAACTTTATGAACGAACTAGTCTTGGTAGAGTTCGTTTTTTACTTGCCGCTTTTTAATATCTCTGCAAGCTTAAAATTTATCGAATACAGCATTATGTTCCCACCAGTACTAGAAGTGGGCTGAAAACGGTTTTAGACCTCCTGTTCAAAATTTAGTTTTGGTCGTAATTTTCAAAAGTCTGTAGTTACTATTGTAGTTAAAATAATCGCACTTAGCATATAGTTTTGAAAAGTTTTAAGCTTCATATTTAACAATAAGTAAAGATTTTTTTATTAAAAAAAAATATAGAATAATAATAAAATAATAATAATAACACTGAACAACACCAAAAAAAAAATTAAAGGGTTTCTCATCGGTTTTTTAAGATTTTGGGTACGATGAATCCGAATCTGAAGTCATATTTTTTCGGGTAACCCTAGGTTTTTTCTCCAGGGGTTAGTTTGGTCGCCGCCGTCGTGTAGCGGTTAAGTGTTCGGCCTTCTACACCAAGTCGTGGCGGTTCGATGCCCGGCAAAAGTAACATCAAAAATTATTTAGAAAAATAATTTTTCTAAACGGGGTCGCCCCTCGGCAGTAGTTTGGCACACTCTCCGGGTGTATTTCTGCCATGAGAAGCTTCTCAGCAAAAAATTCATTTGATTTGCAAGTGCAATTCGGAGTCGGCAAAAAACTGTAGGTCCCGCCAACTTGTAGGAAAACTAAAAAGCGACACACCACAAGTTGGAAAGAGAAGCTCGGCTAAAAATCTCGTTAGAGGTTATGATAACCTGTTGGTATATCGCCGCCATTAGTTTTTTTTTTTTTGTTCTGTTAGAATGTGGAATGTCGATGTTAAAAATCAATGAGATTAGACCAATAAAACACATCGCTCCCATATAATCGATAGTTCCGATAATTTCGGTATGAGCTAAAGTTAAATTCACACAGGCTGTACTGGAGATCGAACAGTGAAAATCGTGACGCTTATTCATGAAAGGTATATAGCCTTCGGCACAGCCGAAGACAGCTTTTTTACCTAAGAAGCTTTTCAAGGCAGAAATACACTCGGAGAGTTTGCCAAACCTTCGCCGAGGGGCGACCTCGTTTTTTTTAAGAATTGTTTATGCTGATTTCACCGGGTAGAGATCCTCGCCGAGAACACTACCGCTATGCCATGGCAGCCGCAAACTACCAGTTGCTAATACGAAAAAGAATTCAGCTTGGCATACTACTTGAGTTGGGACTCATACAAGCTGCGAAGTGGTTTACAACTAGTTAGCTTGATTGCATGGTACACATCCACGTTAATATAGTTTTTGTGTGTATACTTTTACAATATTCAATTTCTCAACTTGACTCACTTCAAGGTTAATCAATGCATGAATGAAGGTGAAAGTAAAATTCAAGTCTTTACTGGTTTTGAAGCGGCTGACACACATTTTCACTTGAAGGAAAGAAAACATAAAAAAAGATGGCCTACTAACTAGTCAGTTCGTTGTGCTCATTACCTAGTTTTTCGACGTCACAGCAAACTATTAATACTTCCTATTAGCTTCAAGAGCGTAGCAGGGATGGGCATTATTTTATTTTTGAGTGAAGAGTGACGAAAAAATAAGAAAATAACTTTTATTCATTTATCAAACAAAAATTGAGTGTTGAGTGATCGGTTATTGGTTATTCTGGATAATTTCGGGACTGTTTCCAGAAACTTTCGGAAATGTTTTGAGATCACTTCCGGACCATTTTTGGGGCCATTTCGGTGCTGATTTTGGGATCATTTTGATCACATATTATTATTATTTTTTTTTTTATTTGAATAATTTTTTATTCGAAGTGGCCCAATTCTGCACAGTGGTCCAAAATGGCACTTTTTGGTTCCAACAAAATCACATAAAGTTCACAAAACCCAATCGATTTGAAAAATTTAAACGAATTCTGTGAACATGACGAAATGCAAGGATTTGTCGAAGCGTTTTTTTTTCTTAATTTTTGTTTTACACAAATTACACTGTGTAACAAATTTGTAAAATTTGAGAATTATTTTTGTTGCTTCCATGAATTGTAGGTTTTACTAAGCTTACAAAAACTGCACGTTATTTCGGGTTAGGGTCAAAACCCCGTTTTTCGTAGGATGCAGTTTCATAATCACCCAGAAGGCTCAAATCGCAAGCTTTTCCATAATTTCATCTCTAGATTTTGCTATTTAAATTAGACGCAAGAGTTTGTTTTTGGCCTTACGGGTGATATGAAAATGATCCTACGAAAAACGGGCTTTTTTGTCGCAGACTCAAAATTATGGGGAGTATAAAAAATTTCGAGAATTTGCAGTTTTCATACATTTGAAAGGACATGCAAATTTTTCAAATTTTTGAAAATTTGTTACATGGTGTAATTTGTGTAAAACAAAAATTAAAAAAATCCTTGTCAACGAGAAATCCTTGCATTTCATTATGTCAACAAAACCCTGTTTAAAATTTTCAAACCGGTTGAGTTTTGTGACCATTAGGTGATTTCGAACCCTGTGCCCTAGAGCGTAGCTAAAGTACACAGAGTAGCTTTTGAACACAAAACGGGGTTCGGGTTACTAGTCATGGAGTTCCGTATATGAAGCACATGCCATTTTCAGGCCAACTACATTATTAGCGTAATTTTAGGCAGAGTCCAAATTTATAGAGCTTTTCAATAGTACGAAAGGTAGGTAGTGTACTACTGTTTTTAATTTTTTGAGCTCAATGTCACTAAGATTATCACTAACGCATGCTTCTCTTTATTAATATGCCATTTTTACACTTAAAGATATTTGATTTATTATGGCGAATAAAATTTAACTATGGCGTTGCTGAATTAATACAACAAGTTATTAAGTTACAAAAACTAGCTAGCCACTTGGGGCGGTTTACAGGGTTGCCAGCTATCTCAATTTTTTTTAATTATGGAGCAAGATAAGCCAATATGGCTATCAAATGAACGGTGGTATCGGCGGCATACCAACTGAAATATTTTCAAGTAGGGTTGCCACCTAGGGTTCCAACCTAACCGCAATGTATTTGTATTTTGAACTATTTCGACGAAATTTAGTTGGTTGGACTTTTCACTTGGGTGTTGCCACTTAAGGTAGTTCACAGTGTCCAGTGTCAATTTTATTTAATTATTGAGCAATATATGCCAATATGCACACTGCTCCTGAAAGAAGAATAGGTTGGCCTAAAGTGGCACCAAAAACTGGAAATGCCACATCGTCTGGGATGGTTTCCTGATGATGCATCACTTTCAGGTGAAATCCTAGCTGCTCCTTATTGGAAAATAAGGACATTTTTTTTTAATTTTTTCACGTATACGACACATTGCACCTAAAGGATTAATTGGAAATAAACAACTCAACTCAAAACTGAAAATGAAATTTCGTTGACAATGTCATCCAGTCCAAAAAAGCTTTTAGTTGAGATCCTAGCTACTATACTTTTGAAAATATGCACATTTTTGCATTATTTTTGTATATGTTATTTTTGTAGTGCACTAATGGTACAGGTTTCGATGCATTATCTTATATATACATTAGGGTGATTCAAATAAAAAAAATTTGGTTCTTTTTTCGGTCTTACCCCCTGAATCTATAGGTATTGATGAGAAAATAAGTCTTGCAAAAAATTAGCGCTCTAACTTAACCCTTAGGGGTGGCTATTTTTTTTCGCCCTTTCCCATAGATTTTATACGTGTTACTGTGTATGTGTGTGCAATAGTACAAAACTTAGTCATTTTCAAATGGCTGTAATTATCTTAACAGTTCAGATAATCCCACATGTCATACCATTTTGGAAGCTTCAAAGCTTCGTCTTAAAGATTATGTAAAAATATTTTCAAAAAACTTTCAAAACTTAAAAGATAATTCACTTTGAAAAAAAATGCCATTTTTCCCCATACAAAATGTGCCACCCCTAAGGGTTAAGTTAGAGCGCTAATTTTTTGCAAGGCTTATTTTCTCATCAATACCTAACTTTTTAGGGGGTAAGACCAAGTCGACATTTTTTTTGAATCACCCTAAAATAATTGTTTTTTGTATAACCTATACCTATGCATGTGTATCTATAAATCAAAATCAAATTTTTCCTATACATATACATAGGATTGCATTTATGTATATAATTTTATATATAAAAATCGCAGTAGGAAAATTACAAGATGTTCCTATATAAATCGTCCCCACCGAGCCATTTTTCTTCAGATCTTAAATTTAAAGCTGGTATTTGAATAAGCTTGAATCTACCATTTCTTGGAGGTAATTGAAAAAGTTTTGTTCCTATAGCAATGGAGAAAATCAAAGTTTTTTAAATTTGCTTCAGAAAATATTTTCAGATTTTTTGTGATTGTGGTTTTAGAGACATCCTAAAGCAATAATGGACTATTTATTTAAGTGATATCGTTTCCACACCATCCAATGAGATAGATATCATGGTGGGTTTTTTTTTTAAGTGGTTTCCCCTATAGGCCTATTCCACCATTAGTGCACTACAAAAATAACATAAAAAAAAGCAAAAATGTGCATATTTTCTGAAGTATGGTAGCTAGGATCTCAACTAAAACGCTTTTTTTGAACCGGATGATATTGTGAACGAAATGTAATTTTCAGTTTTTAGTTGAGTTGTTTATTTCCAATTAATCCTTTAGGTGCAATATGTCGCATAAGTGAAAAAATGAAAAAATGTCCTTATTTTCCAAAAAGGAGCAGCTAGGATTTCAACTCAAAGTTATTCATTATCAGGAAACCATCCCAGACGATGTGGCATTTTAGGTCATTTTGGGATCACTATAAGGTTATTTTGGGTTAATTTTGGGGTTATTTTGGGATCATTTTGGTATCATTTTCGGATCATTTTGAATCGCTTGACCGATTTCGATGAAATTTGGCATAGAAATAGTATGCTTCATTCTAAGACTTTGCACTTGGGTATTGCCACTTGAGCCGGTTTACAGGGTAGCCACCTATCTCATTTTTTTAATATTGCGCAAGGTATGTCAATATGGGCATCAAATGAAAGCTGCTTTCACAGGCATACAAACCATGACGGCTTTAAGATGAGTTGGCCCCTACTTTACGCAAATATTACTTTTTAAATGTTTTATACATTTTTGTCTTAAATACTACTTGTACTACCTTTATATCAACACACTCGAGTCTTAAGTGGCTTGTTTCATTATTTCAAAACATTTGTGGCACGGGTTAACGTTGTTTAATTTAGCTAAGCTTTTGTGAGGATTATTTCTTCCTTATATACATAAGCATTTTGAGAGGAGTTTAAGTGTGTATCACGACACTTCTTTGTTTATATAATGGTATTTTTATATATTTTTTTAATTTTTGTATATTGCATGGAAAAATATTTATTAATATAAATTAATTAAATTATTGGTTGCTGTGTACTAATAGTTTAATATCGAGTCAAAATTAAAAAAACACATCTTGTGCGACAGCTTTATAACGGTTTAATAAAAAAGTTTCCATAGAAACATTAAAGTAGAATTATAATTAGAATCTGATTCGATCCGCACTTCTAATCATAATTCTACTTTAATGTTTCTATGGAAACTTTTTTACTGCTTCATTTCTTGTAGAATCATTATTAAAAAACATTTAAATATCTAGCAAATAATATCAGTTTGTCTTTATAAGTTTCTTCATAACTAGAAAACATTAATTAAGGCTCTATTATGCACACTTGACAAAAATTAAGGCATGACAAAAATTAAGACTTATTAAGATTTTAGTTAACAGAGAGTTTTGTCTATTTCTCTCACCAAATACCTGTTATTAGAGAAGTTACTCCAGATATTTTTTTTAAGAATCCTCTCAGTTAGAAACCATGTCGGATTTGCGGATAAGTCTTATTTTCGCAATTTTTTTATGAACAACTGCAGTCTCAAATCACACCGCAAACCCCTGCTAGGTAAGCATAATTGAGCCCTAACATACCTGAGACAAAGTCAATAAATATTCTCTATCAAAATTAGTATGCAAAATAATAATGTTGCGATGCGATTAGGCGCATGCAGCGAAACTTGGCTGGCATATCTGGTTTGGTTAGTTTGTTGGAATTGTTTTGATATATCGCCGCTATAAAATGCAAAACAGTGATGTTCAACATACGACCAACCGTTAATGACCGAAGTTGTTTGAAGGTGTCTTGTTACTAGGCGGTCTTGTCCAAACAACGCGTGAGATTTGATCACACATTTTGTGTGCATGGGTGAACAGACGAATGTGCATGAAATAAAATTTATTTCAAATTGTTATTCATGCTGAGAGCATTTAGTAAACATTTACATGAAAATCTGAAAAAAAACTTCCATTTATTTATATATTTGGTATGTGTGAGTATTTAACATACGAAGTGTCAAAAGACATCGATTAAGACGTTCCGATTAACTGATTTTTTTTTGTACATTTGTTATAAAAAAAAAAAAATTAAAAAAAATTAAATTAAATTAAAAAAAAAAATATTTAAAAAAATTAAAAAACAAAAAAACTTAAAAAAACTAAAATAAAATAAAACAAAATTTAACTAAATAAAATTTAAGTAAATAAAAAAAAAACAAATAAAATAAAATAAAACAAAATGAAATTAAATAGAACTTGCAACTATAACTATTTGCCAAACCAGAGAAGAACTATGTACAGACATTATGGATGCTCATTGTTATTAAGGTTGCAAACATGATCAACTGATTTACATATACAAGCTAGTATTCATAATTGTCCTCTGACCTGAAGCGCAAAGTATTATGAATGAAAAAAAATTCAAAATCAAATATCATAACAACAGAGTAGCAGCATAAAATCTTGCAACCACAATTGTGGCATACACCATCTCTACAACACTAAAGAATTACAATTATATGTTGTGACGACACGATTAACCTTCTTGATAACTCTTGCACTGCACTTTGCATGTCACTCGGTGCTTGCTAAATGCGCACGCGCAACTGTTTGACTGGATTCTTTATTGTTATTGATTTGTAAAATTATTGGCGTAGATTTATTCTATGTTTTTGTTGTTGAAACAAAGTAAGAATCTAAATACTTGTTTTGTGTCGTGTATATATGTAAGTATGTTTCTATCCTTACCTGTTCATTAATGTGTTGGCATCATCATCATCGTATCAATATTGCAATAGTCATAAAACAACTATTATGAAGTAACAAATATGATGTTTTTCCAAGTCATTGCGTATTTACAGAACCTCACACCCATATTTGTAGAATTACAACCCAGTAAGTATTTTGAGTCTGGTGAGATAAAATGAAGTAAAATGGAATTAGATTAAATTAAAATAAAATAAAATAAAGTAAAATAAAATAAAATAAAATAAAATAAAATATAATAAAATAAAATAAAATAAAATAAAATAAAATAAAATAAAATAAAATAAAATAAAATAAAATAAAATAAAATAAAATAAAATAAAATAAAATAAAATAAAATAAAATAAAATAAAATAAAATAAAATAAAATAAAATAAAATAAAATAAAATAAAATAAAATAAAATAAAATAAAATAAAATAAAATAAAATAAAATAAAATAAAATAAAATAAAATAAAATAAAATAAAATAAAATAAAATAAAATAAAATAAAATAAAATAAAATAAAATAAAATAAAATAAAATAAAATAAAATAAAATAAAATAAAATAAAATAAAATAAAATAAAATAAAATAAAATAAAATAAAATAAAATAAAATAAAATAAAATAAAATAAAATAAAATAAAATAAAATAAAATAAAATAAAATAAAATAAAATAAAATAAAATAAAATAAAATAAAATAAAATAAAATAAAATAAAATAAAGTAAAATAAAATAAAATAAAGTAAAATAAAATAAAAGAAAATAAAATAAAATAAAATAAAATAAAATAAAATAAAATAAAATAAAATAAAATAAAATAAAATAAAATAAAGTAAAATAAAATAAAATAAAAAAAATAAAATAAAATAAAATAAAATAAAATAAAATAAAATAAAATAAAATAAAATAAAATAAAATAAAATAAAATAAAATAAAATAAAATAAAATTAAATAAAATAAAATAAAATAAAATTAAATAAAATAAAATAAAATAAAATAAAATAAAATAAAATAAAATAAAATAAAATAAAATAAAATTAAACAAAATAAAATAAAATAAAATAAAATAAAATAAAATAAAATAAAATAAAATAAAATAAAATAAAATAAAATATAATAAAATAAAATAAAATAAAATAAAATAAAATAAAATAAAATAAAATAAAATAAAATAAAATAAAATAAAGTAAAATAAAATAAAATAAAATAAAATAAAATAAAATAAAATAAAATAAAATAAAATAAAATAAAATAAAATAAAATAAAATAAAATAAAATAAAATAAAATAAAATAAAATAAAATAAAATAAAATAAAATAAAATAAAATAAACAAAAATAAAATTATATTTAAATTAATTTATAAAAAATAAAACAAAAACAAAATTAAATTAAAAAAATAAAATAAAATAAAATTAAGTGAAATAAAACAAAAATAAAAAAATTAAAAATTTTTTTAAATTTGAAAAAGGATAAAATAAAATTTAATTAAAATAATTTAATCAAATAAAATGAAGATTATTATTGATATAATTAAACTAGATAACTAAAATGAAGATTAAATTGATATAATTAAACTAGATAACTAAAAATTATTAAAATTAAATGAAAGTAAACTAAATTAAATTAATTTATATGAATTTAAACTGAATTGAAATTGAATTAATTAATTTAAATTAAATCTTTGCTGGGAGATTCTTACCACAACACACCTAAAGCGATACATATGTAGATACATATGATGAAACTTAATACTTCATTCATAATTTGTTTCAAGTTTATGCTAAAAGCTAGCAAACCATGCAGTATTTGCCGCGATATAGCTGCAACCGGTAGTGGCCATTGTTAAAGAGCACTTGATTGCCTTAAAATATTTTAATGATGCCATGTTAGAAAACTGTCCGCAAATATTTTTCTTTATTAATGTCAGCAATAAACATAAATCGTGCTCTAGCGAAAGATTCATAAACACAGTTCTACAATTTCGTAAACAATTAGTAAAAGTTAAATTAGGCCCAGTTTTTCGGTGAAATTCGAAGCCACAAATAAAGTTGACTAAAGTTTATCCAATACTAAAAAAAAAAAAAAAAACTAATGGCGGCGATATACCAACAGGTCATCATAACCTCTAACGAGATTTTTAGCCGAGCTTCTCTTTCCAACTTGTGGTGTGTTGCTTTTGAGTTTTTCCTACAAGTTGGCGGGACCTACAGTTTCTTGCCGACTCCGAACGGCACTTGCAAAGCAAATGAATTTTTTGCTGAGAAGCTTCTCATGGCAGAAATACACCCGGAGAGTTTGCCAAACTACTGCCGAGGGGCGACCCCGTTTAGAAAAATTCTTTTTCTAAATCATTTTGGATGTTACTTTTGCCGGGCATCGAACCGACACGACTTGATGTAGAAGGCCGAACACTTAACCGCTACACCACGGCGGCCGCCTAATTGGCCATTTAAACTCGCAGCGAAGTTTATACTTACACTGAAAAGCCGGGCCTTAGAAAAGTAGCACCCCTGGCCTACATGAAACAAAGTAGCTAAATAAGCAAATAAATATTTTAAGCTGCATTAGCTCATAAAAATATGTTGTCGTCATAATCGTCTAAGAGTTAGCATAAGAAAATGCTTATTAAATAACAATAATTTTATAATTTACTACTGCTAATTAGTTATGCAAATTCTAAGCGAAGCTCTGCAAACTATTGGTTACCATGTGCCCGTCCAAGAATATTTCACATATGTATGCTTGTATTAAAAAAAAAATACTTTTCAACCATTCTAGTGTAAATTCAATTATAAAGCAGTCCAAGCAGGAAAAACAAATCTTCCTCATTTAAAATAGAAACAAGTCCAAAACTCGCGTGTGTCAAACATTAAAATTCACTTCCACTAGACGAGTTTAAAGAAATGCAAGCATGGTAATTAGAGACTTTTTGTTTGCCACAGTGTTAGTGTAGGAGTAACAGATGAAAGCAATTTGCTTAATAGAATTAGTGGTCAATTAAACATTTATTTTTAACTGAATTGGACCAATTTAATTATGCCTGCATTTCAGGTTTGTTACTTAAGTCTTTCGTTGACAATGAGTAGGTACAGTAGCGATGCCAATTCTAAAGACTGCCATGCCGGGATTTGATTTTTTTCTAGTATTTAGTGGTGTTTAGTAACTTTCATTTACATATTCCACGAACGCTTATGAGTGAAGAGTCCGATATGAGGCCGAAATATCGTAAGTGAGAACTATGATCACGTTAGAGTCTTATATAACTCCGAAACCATGCAATCACAGAGTTTTCGGGACTAAATCAACTACGGTAACCCATGTTTGGCACTCCTAGTATGCAAAATTATTATATAATTCAAGTGAAAGCTATAAAAGATGGCAAATTAAAAAAATCACAAATCTAGATATTTTGAATAAAACCAGTGGATTTTTCTAACGACGTTAAGATATATCAGGAAGCTAAAAAAATTATAATTTCAAAGAACGTCAAAATGAAATTGTTTATATATGTAGATATGTAGCCATATGATATATACTACATATTTGCATTAACATATTCATATGTAGTTTCATTGTATGACTTGTTTATTTTATGATAATTTGCAAATGATAAATATTTAACAAATTAATCACCAATAAACTACTAAACGCTATTCAAATTTGTTTATGCGTGTGCACATACAAACGCTCATATCTTAAGTGCTGCTATTTTAAACTTTAAGCACTATAAAAACATTAGCATATAAGTATTCACCATACAGCCACAGCTATCATTATAAGTCTGATTGGGGAAAAGATATTTAACTGTGTGAACTGTATGAAATGATTCCTAAAATAAAATAAAATAAAATAAAATGAAATAAAATAAAATAAAATAAAATAAAATAAAATAAAACAAAATAAAATAAAATAAAATAAAATAAAATAAATTAAAATAAAATAAAATAAAATAAAATAAAATAAAATAAAATAAAATAAAATAAAATAAAATAAAATAAAATAAAATAAAATAAAATAAAATAAAATAAAATAAAATAAAATGAAATAAAATAAAATAGAATAAAATAAAACAAATTAAAATAAAATAAAATAAAATAAAATAAAATAAATGAAAATAAAATAAAAGAAAATAAAAGAAAATTAAATAAAATAAAATAAAATAAAACAAAATAAAATAAAATGAAATAAAATAAAATAGAATAAAATAAAATAAAATAAGATAAAATAAAATAAAATAAAATAAAATAAAATAAAATAAAATAAAATAAAATAAAATAAAATAAAATAAAATAAAATAAAATAAAATAAAATAAAATAAAATAAAATAAAATAAAATAAAATAAAAGAAAATAAAATAAATTGAAATAAAATAAAATAAAAGAAAATAAAATAAAATTAAATTAAATAAAATAAAACAAATTAAAATAAAATAAAATAAAATAAAATAAAATAAAATAAAATGAAATAAAATAAAATAAAATAAATGAAAATAAAATAAAAGAAAATAAAAGAAAATTAAATAAAATAAAATAAAATAAAACAAAATAAAAAAAAATGAAATAAAAAAAAATAAATAAAATAAAATAAAATAAAATAAAATAAAATAAAATAAAATAAAACAAAATAAAATAGTTCAAATAAAAAAAAATAACACAAAAAACAGAATAAAAAAATTAAAAAAAAAAACAAATTTAAAAAAAATTTAATAAAGTAAAACAAAATAAAATAAAATATGTAAAATAAAAATAAAATAAAATAAAATAAAATAAAATAAAATAAAATAAAATAAAATAAAATAAAATAAAATAAAATAAAATAAAATAAAATAAAATAAAATAAAATAAAATAAAATAAAATAAAATAAAATAAAATAAAATAAAATAAAATAAAATAAAATAAAATAAAATAAAATAAAATAAAATAAAATAAAATAAAATAAAATAAAATAAAATAAAATAAAATAAAATAAAATAAAATAAAATAAAATAAAATAAAATAAAATAAAATAAAATAGAGTAAAATAAAGTAAAATAAAATAAAATAAAATAAAATAAAATAAAATAAAATAAAATAAAATAAAATAAAATAAAATAAAATAAAATAAAATAAAATAAAATAAAATAAAATAAAATAAAATAAAATAAAATAAAATAAAATAAAATAAAATAAAATAAAGTAAAAGAAAATAAAATAAAATAAAATTAAAAAAAAATAAATAAAATTAAATAAAACAAAATAAAATAAGAAAGCAAAAGAAAAAAAAATAAAATAAATTTAAAAAATCTAAATTTCAGTTTTTTCAACCATACTCACTAATTTGACAAATACCGTATTTCATAAACTCACCACATTATTTTGCAGCGGCCGCTTTAACAACTTCTAAGCGCCCTTAAGCTAAGATAAATATAGATACATATATGTAAATTAATTTAAATATGTCATCTGAAGTAGCTAGTGACTAGGCAATAAAGCACACAGCAAACGTACAAACATGCACACAAAAATATCAAAAGTGACTTTTAAGAGAACAACTTTTTACTGCAATCTTAATATTCACAACAAAAAGTTACCAAAGAAAACGACAGACTTTTTTAATGATGACAAAAAAAATGAAAACAACAGTGCGTTAATATGCGACGAAGTTTTGTTTTCAGTGTCATCCATATGCCACCAGATAGTAATTAGTGAGTTGTTTTTAAATAAAATATTTAAATTAAAATTTGATTGTTAGCATGCCAATAGTAATTAGCGCATATTCAGTATAAAAACCCAAGATTGCAGACGTTTAAATCAGTTTCATCTCACGAACCAAAGTGATAACACACACAAATTCTTTTCAAAAATGAAATTCATTGTAAGTGTTTTTTGAAAGAGAAGAGAATATAAAATAGTGTTTGGGAAAAATGTTTTTTAAGAAGATGCTGCATCTCATAACAAAAAAATGTTATCTATTAAAAAGTGAAACCTATAATTATGATAATTAAAATTGTTCGTTTATTTTTTTAGATCGTCCTCGCCTGCCTTTTGGCTGTTGCCTATGCCAACGAAGAAGCTGATGTTATTCGTTTGGAAAGTGAAGTGAATCCCGATAGCTTTAAATATGCCTATGAATATTCAAACTCAATTAAGGCGGAACAAGAGGGTCACATCAGCGGTGATGCTTTAGTCGAATCAGGTCAATACTCATACACTTCGCCCGAAGGCGAACAAGTTGCTGTGAAATACGTAGCTGATGAAAATGGTTACCAGGTTATTAGCGCTAACCCACCACTACCCACTCCACCACCAATTCCAGAGGCCATCTTGAAGGCCATCGCTTATATCGAGGCTCACCCACCACCACAGGAATAATTCTAAATTTTGGAGTACTATTGAAATTTTATTGTTTTGTATGATATGTTTTCGTTTTACCTCTTTTGTTACATTTTATAAAAAATGCATTCTAAGTCATTAGGATAAAAAATAAATTATTGTGTGTCTTTATTTTTTTAGGGATCTGTAAAGTTGCATATTTTTTTAGAATTAAAATTCTTAGTAAAAGACCAGATTTTTTTCAATAAAAAAAAAAATTCTTTCAATGGTTTTCGAAACTCAGTTCGAGATAGGTCGTTCTCCGACTAATGCATCGAGCGCGGGGAGTCCCGATTCTGAATCCCGGGCCTCGCGCGGCATTTTTTCGTCCCGAAATGCCGGTATTATTCGAACCGGATTCGGGGTTTTGGTTGCGATTTTAATAATCCGTAAGCGGAAGTTACAGTTTTTGTTTAACTGAAAAGTTGTTGGCAAAATACTAATAATTTTGCCGGGTTCGATCCCAAAATTGGAGCGTGATCTATGGTATTTATGTTCATATATCTTGACAGAACTAAAATATCGAGTGTTTGCTTTCGCATTATGCATACCGAGGTCAAAATCCGTATGTTGATACCACTGCCGACTTTTCCGGACGGTATCCGAGATAATGCCGAAAAATTCCGGGACCCAGGGATTGTCATTTCAAAATCCAGAAATCCCGGGATTGTCAAAAAACTTCGAGATTCGACCAAATTTTAAACTATAGCGCTAAGAATCAAACTTAGATATATAAATTGGTTGATATCCGACTCAGGCGTCGAAAAATGCCCAGTACCCCGTTTCTGTAACTAAATCCGATCGATTTTCCTGACTGAAATTGCCGATTTGACGTTACACTCATTTTTTTTTGTTTTCATTGGTGACAAAAAATTGTTGTTTATCAATTTTGAATCGAGTCGAGAATGATGACAACAAAATCGAGAATTTTGCCGATTGTTTTACAGAAACGGGCTGCCGGGCAGTCGAAATCCATTTTCACCAAGTGTAATGCAATTTTTTATACAAAAAATTTTGAACTAATTTATTTTCAGCAGTAGAGGATGTGATTACATCTCAAACATATGTGCCAAGACCGAACGGAGTAGGATTTATGCTCCGATTTTGTTAATATAGCCACTTCAGCGCCATCTAGTTGGAAAAATATAGTCTATGTCGAAATTATTTATCCAAAGGATAAACGGTAAAAATTTTGGAAAAATCCGCTTTGTTTTATTTCGGGATATATTGAGATTAACTGACGTGTTCATCATCAATCATTGTTGGAAAAAATAAAGCTATTATCGGGACCACTGTATTTGTTCGAGTCCATGTAGCGCCCTTTTTGAGATTATTTCGTGATCAATTCAAGACCATTTCACTTCGGGCTTCTTTCGGGATTATTTTAGGTATGAATACCGGATTTCTTCGGGACATATTTCGAAAACTATCTCGCAAAATCCTCAAAATGTTTCCGAAATCATTCTGAAACAGCTCCGAATGATCCAAACAAATGTACGAAAACTTCCAAAAAAAGTCATGAAATTATCCCGAAAAAAGTGCCAAAATTATTTGAAAAACATTTACAAAATGCTCTTGAAAAACTTCCAAATTGATCCTAAAAATTTGTTGTAATGGACTCCGAAATAACCCTAAAGAAGATTTGGGGGGACTACTTGCTTTCAAGATAATTTCGGGAAAGTTTTAAGGACAGTTTTGGGATTTCTTCGAAACATTTCGGAATAGTTTTAGGGAAGATTTTCGCACCATTTCAGAATTGTTTTACTGTTCATTTAATGGATTTTTCGAAAATTTTCAGGAACAATATAGGAACTGATTCGTAGTGATTTCGGGACTTTTTCGGGATCGGTTTTTTTTTTTGGAATTTTTTCGAGTCTCTCCGTCTGGACTTTTTGGGGGGTTATTTCGGAACTTTTTTTGTCTTTTTCGGGTAATTTTCAGAACTATTTCAAGTGTGTCTCGAAAGAGTTTCGGGATTGTTTAGTTGATTTTCTGGTCAACCTTGTTACCTGTCACCTAAGATTAACGAAAGAATGCAAATGGAAATAGTGTCAATTGACTTTATTTCGCATAGCAAAGGGAAATTGACACTATTTCTATTTTGTAAAGAGAAGTAAAGTCAACAGAAATTTGGCAATATAGTCATTGATTTTGTTTCCTAATTGAAATGGAAATAACGTCAACATTGCGTATGACATGTCAACTTAACATCACGTGATGTTTAAGCTTTATGATGTGATTTACAAAAAGCGGCGCATTTTATATTATGATTTCAATTTAAAATACTCAAACTCAAAATGGCACGATTTTTAATTCCAAATTTTTATTTTTTGGTGTGATAGGATTTTATAATATTTAATAGCTTGACATTCAAATTGCTTTTAAAAAGCCCCGCGGCGAAAAATTTGCAATAAAAAATCGGGCAATTTTTTTCCAAATTTTTATATTTTGGAATGATATGATTTTAAAATATTTAATGGCTTGACTTTGATTCGGAATAAAATCATATCATTCAAAATATTTACCTGCGGCACTTTTTAAGATAAATTTAAAAGTCAAGCCATTCAATATTTTAAAATCAAATCATACGAAAAAATTAAATTTGGAATTAAAAATCGCTTGAATTTGAAATAAATTTGAAAGTCATACCCCTGAATACTTTAAATTTATATCAGATTATTAAAAAAAAAATTACAATTAAAAAACTCGACGCTTTTTGTAATGTTGAAGATCACATCATTAAACTTAAACATCGCGTGATGTTCAGTTGATATGCTATAAGCAATGTTGACGCTATTTCCATACCGATTAGGAAATAACATCAATAACTATATTGACAAATAGAAGTTAAGTCAACAGATCTTATTTCCATTTAAAAAATGGAAAAAGTGTTTATTAAAACTATTTCTCTTTGTTGCTTTTGACTTGTAGTCTATTGCTGTAAATACCGACGGTATTTACAAGCAATTTTCGGGATTGTATGAAAATGTGTTAATTGAGAAAAATTTACCTACGCGCTGCAGGAACCAGACAAGCCGACATATGTTTCGATGATACTGGAATTACATCTCTTCATGGACTTTTCTTCCCGGCATTGTGAGAGTCGAACTCACAACACTGTAGTGACTTGTATGCTAGAAGCTTGAAGGTAAACCCTTCTCAGTGTCCATTTATGCATATATTTATACTTCCATATAGAACATTTCTTTAATTTCAATGCTAACTTATATGAAAGATTTGCGAATTTTAGGACTTGGTGTGAAACCTATGAAATAATTGTCTATGCTTAATTAAGCACGAATATTTTTCCATTTATAACATTTAAACTCTTTGTTGCTTTTGACTTGTAGTCTATTGCTGTAAATACCGACGGTATTTCTATTTGCAGTGCGAAATAAAGTCAATTGACACTATTTCCATTGACCTTGTTATCTGTCACCTAAGATTAACGAAAGAATGCAAAAAGAAATGTTTTTGGCTGAAAAATGTGCATAAGTACTCCATTCTATATGAAAATTTATGAATTTGACAATCTTTAAACATCGTATAATAGAAACTGGCTCAAAACAATTAATCAAGAACATGTGAAAATCTAGCAGAAAGCGTAAAAACAATGCACTTCTATTTAACGAAAATTAATCAATTTAATTAAGCTCGCTTGTTTAGCTCACGATTTCAATACTTTTTTAAGCAAATCGTCCAATTTCTTATTTCAGAGAAATACATAAATATTGCAGCCAAAAAACATTGAAAGCGTAGTTGAAATTAGCGGGCAGTCAGATCAGATCAAAATGAAATTTGTCGTTAGTAGACCAACAAAAAATTTAATTCATAAAATTAAAAAAAGGATTATATTCTATACATAGTGTACTAATATATTTAATCGTATGTTTCCCTTTATTCCAGATCATTTTCGCTTGCGCATGCGCCTTAGCATTAGCCAATGAAGAAGCCAGAGTTTTAAGGAACGAGCAGGAGATTAATCCAGAAAACTTCTATTACGTTTATGAGCTCGACAACTCTATTCGAGCAGAACAAAAGGGTAACCTGATAGATGATAAAAAAACATGGGTTGTGAGCGGCGAATATGAATATATTTCACCGGAGGGCAAGACTGTTAAAGTGACTTATACCGCTGATGAAACTGGCTATCATCCACATGTTGAGACTGTGCATTGAATAATCTTTCGAATAAAAAATAAATACACCTCAAATGTTTTTCTTTTTTTTTTTTTTTGATTTTATAAAAACTTTTTTAAAGGTTAAAAAGAGTGGTATCATTTGAAAGCATTTTGTACATATGTAATGATTAGAGTGCGGAAAAATAGGTGAAATCAAGCGCCTGAAAATATTCTACATTTTGTAAATCTGTTTAAAAAAGCAATTGGTTAAAATGGGGGAGATTTGTCTTTAAGGCACATTGAGCTAATACTAGGAAACTCAAATTTGAAATATAAAAAACTCAAAATTTTGAAAAATGGCAGTACATTCTAGATAGTTTTAAAAAATGTTAAGTAAAAAGATTAGGAGAGCATTCTCATAATTTAAAAAAAAACCGCGTGTAGGCAGTGCACGGGAAAGAAGTTAACTTCAGAAATAACGAAGAATGAATAAGGTGTATTCGAGAATGGTTTAAATTCACAATTTCTTACTTCCGGGAAGTGGACCAGGAAAACGATCAATTCGAAAATATCTTATACATAGTGCGCTTTCCTTTAAATTCGGTACGTGGGTAGAATTATGCTTAAATTAACTGGGTCCAACATGAATGGGATATAGATGAAGAGAGGCGTAGCAGAAGGAAAGAGGGGAATGAAGAGAAAAAGGAGGACAGTGAGCTCATATTTAGACAGCACGTCTCCCTCTACTACATATATAATATATAAGATTCAAATAAGTATTGTATTTGCGTTCTAAACGGATTGACCGATCAGAACAAACTTAAGAACAGAAACTGAAAACCATCGATGAAATAAGAGGGATAGGGGAAAAGGCGCGGGCACCTCACATACAAATGGGATTTTTCATGTTGGAAGTATTCATGCTAGGCCACTAAAATTCAACAGAGTTATATGAGGATTTTATGAAAGCACTCGTATAAGGATTTGAAGAACGGGCATAATTGATACCAGTTCTATCGACTTTATCGAACTTACCTACATGCTAAGCATTTGGCCTTGTAGGTTGTAGGTGGCGGTCATCAACTCATATTTTGCTTCTTTTTTGCAATGCCTAATCTCATTCCCGCCATCGTCTGACCGTGAAGCACAAAAGAAGAAGAATAAACAATTTTACAAAATCAAAGTTTTGTGGTCGTTCGTTTCGGAAGGCAAAAACTAGTTTGTGATGCAAAAACGATTTTGTGAAGTAATTCAATGCACCATTCAAAATGTTTAAGAAATTCCCAAAAATCATCGAATTTTTAACATTTTATATCGAACTTAAATCATGTATTAAATAAAAACTAGCCTGGAACAAAAAAATATTGCTTCTTCAAAATTCGAAGCGTAGGAAAATAAGCATGACAATAACAAATGAGAATGAGACTTTTGCTTGCTTGTTTTTATGAGCACCTTGGCATCACATTGACGTCACGCTCATTTTTTTTTGTTTCTGTAAAAAATATTAAAGGTGATGGCCCAATGCACGCTTTCTTTGCTGGCTTTGCCTCGAGAAATGTCAAAATTCTTTTGAACTCTACTGAAATGTATGAAAGTTGGCCCAGTGGCAGCCTTGCTTTGCTTGCTTCAAAGCGTCGAATATCCCAAATCTCTATTTGACAGCGCTTTACACGCTTCGCTGTTTGTCTTGTTGTTGTCTTGTTTGTCTCATCCTGTATTTTTGATAACTTTTGTAGCTTCTATTGGGCTATAGAAGCTTTAAAAGGAAAGCAAGATAAGCCTAGGTAAGCAAGGCAAGCAAATCAAGCGTGCATTGGGCCATCACCTTAAGGGCCTCATTATGTATGACGAACGATAGCTCAGACGAACGATTCTTTCATTTTTGTTTTTTATGTCAAAGAAAAGTCGAAAATATTAAAAAAATCTATGGAACGAATGAAAATTATAGATAATGCAATGGCTAGGCGATTTTGTTAGCAGACGAATCGTTCGTCTGAGCTATCGTTCGTCATACATAATGAGGCCCTAAATTTTGTCGATTTATTTTCTCACTTGCTTTTAAGGTAGCGACAATTTTTTTTTTTTTTTTTTTTTTTTTCAATTTTGATTGGAGTCAATTATAAAGATTAAAATCGAGAATTTTGTCGATTTTTTATAAAAAACATGGTACTGGTTTTTTTGATTCCGACAATTTGATTGTTCCTTCGGCGTTCTTGCACAAAGCAATCTATTATATATAAATGCGCAAACATAACTGGTTCATCCCTTTTTTGCAATAACCACAATTCTAAGGTATATAAAATTTGGTACGTATCGATATGTTTTGCCGAGCAGGGTGGCCGAAAACGAACCAAAAATTAAAAAAAATTAATTATATTATGAAATGCTAAACACGCATTCACATTATAGAGCCGCTGTTATGTGTAAATGTACGTAAGTATGACCACTAGCATTGTTGTGTTTGCATTCAATGCAATTGTGTGTGTAGTCATGAAAAATTGCATTGATTGCTGTTGCTGAAAACGAGAGTTGTTTTGTTTACTATAATAAGCACGAGCCCGTCAACTTCATGGCGCTTACACAAAGTGTGTACAAAAACAAAATCTGTGGGTAGGTAGTCAGAGAAGCAAAAATAAAAAAATAAAATAAAAATAAAATAAAATGAAATAAAATAAAATAAAATAAAATAAAATAAAATAAAATAAAATAAAATAAAATAAAATAAAATAAGATAAAATAAGATAAAATAAAATAAAATAAGATAAAATAAAATAAAATAAAATAAAATAAAATAAGATAAAATAAAATAAAATAAAATAAAAAAAAAATAAAATAAAATAAAATAAAATAAAATAAAATAAAATAAAATAAAATAAAATAAAATAAAATAAAATAACATAAAATAAAATAAAATAAAATAAAGTAACATAAAATAAAATAAAATAAAATAAAATAAAACAAACAAAATAAAATAAGATAAAATAAAATAAAATAAAATAAGACAAAATAAAATAAAATAAAATAAAATAAAATAAAATAAAATAAGATAAAATAAAATAAAGTAAAATAAAATAAAATAAAATAAAATAAAATAAAATAAAATAAAATAAAATAAAATAAAATAAAATAAAATAAAATAAAATATATTATATATAAATGCGCAAACATAACAGGTTTCTCCCTTTTTTGCAATAACCACAATTCTAAGGTATATAAAATTTGGTATGTATCGATATGTCTCGCCGAGCAGGGTGTTCGACAACAAACCAAAAATTAAAAAAAAAATTAATTATAATATGATTTGAAAATCACACCACAACATGTGATATACACGCATTCGCTTTATAGAGCCGCTGTTATGGGTGTATGTATGTAGGTATGACCACTTGCATTGTTGTGTTTGCATTCATTGCAGTAGGGTGAGTTGTTTTGTTGGCAGCAATAAGATAACATGAGCCAGCGCGTCAACTTTATTGAGCTTAGGTACAAACAGTGTTTACAAAAACAAAATCTGTGCGTGGGGATTCAGAGAAGCAAATGCTTTAAAAAAAAAAAAAGCACAAATAAGCTAGATCATGCACAAGGCCCTTCGTGGCTAGACTTAGTGAAATAAAATAAAATGGAAAATTGATAAAATTAAAAAAAAAAGTAAAATCAGAAATAGAAAGTAAAAAAATAAAATTTGTTGGAAATGAAAGGAAAGGGAATAATATAAAATAAATAAAAATGAAACAAAATGAAATAAATAAAATATTAAATTAAGAAAATAATAGGAAAGGAAAGGGATGGATAAAAGGAAAATTAAGGTAAGTTAAGGTAAGGAACGGAAAATATGACAGAAAAATCAAAAGGAAAGGAAAGGAATGGAAAAGAAAAAAGGAAGGGAAGAAAGGAAATGTAATGTAGGTAAAGCAGTGGAAAAGAAAAGCAAAAGGAGAAAGACAAAGAAAGGAAAGAAGAAAAAAAGAAGGGAAAGAAAAGGTAGCGAGGAAGAAGGTATGGAAAATAAATGAAAATAAAAAGAAAGAAAAATAAAGGAAAGAAAGGTAATAAAAAGCTAAAAAAATAAGTTAAGGAAATGAATGAAAGAAAAAGGAAAGCAAAGGAGTTGCGGAAAGGAACAAAAGAAAATAAGGAAACGGTAGGAAAGTAAAGGTAAGGAAACGAAATGACAGGAAGGGAAATTTAAGAAAAAAAGTGAAAGAAAGTAAAGGTAAGAAAAAAATAAAAGAAAAGAAATGAAATGAAAAAAAAAAAATGAATAAAATGAAAGGAAACTAAAGCAACGGAAACGAAAGAAAAGGAAAGAAAAAGAAAATAATAGGAAAAAAGGAATGTAATGGAAATGGAAAGAAGGATCAGGTAAGAATATAAATGAAACGAAAAGAAAGAAAAAGAACAGAGAAGAACAAAAAAGAACAAAAAAGAAAGAAAGAAAGAAGGGAAATAAAATGAAATGAAAGAAGAGAAAAGGAAAGAAAAGGAAAGAAGAGAAAAGGAAAGAAAAGGAAAAGAAAGGAGAAGATAAGGAAAGGAAATAAAAAGGAAGAGAAGGAAAGAAAAGCAAAAAGAATAAATTGAGATGAAAGGAGAGAAAAGGAAATTAATGCAAAGGAAAGGAAAGGAAAGAAATACGTATGAAGACGACCTAAGAAGAATAAATAATTATCAACACTGAAACTATATTACTGAATGATGTAAAGAGGGAGGAAAAGGCAAAATGAATAGGAATGTATAGAAACCAAAACTATACAAAATATGGAAAAGAAAGGCAAATTTAAGAAATAGAAAAAAGGTAGGAAAATAAAATAAGGTTTTGTGGTTGAATTTCAACCACTGGGCGAACTCTAGTTTTTTTAAATATCCATACATACATTTAGGCGCAAGATCTTGTTTCTATACTTTTTATCAATTTTATTTCTTTCAAAGCTTCGTATTAAGCCAAATTAATAGAAACCCTCGTGAAGTGTGGACACCTTGCCGCGGTACGAGGGCTTAAGTCGATAGCCACAGGGCTACGCTGCCCTTGTGATCATAGCGCCGCCGGTACTACATCACGAGAGAAGCCAAGCCTCTCTGGCGCGACGACTAAGATCTTCCCCCTCCCAATCCAGGGTGTTATGCGACCACGTGCCCATTGGACGTTTGCAGCCGGGAGGCAAATCGTGGCTGTAATCGAACGGAGCCTCTCTGATACCGGGCCGCCTCGGAGAGTAACTATGGCCTTACCGCGGTATGGGGATCTGCCGCGGCGGACGATACATTCCCCATACTCTTCCTTTGACCCTAAACTGGCCTTGCCCGGCGAGGGGTCGTACGAACAAGATGATAAATAATAACAAAAACCCTAAAACTAAAGATACAACAATGTATACTGCACAGCAGAGGAGGAAAATGCTGGAGCAAGCGAGAACGCAACGTCGGAGGACAAACTCCATTTCTTTATCAGCCGAGAGATCGACACCAATGGCAACTATGAGTCGATTAGCTCTGGATATGTCACAAGGGGAACGCCTCAGGGTGGTGTTCTCTCCGCGCTTCTATGGAACCTCACTGTCAACTCGATGCTGCGAGACACAAGCTGGGGGCGGGAAGGTAGTGGCATATGCAGACGACTTAGCTATAGTATATAGGGGCAAATTCCCACAAACCCTGTGCGACTTGATGCAAGTAGCACTGCGAGAGGTTTCCTCATGGTGCTCGCGCTGCGGACTGAGCATCAACCCGGGAAAAGTAGAACTGGTTCTCTTTACCAACCGCTATAAGATACCACCGCTAATACTACCAAAACAGAATGACGTGCACCTGAACTTGGCTGACAAAGCCGGATCGGAGTCCCGCCACTCATGGCGGCACTTCCATTTATACTGATGGCTCGAAGCTAGACGGCAGAGTTGGAGGAGGGGTTTATTCAAAGGATCTGAACCTTGAGCTCTCCTTCAGACTACCTGATCACTGCAGTGTCTTCCAGGTTTCAGCAATCATGAACGCCGCGGCTTGGATAGGCTAACACACTATCGGACAGGACATTTTTATATTCAGCGACAGCCAGGCGGCCATCAAATCCCTTGGCTCTTATTCGTTCAACTCTGAACTGACGCTCAGCTGTCGTCGATCTCTACAAGAGATGTCCCAACAGAATCGCGTGAACTTCACATGGGTCCCGGGGCATAGGGACATTGAGGGAAATTGTAGGGCAGACGAACTTGCGAGGCAGGGCACGACCAAGCAGGTTCTTCGGGATAAAGAGCGCTTAGGTATGCCGTTTGCCACATGCAAGCTTATGCTGAAGGAGTACACACTCCGCCAAGCCAACGAAAGATGGCTGCAATCTCCAGGATGCCGGATATCCAAAGAAACCTGGCCGAAATGGGATCATAAAAGATCAAGACAAATTTATGCCCTAATGCCCATATTAATAGGCATATTAACTGGGCACTGCCTCATTGGTAGGCACGCAGAAAGACTAGGTGTGCCCTACCGACGATGCTGTAGGAGTTGTAAGGATGATGAGGCAACTGCCCGACTTTAAGTGGCGCGAGAATGCGCTTTTTGGGAGTTCCCTTCCTGGTTAGCCTACGCGAGGTCACGGAGCTGGACATAAAGGACCTGATGGCCTTCATCAAGTCATCTAAATGGTTCGAGGAGGAGTAACGGTGTCGGTATAGGAACGTCAGTCCCGGGATTCTGCTATGTGGAGAATTCCGTTAATACCGGGATTTTCCATATGGCAGGGTCCCGGAACTGACTTTCCTAGTGTTGGTGGTATCACAACGGGCCTTTTAATACTGGCCTAGGTGTGCCTCTGCGGCAGCCACTTGAACCTAACCTAACCAAATTAATAGGAAATTTCAAAATAAAAAAATTAAAATATTTTTCTATCACTTTTTTTATATATTTAAGTTAGCTCTCTATTTAAAAAACAAATAGAGAGAAACCCTAGTTCTAAGTACATTTCACACTTTTTTAATTATTCTGGATGAGGATGACTTTCAATATATTTAATGGAACGTAAAATGTAATCAGGAATAGGATGAATATATTTATTATTCGGATCTGGATGGTAACCATACTCATCGGCTGTATACGCCAAATCGACTTTTTCACCTTCGGGTGAGACAAATTCGAATTTACCATCCACTTTCCATACATCCTCGCCTTCCAAATGGCCCTGTTGTTGCAGTTTCACACCATTTTCGAGTTCAAGATAATATTGGAAATGATCAGGTTCAACATCTTGTTCTTGTTTGACTACTTTGGTGTCATAGTTGGCATAGGCAATGGCCAAAATGCATGCGAAAACAATCTTAAGTAAATTAAAAGATGTCGGTTATAGTCTATTGATCTACAAATGTTGCTGTTTAATACTCACAAGGAACTTCATTTTTATGAATTGTGCTTCACAGTGCTTTCTAAAAAACTTAAAGAGGAACTGATGCTTCGAAATATCAAAACCGACATATTTATACCAAATGACAAAAAGTGGTTCTACGACCTAATGTTTACTTGCCAGATGTTAAAACTTGCTAATAAATTTAAAAAATGCAAGCTCAAATAAAGGAAAGTGAGATAATCATAAATCTTAAAATGGGAATGAAATAAGAAATAGAGTTGCATATTTTTTTGTACATATATTAAGTTGTTCGTAAAATATTATTAATAGGGTGACTGATTTTCGCAAAAAAAATTGTCTTCAGGTGCTCAAGCAAAATGTTGATGTACATGTAAAAAAACAAATACCCTATTATTAATTTTAATTATTTTTAATTTTAATTTAGCCTTTAAAAAGTTCTTTTTTTCAAATTTTAAATTAAGTTTATTCAAAAAAAATATTTATTTTTTTTTTATTTTAACTAACGTTCATACATAAAGTGAATATTACAAGTTAAAACTTGAAAGGAAATTTTTTTCTTGCATGTAGATTTATATTTTAGTACTTGGGTGCCCGAGCTTGCTCGGTGCTATCAATTTAGCGCTAACTTTACTTAACCAAAATGATCCCAAAATGACCCAAAAATAATCCCAAAATAATCCTAAAATGAACCCAAAAACAGCTTTAAGTACTCCCAAAATGATACAAAGTTGAACTCAAAACGACCCAAAAATTATCCGAAAATGATCCCAAAATGACCCCAAACTGACACAATAATGATTCCCAAATGACCCCAAAAACACCCTTAAATGTTCCCAAAATGGCCCAAAAATTATTCCAGCGCTAACTTACTTTTCCAAAATGACCCAAAAATAATGCCAAAAGAATCCTAAAATGATCCCAAAAAGACCCTTAAATACTTCCAAAATGATACGAAATTGAACCCAAAACGACCCCAAAATGATCTTAAAATGATCCCAAAATGACCAAAAACTGATCCAAAAATGATCCCGAAATGATCCCAAAATGACTCAAATATGATCCGAAAATTACCCCAAAATTGTCCCAAATTAATCCAAAATTTAACCCAAAAATATTCCAAAGTGACCCCTGAATGATCTCAAAATGATCCTTAAATAATCCAAACTTCATAATTTAAAAAAATTGAGATAGGTGGCAACCCTGTAAACCGCCCCAGGTCGCAACCCCCAAATGGATAGCCTTAGATCCAACTATACTATCTAAATCGGTCAAGCGGTTCCCAAGATAGTATGGATATACAAATAAACAAATGTACAATTAAACAAATATACAAATATACAAATATACAAGTTTACCTTGTTTAAAGTTATAAGATTTGATAAAAAAGGGGCCCACCCTAATATCCATAAAAATTTATAGTGCACTATATTTAAATATTTTTGGATAAATATCACAAAACCAGTAAGTTGCATATTAAAAAGTCAAGCATATCGCAATCACTTCTAAAAGAATATTGAATAAAAAATTATCGAGTTCTATCAAATTAAAGTAAAACCTAATTTGAATTAACATTTATTGTTCAACTTCGAGATGTTTGTTATGTAATCTACACCATTCAAGTCGGATTTTAGAAAGCGTTAGTTGGATTTTAGAATTGTCAATTGGATTTTGGAGAGCGTTAATTGGATTTTAGAATTGTCGATTGGATTTCAGAAAGCGTCAATTGGATTTTAGAAACCAAGAATTTAAATTTTTTCGGTTTTCTAAAATCCCACTGACTTTTTTTTCTTAAAATCCAATGGAGAATTCGAAAATCCAATCGAAGCCTTCTTAAATCCAATTGACGCTTTTTAAACTCCAACTTGAAATTGTGTAGAAGTAGCTGAATTATTTAAAAATCTTCGAAGTTGATTTATCCTTTCATTAAAAAGTAATGTTTAATAATAGTACAAAGAGAGGCATCTATGGCAATGAGGGCAAAAAACTAAAGTTATTTTTGAGAAGTTTTCAGAAGAGCGGTTTGAAAGTTTTCACCCTTATCTGGAGTTATGGATTCGAGATGAACAGATATTATCCCACCCAAAAGTAGACCCCGCGAACTTCCAATCCTTCTATTTTTCGTCTCAAATTTCAGGGCATACCTCCAAAACCTGCTGAGATACTTTAACTAATCACAATGCTTATAATTGAGCACTCCAAATTTTTGGTCACATATTGGTCGATAAGTCTGAAACCGGCCAAGTTATCAAAAAAAAAAAAATATCTTACATTAAGAGTTGAACGTCTAGATACTAACACAATGGTGAAAGTTTCATTGAACTATATTCAGCAATTTACTGGGGAGACGACCACAAACATGCAGAAAGATAGGCAGAAAGACAGAAGGACTGACAAAAATTCTAAAATCGGTTGATTTAGATTCTATTGGCTTAATAATTACTATCAGATCCGGCAGAAGTGACCTCTATCTACTCTGTTTTCCGTCTTAAATTGTAGATCATATCTTCCTGTGATAATTTATCACATCGCTTACGACACCACTCACTAGTACCTTTCATTTGATACCCATATTATACCAACACCTTTTTGGTCACCCCTGTTCACATATTGGTCGATATGCTGTTAGCCACCGACGCACAGTGGGAAATAATTGAAGTTTACTGTTCACAATCCACTACAGGCTCCATTTTTCATCCGATTTTGATAATTTTTGAAGTTAACTTCTTAGGCGGCGATATGAAGTTTTGACTGAGAGTAAAATTTGAGAAAATGGCTGATGATGCAATGGAAAATATGCAACGGAAATTGAAATTGTCGCCGACTTTCAGGCGTATCTTGCAGATTTTCAGGCGTAGGCGATTTTCACCTCGATGTTTAGCTGTGCATATCAAATAGGAAGTGAAATTCTAGCTAACGTTGCACAAACTGTAATAGTTGGGCCGAGCAGAATTCATGGGTATTGCCACTTATGGCGGTTTACAGCGTTGCCACCTATCCCAATTTTTTTAATATAGAGCTAGATATGCCAATATGGATATCAAATGAAAGGGTTTTTCGACCGTATTCCAAATAAGATAATTTAAAGCGTTGTTGCCACTAAGGGTTGCCACCTAATCGCAATTTATTTATTTTTTCGTATATCTCGGGAACTGCTGGGCCGATTTGCGCAAAATTGTGCACATAGACAATTTGATTCATTCTAAGATTATATACATGGGTGTTGCCACTTAGGGCGCTTGACAGGGCTGCCACCTATCCCAATTTTTTTGAAATATAGAGCTAGATATGCCAATATGGGTATCAAATTGAAGGTATTCTCGGTCGTATTCCAAATATGACCATCTCACGCAGGGTTGTCAAGTAACCGCATTTTACAACCCCTTTTACAACTCTCCTTCCTATCTTTCTTCGCCTTCTCCCTCCCTTTTTCTCTTCATTCTCCTCTTTCCTTCTACCACGCCCCTCTTCCTCTATATCCCATTCGTATTGGCCCCCGTTAATTTAGGCATAATTCTACACACGTACCGTAGATATTTGAAGGAAAACGCACCATGTGTAAGATATTTTCGAATTGATCGGTTCCCTGGTTGACTTTCCGTAAGTAAGAAATTGTGAAGCTAAACCATTCTCGAATACACCTTATTCATATTTCGTTATTTCTGAATTTAAGAAGTTAACTTCTTTCACGTGTACTGGCTAAACGCGTTTTTTTTTAATGAAAGAATTTGAGATTCGCAGGGGGCATAGCTGAGCCCGATTTTGATTTTTGATTTTTGGGAAAACGGTAAATTTTGAAAACACGATATTATCCTGCTTCAGTGAGCAAAGTTTTTTTAAAAAACTTTTACAAAATGAAGGTTAAAATAATACCAATCAAAAAAATTATCATTTGAAAATTTTGAATACACTGAAAAAAATTATTCACAAAAAATATTTTTTTTTTTTAATTTGAGTATGCAGTATTAAAGATCATTAAGTTTTAGTATAATAAAGTGAAAATTTTAAGTAGCTACCTATTAACGTTAACATACCGACAAAAAAAAACAGAGAGAATTGACCACTGTTGCTTGCTATTGAGCGACTGAGCATAACAAACAACATCTATTGATTGGTCAGTGCGATCATAGCGCTCTCACCAGCGCAGCAACAATTTCATTTTTCGAAAGGCCAACCAAAGATCGTAATAATTTGTGTGAATTTGGTTCTCAGATTTTTGGACAATTGTTTCACTAGGTGACTGGGCTTGCTATAAATAATTAAAAAAAAAAATAAAACTAATGGCGGCGATATACCAACAGGTTATCACAACCTCTAACGAGACTTTTAGCCGAGCTGCTCTTTCCAACTTGTGGTGTATTTTGCCAACTCCGAACGGCACTTGCAAAGTAAATGAATTTTTTGCTGAGAAGCTTCTCATGGCAGAAATACACCCTACTGCCGAGGGGCGACCCAGTTTAGAAAAATTCTTTTTCTAAATAATTTTTGATGTTACTTTTGCCGGGCATCGAACCGCCACAACTTGGTGTAGAAGGCCGAACACTTAACCGCTACACCACGGCGGCCGCTATAAATAATTACTAGTCGTATTGTGCCTTTCTTCGAATTTAATATTCACCAGGCATTTGAGTTTGAGTGTTCAACCAAGATCAACATTACATTGGAAGCTAATTGAACTACCAGTAAACTATAAAAACATTAACTATTTTATCACATTTTTTTGTATGCAAATCTGCAAAAACAATCGCAGATACATTTATTTTATTTATGTGTAACTATGACATAAATAAATCATTCGATGATAAGCCGCTGCTGTCAAGTTGGCAAAGAAGTGAATTAAATTAAAATCTTTGCGTGTATTTTTCTTTTTCCAAAAAAAAAGAGTTGCATTTAAAGCAGTCATAGCCACGTGCGACACTTTTGGCTCGCTTTTCACAAGAAAAGTACGAAGTATCGGGATAATCTCCGTCTGTGTATCCATAGCATTAGTTCAATAATAATTCATTCGAGTAAATTTTTGTAATTCCAGCAACGATGTTGTTGTAGAAAGTATGCCGTTGTTGTTGTATGGCTCAGTAGGACGAAATCCCTGGCTCCCCTGATTTAAACGGTAACAGTATATTTATATGAACATAAAATTAATGTATTTATAAAATGGTCATAAAAGTAGCTACACAGGCGTGGTTGAAATTTTTTTGATACAATGTTAAAAATTGAAGTCTTAATTTGAAACTCTCAGGACTGCATAATATTGTGCAAAAGTGTACAACGAAAAATAAGGTTTCAGTTTCCAAGCTTTTTACTAGACTAAAAAAGTACCCTGCTAGGTGATATAAGAGATTATAAGGCTACTTCTCGATCTTTTACATCTCGGCGGCGCTATTTAGTAACTTCTTCAATTAGAAGATGCAAACGACATTTGAAAAAAATCGGTTCCATTAAAAATAACGAAATAGTTTATCAGAAGCAACATAACTGAGTAATTACATTGAATATCAATTTAATGGATAATTTATATTGTGTATGTGTATGTTTGAGTGAGCAAATACCCTGCAGGGATAGCAATACGAAATGAAAAAAAAAGAAAATTTATAAAACTATATAAAACAAAATAAAATTGAAAAATAAAAAATAAAATAAATAAAACAAAATAATATAAAATAATATAAAATTAAATTAAATTAAATAAAAAATATATAAAATAAAAAAAATATAAAATTAAATTAAATTACAAACCACAAACGAAAGAGTAATCGTTGCTCCGATTAACCAGAAGCCCACTAGCTGATAACTAGACAAAGATTTTCCCAACAGGGTATTACTTCAAACATCATATACTTAGATGCAACACTAAATTATGAAATTGCCAAGATTTAACATCCAAAATATAGATATTAACTTATGGTTTAACGCTTGTATGTGAATTTATGACAGGTGTCAAAAAACTTTATAAATTTTATAAAATTTGTAAATGCCAAAACTGACAAATTGCTATTAAAATCCAAATAATTACCGACAACAAATCGATGAGGACCTTGAAATTAAACACACCGAGGTGGCAAAGTTACATACCAGCATGTCCGAACTTCAGAATAACCACAACAGACAATTATTATGGGTTTGGATGGATGTACAAAACTACATACGTAAGAATTCACAAATTGCGATGAATCTGCTGAAAAACCCGCAAGTGCAAGTGATAAATATATTTTTGCTAAAGTACTGTTATTTAATTTTACGAACACAAAGTAGTGGTACCTTAGCTATTCTAGCTACAAAAACATGTTTAAGTTGATATCGCATACTGAGGTTGAGCAACTACAAATTGAAACTATTAATTGCGATTACTGTATTTCATTAGTATATATTTGAATACTTTACTTGGCTTTACGGTCCTAATAACAAAATAATCACAAAGTAGTTTTTTTGAAAAATTGCAAATAATACAAGGAATGCGTGTAATTGCTTCATTTACTTTTTTATTCAGAATTTCGGCCGCCTCTTTTTACCAGCTCAAGCAGATGACTAAATGATTGACTGTCTGCATCAGCTTATCGTTCACCTGTCAAGTGTATCTGCGCTAAGTTATAACTATTCGTCAGTAATGCGATGAGCTGGCATGTTGAACAGTGGTATAATTTGGAAAGAATGTTGATTGAAAATGTTTTTTCTAAATGAAAAAAAAAATATATAGTCATTCAAAAAAAACTAAATAAAAAAATAATAAAAGAAAATAAAATAAAATTAAATTAATTAAATAAAAAAAAATAAAATAATTAAAGTATGTGAAAAGTAAGATAAATTATAAAAAATAAAATAAAATTAAAATAAAAAAATAAATATAATAAAATAAAATAAAATAAAATAAAATAAAAAAAATAAAATAAAATAAAATGAAATAAAATAAAAAAAAATAAAATAAAATAAAATAAAAATAAAAAAATAAATATAATAAAATAATATAAAATAAAATAAAAAAAAATAAAATGAAATAAAATAAAATAAAATAAAATAAAATAAAATAAAATAAAATAAAATAAAATAAAATAAAATAAAATAAAATAAAATAAAATAAAATAAAATAAAATAAAATAAAATAAAATAAAATAAAATAAAATAAAATAAAATAAAATAAAATAAAATAAAATAAAATAAAATAAAATAAAATAAAATAAAATAAAATAAAATAAAATAAAATAAAATAAAATAAAATAAAATAAAATAAAATAAAATAAAATAAAATAAAATAAAATAAAATAAAATAAAATAAAATAAAATAAAATAAAACAAAATAAAATAAAATTAAATAAAACAAAACAAAATAATTAATGTATGTGAAAGTAAGATAAATTATAAAAAATAAAATAAAATAAAATAAAATAAAATAAAATAAAATAAAATAAAATAAAATAAAATAAAATAAAATAAAATAAAATAAAATAAAATAAAATAAAATAAATTAAAATAAAATAAAATAAAATAAAATAAAATAAAATAAAATAAAATAAAATAAAATAAAATAAAATAAAATAAAATAAAATAAAATAAAATAAAATAAAATAAAATAAAATAAAATATAATAAAATAAAATAAAATAAAATAAAATAAAATAAAATAAAATAAAATAAAATAAAATAAAACAAAATAAAATAAAATACAATACAATACAAAAAAAATAAAGTAAAAGAAAACAAAAAAAAAACACAAAAATAAAAAAATTAAATTAAATTAAAAAATATACTCTTCTGTTTGCTTTTTGACTTGTAGTCTATGGCTGTAAGTACCGACGGTATTGTGAAGCAATTTTCGGATTGTATGAATCCGGGAAGAAAAGTCCATCAAGAGATGTAATTCCAGTATCATCGAAACATATGTCGGCTTGTCTGGTTCCTGAAGCGAGTGGGTAAATTTCTCTCAAAATCATCTTCATGAAAGGTATAATTAAATTAAATTAATTTAAACTAAGGCAGTGTGGTTTAAAATTGCACTGAAAAACCGGGACTAAATGAAATTACGTTAAATTAAATTTAATTTAATTACAATAAATTGAATTAATTAATTAAATTTGATTTCAGTACAAGTATTCCAGGCACCACTCTTTCCTTCCGCTACACTGTGCATAGCTTCTCTGTACGACATTGTACTTTTGCATATTATGTGGTTAACACAATTGTGACCATATCACTATTACATGAATACACAAACACACACATATGTATGTATATCAAAATAAATATAATGCGCTATAAATTTGCCGGTTAGCGCTGTTTTGAATTTGGCTTTAACTTCCTTTTATGCTAGCACCAACTACAAAGTCACTACCACAAAGTCAGCGGCAGCGGCTTTTCTTGTCGCCGTCGATCTTGCTGCTGTCACATTTATTCTTGTCGCTAATATCCGCCAACTCTTCTCCTACACACCTCCAAATGTATGTAAAACTCACGACGCTTTTGTTGCTGCCCGCATCACAAAATCAAGAAACCAATGAAACAATTCATTTAATTGTATACGTAAATATGTTTGTAGTACTTTGTAATGCGCGCAAAAGTTCAAGTGAATCTTCACCTAAAGGCAGGCACGCCACAAAGTGCTCAAGTATACGTCTCTATTTTCTCGGTATAAATATTCCTGTACATTCTGCTTGCCACACAGTAACCAATAAAGCTTAGACTTTTGAAGTGCTGTGCGAAATTTACGATAAACGTGTAGAAGCCGATTAAAGTGTAATATCCTTACAAAAGGATACAACAAAGTACCAGCAAACAACAAAGTACCAGCAACTAACTGAAAAAAGTGAAAAAAAAAAATAAATAATTATGAAAATAATTGTAAGTGATAAATACATAAATTAAAGGAAAAAAAATGGGTTTAAAAAAGGAGATTTCTGTGACAATTATAGAGAATAGCCAAATTTGAGTTGTGACAAAAAATTGAATATTAAAAAACTAAATGAAAAACTAATCGGTGATAACGGTTATCCGTGTTCTGAATCCGATCCTTAAAGAGTTTTGATTAATAATATTTATAATATTGCCTTAATCAAAATAGGCGATTTTTCTCCTACACTTATGCCAACTAAGATTGTTTTAAGCAGAGTTGCCACCTAACCGAATTTTATTCATTCCTGCGAATTAGATGAAATTTGGTATTATTTCTAATATTTTTTACTTGGGTGTTGCCACTTGAGGGCCGCCATGGTGCAACATGAAAAATTATTTAGCAAAAGAATTTTTCTAAACGGGGTCGCTTCTCGGAAGTAGTTTGGCCAACTCTCCGGCTGTATTTCTGCGATAAAAAGCTTGTTAGCAAAAACACATTTCGGTTCCGTTCGGAGTCGGCCAAAAACTGGAGGTCCCGCCAACTTGTATGATCTGTATAAGCGGTGCGTTAAGAACAACGCCCAACGAGACACTCTAGGCCATTCTGGATATTTTCCCACTCGATCTGGAAGGGCACCGGGTAGCAGCAGCATCGGCTCTGCGTCTAAGGGAAACGTCCGGGTGTGGCGCAAGCAGTACTGGACACTTCAGTATTTTGGGATCCTACAGTTTTTTTCCGAGCACTGATCGTTGTGCGACGACAGCAGTCGGAGATAGCGTTTTTAAAATAAACATTTCCAGCAGGGAAGAATGGGAGAGGGCGGATCGGAATCCCGCTCCTCATAGCGGTACTTCCATTTATACCGACGGCTCGAAGTTAGACGGCAGAGTTGGAGGAGGGGTTTATTTAAAGGAGCTGAACCTTGAGCTCTCCATCAAACTACCTGATCACTGCAGTGTGTTCCAGGCTGAAGTTTCAACACACTATCGGACAGGATTTTGTTATTCTCAGTGACAGCCAAGCGGCCATCAAATCCCTTGGCTCTTACTCGTTCAACTCTGAACTGACGCTCAGCTGTCGTCGATCTCTACAAGAGATGGCCCAACAGAACCGCGCGAAGCTCACATGGGTCCCGGGACATAGGGATATTGAGGGAAATTGTAGGGCAGACGAACTTGCGAGGCAGGGCACGATCAACCAAGTTCTTCGCGATAAAGAGCGCTTAGGTATGCCGTTTGCCACATGCAAGCTTATACTGAAGGAGTACACACTCCGCCAAGCCAACGAAAGATGTCTGCAATCTCCAGGGTGTCGGATATCCAAACAAACCTGGCCGAAATGGGATCATAAAAGATCAAAACACATTTATGCCCTAAGGAGAAGAGATATTTCCATATTAAAAGGTGTATTAACTGGGCACTGGCTCATTGGTAGGCACGCAGAAAGACTAGGTGTGCCCTAACGACGATACTGTAGGAGTTGCAAAGATGACGAGGAGGAGGAAACAGTGGAGCACCTCATATGCAACTGCCCGGCTTTAAGTGGCGCACGAATGCGCTTTTTGGGTGTGCCCTTCCTGGTTAGCCTACGCCAGGTGACGGAGCTGAACATAAAGGACTTGATGGCCTTCAGCAAGTCATCTAAATGGTTCGAGGAGGAGTAACGGTGTCGGTTTAGGAGCATCAGTCACGGGATTCTGCTATGTGGAGAATCGCGATAATAAAGGGATTTGAAATATCACAGGGTCCCGGAACTGACTTTCCTAGTATTGGTGGTATCACAACGGGCCTTTTAATACTGGTCTAGGTGTGGCACTGCGGCAGCCACTTGAAACTAACCTACCCTATGATAACCTGTTGGTATATCGCCCTCATTCGTTTTTTTTGTATTAGTTGCCACTTGGGGGGATTTACAGGGTTGCGCCTAAACAATTTTCGGACGTTAAGATATTTTCAAATAGGGTTACCACCTATTTCATTCTTTCCTTCGCATATCGTCTAAAGCGATTTTACTAAAATTTGGCATATAGAGAGTATGCTTCATTCTAAGATTACCAACTCGGGTGCTGCCACTTGAGTTGTTTTATTAATGAAGAGCGTTTTTGGCCATTTTCAACTAAATAATTTTAAGAAACTTTTGGGACCAAAATTCGCGAAAAAATACTCGACAGTTTCCCAAACTGATAGCAAAAGGATTCCAAAAATTGTTTCAAACTGCTTCATTCAATGATTAACAACTCGGGTGTTGCCACATGAAGTAGTTTACAGATTGCCCCCTATTTGAATTTTTTTTTAATGAAAGGCGTTTTACGCCGTTTTCAACTATATAATTGCAAGATAATTCTGGAATACCTTTCGGGACCAAACTGCTCCAACAAATAGTCGAAAGTTTGCTAAACTGACCGCAAAAGGATCGCAAAATTGTTCCAAACTGACCCTAAGGTGCCTGCAAAATTGCTGAAAAAAATCTCAAAATAACCTCATCGTCATCATTTTCCCCAAAATGATCTTAAAATGTTCCCCAAACTCGTTCAAAAAGTTTCTAAAATGACCCCAAAATGATCCCAAAACAGTCCCAAAATGTCCCCTTTTTCGGTCACTGTTCGCTATGTTCAGGAAAAAAGCTTATACTGACTAAAAACATAATAATTTATTTTTTTATCTTCAACATCTATTATTATTAAAATGTTTTTTTTTTCTTTCAGATCAGTTTCTTATTCGCTTTGTTGCTCGAAACAACACTGGCGCGTCCGCAAGGTCCAACCAAAGAGCCAATTCCCATCATACGACAAGAGCAAGAGGTCAATTTTGATGGATCATATAAATATTCGTATGAAACAGGCAATGGCATAACAGCGGAGGAGGAGGGTTATTTGAAAAATGCTGGCTCTGAAGCAGAGGGACAGGTAAAGTTCTAGCGAATTATGCAAAATATAATTGAAGCTCCAACCAAAATATGTTGCAAGCATAAAAAGCACTTTGCCTATATGTATTTGTGTGTGCATACAAATTGTACATCTAATTATATTAATCGATGCGCAAATTACTAATTTACTACATGTCACAACAACAACAATAAATCAATGTGACCTGATCTGCGCTCTGACCATAAAATACCGGTTCACGAACTCGTACACGCTCCGACGCACCCATTCCTCGCATGTCAAGTGTAGTGCTAAAAGAAAAATTGCTGAAGAAGCGATTCTTTGTGCTAGAGACCAGCTTAGACGCCGATAGCAATCCGCAAACGCCCATAAAAATGTGTTGCTTTACTGCCAATAACATAAATTGAACATTAAATCAATGGGAAATTACTCTTGCCACATTGCAATTATGCAGATCAACGTCTAAGCTCATATCGACAGTTGTGTGAGTGTGTGTGTGTGTTTGTGCAAGTATGTACGTGCATATAATTTGGTACGGCTTTGGCCAAAGCTGTGTAGGCGTTTGACACGTGAATTGAAGAATCACTGTGGCAAATTCCGTTTCGTGAGCTTCTAGCGTTGGGCCAATCTGTTTTGACCCAATAACATTTTAAATATTTCGGAATCAACCAAAGGCAAGAAAGGACAGATTTACAAAGCAAGAAGTTAGCTGTCAACAAACGATACTAAAAGCAACAACAAAATGCTTGGGATTTCATTGTGTGCTCTGAACTCCCAGGTGAGATGATCAATTTCTATATTATTTCACTAATGTGAGGTCAACATGGCAGTTTGGGTGAGGAGGAAAGCTGCCTACAGCAATGCGATGCGATGAGATACGTGCTTGTACTTTTGTGTACAGTCAGTAACAAGAAAAATGGGACGATACGGTTGAAAATTTTTTTTTGGATGAATTAAATAATAAAATAAATTAAAAAAATTAAATTAAATATACTAAAATTACCATAGAATTAAATTAAAATTAAAAAAATTAAAAAAAGAAATAAAATAAAATAAAAAATAAATAAAATAAAATGAAATGAAAAAATAAATTAAATAAAATTAAATTAAATTATATTAAATTAAATTAAACTAAATTTAATTTAATGAAAAAAAATAATAAAAATAAAATACAATGAAAAAAATAAAATAAAATAAAATAAAATAAAATAAAATAAAATAAAATAAAATAAAATAAAATAAAATAAAATAAAATAAAATAAAATTAAATAAAATAAAATAAAATAAAATAAAATAAAATAAAATAAAATAAAATAAAATAAAATAAAATAAAATAAAATAAAATAAAATAAAATAAAATAAAATAAAATAAAATAAAATAAAATAAAATAAAATAAAATAAAATAAAATAAAATAAAATAAAATAAAATAAAATAAAATAAAATAAAATAAAATAAAATAAAATAAAATAAAATAAAATAAAATAAAATAAAATAAAATAAAATAAAATAAAATAAAATAAAATAAAATAAAATAAAATAAAATAAAATAAAATAAAATAAAATAAAATAAAATAAAATAAAATAAAATAAAATAAAATAAAATAAAATAAAATAAAATAAAATAAAATAAAATAAAATAAAATAAAATAAAATAAAATAAAATAAAATAAAATAAAATAAGATAAAATAAAATAAAATCATATAAAATAAAATAAAATAAAACAAAATAAAATAAAATAAAATAAAATAAAATAAAATAAAATAAAATAAAATAAAATAAGATAAAATAAAATAAAATAAAATAAAATAAAATTAAAATAAAATAAAATAAAATAAAATAAGATAAAATAAAATAAAGTAAAATAAAATAAAATAAAATAAAATAAAATAAAATAAAATAAAATAAGATAAAATAGAATAAAATAAAATAAAATAAAATAAAATAAAATAAAATAAAATAAAATAAAATAAAATAAAATAAAATAAAATAAAATAAAATAAAATAAAATAAAATAAAATAAAATAAAATAAAATAAAATAAAATAAAATAAAATAAAATAAAATAAAATAAAATAAAATAAAATAAAATAAAATAAAATAAAATAAAATAAAATAAAATAAAATAAAATAAAATAAAATAAAATAAAATAAAATAAAATAAAATAAAATAAAATAAAATAACATAAAATAGAATAAAATAAAATAAAATAAAATAACATAAAATAGAATAAAATAAAATAAAATAAAATAAAATAAAATAAAATAAAATAAAATAAAATAAAATAAAATAAAATAAAATAAAATAAAATAAGATAAAATAAAATAAAATAAAATAAAATAAAATAAAATAAAATAAAATAAAATAAAATAAAACAAAATAAAATAAAATAAAATAAAATAAAATAAAATAAAATAAAATAAAATAAAATAAAATAAAATAAAATAAAATAAAATAAAATGAAAAAATATAATAAAATAAAAAAAACGGAAAGAAAAATAAAAATAAAATAAAAAAAATTAAGCCAAAAAAGAAGATAAAATAAAACAAAATAAAATAAAGTAAAAAAATAAAAAAAAAATATAAAATAAAATAAAAGTAAAATAAAATAGAAAAATAAAATAAATTATAAATTAAATAAATTAAAATGAAAAAATTAAATTAAATTAAATTAAATGAAAAAAGTTAAATTAGATAAAATGAAACAAAAAAATCAAATGAAAAATTTAGATAAAAGGAAAAACATAAAATAAAATGAAAAAAATATTAATAAAATAAAATAATATTAAAAAATGAAATAAAATTGAATTAAGAAAATAAATAAAATGAAAAAATAAAAAATAAAACAAAATAAAATAAAATTAAAATAAAAAATGAAATAAAATAAATAAATTGAAAATTAAACTAAATGAAATAAATAAATTAAATGGAATAAATAATAAAATAAATAAAATGAAATAAAATTAAATAATAAAAAAAAAACAAAATAAAAAAATTATATTAAATTAAATTAAATTAAAAAAAAAAAAAAATAAAAATAATAAAAATGTTTACTAAATGAAAAAAAAAAACAGATATTGTGTCATTTCGACCATCAGTGACTGTATGTTTAGCAAAGCACTACTGCATAAATCGCGGTGTGGCTAACACGACTTCAGCTCAATGATTCGTCGATTACGAGAAGTGCAGTTCATTGATTCAAAAAATTCAGCAAAGCTTTGCGTTGCTTTTTTAACTGTAATCCAGATTGACGGATGTACGGGTTTGAATAGGGAAGAGCAGTGTTGCCAAGGCACATCGCTACAACAATCCACAATAGTCACGACTTGTTGTTTACACAAAATTAGCCCTTAGTAAATTGTAAAACATACATACATACGCACATATGTTTCACAATAGAATAAATTTGCTTTTCTTTTAATTTTTGTCTCCTATACAGTCAGCTCAGGGCTTCTTCTCATATACCTCACCTGAAGGTATACCCATACGCATTACATATTTAGCCGATGAGAATGGCTTCCAACCGCAAGGTGATCATTTACCAACACCGCCACCAATTCCACCAGCAATACAAAAGGCGCTTGCATACTTGGCTACAGCACCACCTCCACCGGAACAAACAAATTCATTTGCGGGCAATCGAAGGGGTTAAGAGTTTAGTTAACGGAAAGCTGTAAATAATAGCATCTAGAAACAAAAACAACAACACACACACATACAAAAATGGAAAACTATGAACACACACATATATCACTGTGATGTTTGGACAGTGATAATTTAGAGATTAGAGATTTAAGGTGAAAGAAAACGAAATTGGATTATTTGATATTCATACGTAAAAGATGATAACAAAAATTGTGATTTATATGAAAATACTCATTCAACGAAATGTAAATAAAAATAAAAAAGTAAATTGATAGCCATGGTAAATTTTTATGTCAACACAGAAATTCAACGGGGAATCACTCTTTAAAGTCTGTTTCGCGATGTCACCGGTGAGTATCGAACAGTGATGCAAAACATGGCCTCTCAACACCAAAAAGGAAGGTAAAAGCGTAACAGCTTGGTAGGATAGAAGAAAGTTTTGGTACAATATCGCCTGTTCCAAAGTAAAGAGATGTAACTCGAAATTTTCATTTTTTAGAATTCCTCAAGCGGACCACCTAACAATAAAATACCACCAAAGGTCGCGATAAATATTGGATGGTTACCGAGATATACGGGTCTGCATTCGCAATTTTTTTGTCTAAGCCTTTTTTTTCTTCAAATTTGAAGTCATGACAATTTAGTACTAAGAAAAATGGAAACCATTTTCAAAAGTATTTTTTCCGTTGTTTTAGAATATAAATGAAAATAAATTTTATTGAAAAATTTTACTAAAAATTTTAGAAAAAATTTGATCATTTTTTTTAATTTGGACATTTTTATAATTTTTTTTTAATTTTTTGATCTTTTCCTTTAAAATGATATCTTTTTTGTAAGGGACCTCGAAAATTTCTTCAATGAATTGTTATCTTATACGGCTGATACATTAGCGCGAATTCCGAATTAACTGCGCTTTTGGGAGTTAACTTGAGCATAATCTTCATTATAAACTCCCAAAAATTAAGAAGATTTGAGCAGTTTTAAAAAATTTGCACTGGCAACACTCTGTACATAAATAGACAACAACACCAAGAAACACTAGGAAATTAAGTGTAGCTGACAGATAGGCGTCGCGCTGGTTTCTAAGATCCGACTTTCGACAACTAGATGTCGCTGAGGTAGGTAAGAATATAGTGCAATAACAACCAAAGTAGTAAATCTCAATGCTGTTAATCTTTATTTTTGTGTGTATCAGGGAAAATTTGGATCTGATTAAAGAAGATTTATTGGAGATAATCTCCGTGTGTGTATCCATAGCATTACTGACTACATCTTTGCTTATTATTGTCAGCCTAAAAGTATACTATATAATAAATTGACACATTGACACAAATTTAAACAGCATATTGGTTAACATAATAAAGGGTAAGTGAAAAAGTTTTTTTTGAAAAAGAGTGAAACTATTTTTCAGAGTTCTTATATTCACTTCACAGAGAATTGAACTCAGGTGTCTTGAGCGATCAACCCAGATGTCCACCATGATGTCATCGCAACTTATGCTTGCCAGCGTCTAAACACAGCTTGGTTGTGCTTTCAGCGAGAATTGTGCTCACAATATTTGACTGCTGAACGCAAGTGTCTACCATGATACCATCGTGTACTTATGCTTGCCGGCATTTAATTACAGCTTTGTTCTATGACAGTAATGACAGTGTACAGGCTCGGTGCACAGCGCAGCAATTTCGTCCAATTTCATCAGATATACTCCCTAAAATTTGTGATTCTACCGTCATCAGTTTAAAAGTTATGACAAGTCGAATTTTCGAAACGAAAAATTTTTCAAGTACGATTGCCACCTAGGGTTGCCACCTTACGGCATTATATTTGTATATCCGGACAATTTCGGGAACCGCTGGACCGATTTGGATGAAATTTGGTATATACATAGTATGTTTGTCTCTAGGACTATCCACTTGGTGGTTACGGCTTGGGGGGTGTACAGGGTTGCCACCTATCTCAGTTATTTAAATTATGGAGTTAGATATTCCAATATGGGTATGAAATGAGAGGTATTTTCGCCGACATACCAACTAAAATATTTTCAAGTAGGGTAGCCGCCCAGGGCTACCATTTTTCCGTATTGTATTTGTATTGTATATTTTTGGAATCATATTTGGATTATTTTAAGATTATTTTGAGATCATTTAGTGGTCACTTTGGAATAATTTTGGGGCTATTTTGAAAACATTTTGGGTTCAGTTTTGCATTAATTTGGGACAATTTTGGGGTAATTTTCGGATCATTTTGGGATAATTTTTGGGTCATTTGAGGGTATTTTTGGGGTCGTTTTGGGATTATTTTAGGATTATTTTGGGAACATTTTTGGATCATTTTAAGATATATTTAACAGTGTTTTTGGGATTATTTTGGAATAATTTTTGGATCATTTTAGGGTTATTTTAGGTCATTTTGGATTCATTTTCGGATCATTTTTGGGTAATTTTTGGGTCGTTTTGGGTTCAATTTCGTATGATTTTGGGAGCATGTAAAGGTCTTTTTGGGATCATTTAATGATTATTTTGGGATTATTTTTGGGTCATTTTGGGATCATTTTGGGATCATTTTGGGTAAGTAAAGTTAGCTCTAAATTGGTAGCACCGAGCAAGCTCGGTCACCCAGGTACTTTAAGTTAAAACGCACCGATATAGCGGGTATGCATATCAAATTTCGAACCTGCAATTTTTTCTATACATATTTGGGACAGTCTAATATACAGATTTTCTTTTTTTTTGGCTCAATCCAAAAAATGTTTTTCCAACTATTTTCGGTCCCTGAATCAAAAGTGTTAATTAAGCCTCTTTACTGGGGCAGAAGAACATATTAGCTCAATTAAACGATTTTGTGATAATTTTAGAGAATTATTGTGACACCACCCCATACAAAAGCCATAACTTGAAGCCATTTCAAATACATAGCTGACATGATTTGTGAAGAAGATTTAGAAAACATTGCAATATTTATAATGATCTGCGCTGTCAATGATTAGAATGAGTTTTTGCAATATTTGCGATTGTTGCGCATCAACGGCTCATCAACGCCAACGACATCAATATCAACATCATAAAATGTGGCATTTTATTGGTGCAAGTACTAAGTGTGCGCACAGCGAAACTAGATTGCAATTGGCGTATTTCCCATTTGTTGATTATTAGCTATGCCTAACGTGACGACAGCGCTTACGTTGAAGAGCAATCACTGACAATCAAAATAGTGATTCGTCTATAAAAGCAACAACTTGACTGATTTTCATGCTCATTTGGTATATTTTAAACGTAAAACAAAGTCATGAAGCCCACGGCAGCGGTAAGTAAGCGCGCATCACCCAATCAACTCGACTAGTGAAGATTACGCGATACGAAGGATTTGAAAATAATAAACTCTCAATTACAGTTAGTCGCTACACTACTCGTTGTAGCAACAGTACTAATCGCTAGAGTTGAAGCGCAGGGTGATGGACGTTATAGACCACCAACAACAACACGTGCACCCGGTGCCAGAGGTGGGGGTGGAGGTGATGGTCGTTATAAACCCGTTAACGATGGTCGATATCGTGGTGCCAATGATGGACGCTATCGCGGAGGAAATGATGGAAAATATGTACATAAAGATGTGCCATATGTGCATGATGCACGACTAGACGCTGGCTATCAAGGTGATAAAGATCGTTTTGGACCTGGTGGTGGCGGAGGTGGTGGTGATGGTAGAGGTGGTGGTTCCGGTGGTGCTGGAGCGGGTGCAAATGCTAATGGTGGTGGTGCAAAAAAAACTAGTAATGGGGCTGCAAAAAGAAACGGGGCTGTGGTCATATCTACAACATCTCCACCAAGAACTACATCAGCACCAAGGCCAACAACTACAACTACACTACTCCCACCATTACCAACGGGTACTGGAACGGGTAAAGGTGGTAATGGATGGCGCATATTGCATCTTTTCGATAAGGAGGAAAAGGATGGTTATCAGTATATGTAAGTACAAGCATATAGAACTAGGGGTAGGGTAAAAACTTTAATCAACGAATTTAATAATTTTTGGAGATTGGGTTAGATAGATAGGTTGTCACAGAGATAGGCACCTTACGATACGTTACCTAAGGAATTAACTTTATAGTTCAGTGGGAACACTTTTGTGAAAACTTTGAAATATTAAATCCGGCCAACTTTACTACTGTAGTAATTTGGGTGGAGTTTGCAGAACCAAGCAATGAACCAAAAGGTAGATCGTTGAGGGTTTAAGTTCAGTTGATATCCCTAGAAGTTGTGTTGAGCAGTTATCCAAAACTGGCTTATGAGATCAAGAAATCCGGCATTAGCTGGAGAAGAAGGGAGGCTTGAGTCATTCTGACTCAACTTTATCCGAATACTGTACCATAGCTGCAGAAGGTTTGTCTAGCTCAGAGCTAACATAGAGGTAAGGTGTTTGAAGAAACTATATACTATCTATCAATCAATACTTCCAACTGTCTACTTTTCTATGACGATGTAACTGGCAATGGGAATCGTGGCCTCGTTTTCAACGGTTCCCGTTCAGACTGTTCTAAGGTACCTTCGTTGTGGTAAGTACACAACCGGTTCACTGTCGGAAAGAGTAGTTCTGTTGTTGCTGTTGTTGTTGTCGTTGTTGTTGTTGTTGTTGTTGTTGTTGTTGTTGTTGTTGTTGTTGTTGTTGTTGTTGTTGTTGTTGTTGTTGTTGTTGTTGTTGTTGTTGTTGTTGTTGTTGTTGTTGTTGTTGTTGTTGTTGTTGTTGTTGTTGTTGTTGTTGTTGTTGTTGAAAGGGAGGTTCCGAAGACAGTCACTTCTCAAAGCATAAACCACAGGACATCGCTATAAACTTTCGCGCAGTGGAACCACCCGTGGTTTTACCCCGGCCAAGGACAATTATCTTCAGTGTAACCCTGTCTAGTTTCTTACGTCCCATTCCGAAAGAGTAGTTCTGGTGGTGGATGGGTAATAATATGAAGTTCGCGAGCTGCGTTGGGTAAGGTTTGCATGGTGGGCCTTTCACAACGAAGAATCATTCAGAACGAAAGCGGGGTCGCCCCTCGACATAGGTTTGGCGAACTCTCCGAGTGTATTTCTGCCAAGCAAAATCTCTTCGGATGTTTATGGGGATATATGTACCTGCAGGTTAGCACCACACAATTTATTTAATTTATACTGCCAGATGCGAATGACTTTGTCTTCGAAACTAAAAAAATGTATCATAAATACTTCTTTGTGTAAGAGAGTTTTCGATCATATGTATATCGAATATAGGTGCTTCAGACAAACAGAATCGGATCATATATACGGATTTGGTAAATATAGCATTTCTAGGGCAATTTCGAGAGGTCTCGTCCATAGAATACACTTAAAAAATTTGACAAAAATTCGTTCAGTAGTTTTGGCCCATTCTCCACCAAAACCCCCTACAATTGTATACACATTTAACACATTTAAAATAGTAGAGCTCGTTGGGAGCTATAAGGCTTTTTTTTTTTGACTGGACGTGCATTAAGTGAAAAGTCGATACGAGGATTCCGATAATTATTCCACAAGTGGGTGAGTTGTCTAAGCAGAGCAAATTAGGTACAGTCCCCATAACATGAGAGCCAGGCCTGATCTTGATTATCTTGGACTGTGGCCCATTTTTCCATAGAAAAGCTCGTATTTAGTCAGGATCATATAACTTGGCATCGTGTAGAAATCTCATCTGAAATAAAATGAAACCTATTGGTAGACAGCAACGAGGTCAGCACTTTGATTACGACTGGGCTGAGAGAATTCTTATTGAAATTATTTTCCATCCTTAGTAATTTGAAGCGTCTTAAAGTGTGTTACATCTCTGACCAACTACTTGAGACACTGCAGTCCACAAAAACCAAGTATGATAGCCTGAGTAGCCAATGCCCAGTATCTAATGCATAATACTAATAATAATACGTTACCAGATTACCCTACCCCGAAACGAGGTAGCTTTTATATGACAAATATCGCCTATTGGACATACAATTTTTTTGGATTTTTACAATTCAGGGATTTTCGGGGATCTAATTTTAAAATCCCGTAATATACACGTACAATTGTAGATTTTTCACGATAGTTTCGTACCGAAAAATTTAGTTTCAGTTCCGAAAAGGGACTTTTTACCACTACATCCCCCTTTCTGCATACGCTCTCGCATTGAATTTAGCTTCAGTTATCAAATATGATAACTTTTAACAGCTTCAGCCAAATTAACAGCTTACTCTCTGTTACCAAACTCCACTGTTACATTTACAGCATATGTTAGCTAACGCCTAAATGCATCCAATCAAATGAATACAACTTATACCTCTCTTTTAGCTACGAAACCGAGAATGGCATTTTGGCGGAAGAAAAAGGTCGTATTGAAAAATTAGCACCGGAAGCGGATGGTCTACGTTCTGCTGGCTTTTACGAATACACTGGCGATGATGGCAAATTGTATCGGGTTGATTATGTGGCCGATGATAATGGTTTTGTACCAAAAGGCGCACATATACCCACACCACCACCATATGTAGAGAAATTGTTGGCTTTATTGGCAGCGAAAGCGAAAAAGTAATTAAAAATTATTAGCTCTAAACTTTTTATACATACAAACTAGAAAAATTGCTATTCTAACTAAACAAATTCAGTTATTTTAATAAAAAAAAATTGTGTGATTTACATATACATATGTTTTTTTCAAAAAAGCAATGTGTCGGATGAAGACAAATGCAGGCTACGTGTTTGGAATGGTGTTTTTGGTCGGGATAAGTAAGATTTTAACCTGTTACAGTATCGAGACCGAAGTTGGGCTAGAGTGACTCTAGTCTCCTTTGGTAAGGTGCTTTATTCTTCAAATATTGCAGGTGGATGACTATTTAGAGCGGGGATTACGGGCCGAGACCTGACAGAGATATCAACCGACTTAGTGTGGAAGTCGGTTAGTGCCCGCTTATGATTCCGCAGATCAAACGGTAAAGTAATGTGATGGCGGATCTCGTCATAGTGTTTACGGAGATATTTCCTTATGTCTATAGGGGCGGGTATGTAGCCAAAAGATGACGATTTGGGTGTCCAGGCTTGTGGTATAGAAGCAACTGCCTGCTGAGCATTTCCGCATGCTCTTTAAAGTTGAGCAGTTTAGTCTATTGATGAAGGTGAGACTTCAGGAGGAATGGGGAGACATCCCGGTAATTTTACAGACCTGTAACATCGCCCATTGCAGACACATGATGCGCAAGTGAAAAAGTGTAACTTTGGGGGGCTGACAGTTGGTAGCTTAATGCCATCAACGTAAATGTCTAACTCGTTTCCCATTTCGTAAAGAGTGTGAGTGAGTGGTGATATTATCAGATTCCGCTCTGTGGAAAACCTGGAAAGGTCGCAGAGGTAGCTGTTGATTTTCGTACAGAGTTCGTCAGTATGGGGGCCCTTCCTACTTTTTTAGATCTTACTTTATTTTGTTTTCCTTCATTTTATTGTTTTTTTTATTTTTTCTTTATTTTACTTATTTTATTTTATGTTACATATTTCCACAGATCTTGTATGATCTGTATAAGCGGTGCGTTAAGAACACCCCCAACGAAGCACTCCAGGCCATTCTTGGCATTTTGGCACTCTATCTGGAAGGGCACCGGGTAGCAGCAGCATTGGCTCTGCATCTAAGGGAAACGTCCGGCTGGGGCGCAAGCACTACTGAACACTCCAGTATTTTGGCATCTTGCAGTTTTCTTCCACTGAGCACAGGTCGTTGTGCGACCACAACAGTCGGAAATTATTGTTTTAAATTAAACATTCCCAGCAGGGAAGAATGGGAGAGGACGGACGACAGCTCGAAGTTATACGGCAGAGTTAGAGGAGGGGTTTATTCAAGGGATCTCTCTCAGACTACCTGATCACTGGAGCGTCTTCCAGGCTGAAGTCTCATCAATCCTGGATGCCGCGGCCTGCGCTTTATTGGCGGGATATCGTTATTTTCAGCTACAGCCAAGCGGCCATCAAAGCTCTTGGCTCTTATTCGTTGAACTATGAACTGACGCTCAGCTGTCGTTGATCTCTATAAGAGATGTCCCAACATAGGGACATTGAGAGAAATTGTAGGGCAGACGAACTTACCAGGCAGGGCACGACCAACCAGGTTCTTCGGGATAAACAGCGCTTAGGTATACCGTTTGCCACATGCAAGCTAATGCTGAAGGAGTGAACACTCTGTCAAGCCAACGAAAAATGGCAACAATCCCCAGGGTGCCGGATATCCAAACAAACCTGACAAAATGGGATCATAAAAGATCTAGAGACATTGACGCCCTAAGGAGGAGTGAAATCTCCATTTTAAGCGGTGTTTTAACTGGGCACTGCCTTATTGGTAAGCACGCAGAAAGCCTTACCGACGATGCAAAGATGATGAGGAGGAGGAAACGGTGGAGCACCTCATCTGCAACTGCCCAGCGAGAACGCGCTTTTTTTGGAGTGCCCATCCTGGATAGCCTACGCCAGATCGCGGAGCTGGCCAAAAAAGACTTGATGGCCTTCATAAAGTCATCTAAGTGCTACGAGGAGGAGTAACGGTGTCGGCTTAGGAGTGTCAGTCCCGAGATTCAGCTATTTGGGGAATCCCGGTAATACAGGGATTTTCCATATGGCCGGGTATCGGGACTGACATTCCTAGCGTTGGTGGTATCACAATGAGCCTTTCAAAACTGGCCTAAGTGTGCCTTTGCGGCAGTCACTTGAACCTAACCTAACCTATGTTACATATTGCATTGTATTATACATATTTTTTTTTTTTTTTTTTTTTAATTTTATCGTATTTGTTTTGATTGTATATTATTTTATTTGTTATTTTACTTTATTTTATTTTTTTTTACTCTTTTTACTATTTTTTTAATTTTATTTTATAATATTTTTTAATTTTTTTTCTATTTTTTATTTTATTATTTTTACTTTTACCATTTATATTTTTTATTTTTTTATTTTGCTTTTATTTTATTTTTATATTTTATTTGTTTTTATTTTATTTTATCTTATTTGTTTTGATATTATATTTTTTTTTTTTTTGTTTTTAGATATTTTATTTTATTTTTTTACTCTTTTTGCTATTTTTTATTTTATTTTATAATATTTTTTTGTTTTTATTTTTTTATATTTTATTTGATTTTATTGAATTTGTTTTTATTTTATTTTAGTTTTCTTTGTTTTTAATTTTTTTTTTTCTACTTTATTTTTATTTTTTTGTCTTATTTGTATTGCTTTTATATTTTTTGTTTTGTTTTATTTTATTTTTTTTTTATCTTGTTGGGTTTTTTTATTTGTTTTTTTTTTTTATATTTAGTAATATTTTTGTATTAATTGTTTTATTTTTTTTTATTTGATTTTATTTTTTTTTTTTTTTAATTTATTTATACTACATATTTTATACTATTTCCCTTTCTTTTACTTTACTTATTTATCTTCCACTCAAGGCAAACTAATAAAAAATGTCTAGCATATTTTATTCAAACTTAATTTATTATGTAGAGTATTTTTAAATATTAAAATTTTAATTTAATTAGTAATCCACATGCAATTTTTATCATATAAGGTCTACTACTAAACTAAAAATATGTCACACACCCAGATCTAAACAGCAAACAACCAAATGAAACGCTTCTTGCAAAATATACTAATGGCACATAAGAAAATTCTATATTTTAAGCAAGTCTTGTTTTTTAGCAGTACGACACACTGCTTAGTCTGAGATTTTGCTTATAGTCGAAGCTTCTAGTCTTGGAAAAAATTTGTTACAGGAATAACTACATTACAGGGTATTTTTGCATTAAACCTTTTTACAAATCGTTGTTAAGGGGTGAGGGACTTGATGGTATTGCGAGAAAAGAACGTTTCGAACTAGTCAGCTTTTTCAGATCTAGGTCTGCGATGTTCAAGTTTAAAGAATTTGGATCTACGAGAGTGTAGGTAATACATTTTTCTGTATATAATCGAGAACTACACCAATAACCGCTTGTACGTTGGCCTGTTGGAAAAGGGAGATATGTTATCAAATTCAGACACACACACAAACAATCTTCAGAAAGATTTCTTACACTCGTTGCATTCGACTTATTATCATTTGTATAGCTAACATTATAAATATCATCTTGATATTCGCCCGATACCCGAACATTAGTGCTTGGTGTTTGAGATGGTGTCTTATTTACGCTTGCTGGTGATGTTTGTTCTGGTTGTGATATGGCTTCCGGTGCTGTTGTTTGTGATTTGATTTTTAGTGTTGTTGGTGTTGCAGCTGGAGGTTTAGGAGCGCTTTTTGCATAATTTGCAGCGGCATCATCGACAGTATTCTCAACTTGAAATAGAACACACACAAAAAAGACACAATAACACATTTTAATTTTTTTTTTCCTTAATTACAGAAATTATTTCATCGCTTACCTGCTTCAACAGGCCACAATTGCCGCTCATATTTATAATCATAATTCTTTTTCTCATCATCATCATTTAGATATTCCAATTGCACAATTTGCCAACCATTATTGTTGAAATTAAAATCAACTGAGAAACGTAAATGATCCTTTGGACCCAAACTCAAGCCACCAAGGCCAGTTGGACCACGTGTTGGTTCAATATGCACATAAGCGACACCACGATCACCATAACCACCATCATAGGGTATGTTTACATGATGATATCTTCCACTTTCATCAGGCACATATCTACCACGATCGGCGCCATGCACCTGGGGCACATACCGTCCCGTACGCAGTGTTTGTAGTAAGTCTTCAATGTCTTGTGGGCGCGCGTCAGCCAAGTGCAAAGTGTATGTTAGACATAGAAGGAACAGTTTTATATGTAAATTATTTTGAAGGATATGCATTTTAGCCACAGTTAATTTTTTATTTTTTTTTCTATTTTCTTAATAAATAAAGCGAACACAATATCACGTATACGCCACGTCCACCGACACGTCTTTACTCTTTCAACTGCTCATAGACTACTGAATTGTGCATTTTTTTCTCAGCTTCATTGCAGTTCGCAATTATTTTGCATTGCATTTGGAAATACCGCATTTCAAAACTAATTTTATTTGAAATTTATTATCTAGCACAATTATTGCACCTGATTAGTGGAGCGCCTATAATGGGCATGACTTATGATCAAATGTCATTGCTAATCAGACTATCATAACATTTTTTTGTTTACATACCTAAGTAAGGAACAGCTGAAAATGTATGCTATTTATAAACAATTTGGATGTAAATAACTGTGCCATAGGCTATCAAAAGATGCATACTTATAGATAAATCAAAAATTGTTACATTTATGGAAATTTTTGCTTGTATTACGGGCCGTTTTACCTAATGACGATATTGAGTAGGAATTTCCGACTGAGTAATACAAAAATGGGAAACTAACTGAACTTAAAGTCCACACCGTCACAGCTCAGTGTATTTTGCTAGTTGATTGGGGAGTACCCAGCATTATCTAAAAAAAAAAACAAATGTCTTACTGATATGTGATTAGAAATTGAAAAAATATGTCAATGAAGCGCCTGAAAAAAACTTCGTAAATTTATTTAAGAAAAAATTAAGTTAACGGTAGCTATAATGTTAGCACACTTTTAAGCGTTTGATTTTGACATATTTTCCTATATATCTGTGGTCATAAGCAATAACAGCCTAAGTCGATATAAGAAATTAGACCAATTGAAATTTTTGCTGGCGAATTTTTGCAACAAAACTGTTTTATAACTAAGGCAAACGTATTGGATTTAATTGTTTGTAAAGAAAGTAAAAAAAGATCAATGAAAGTCTTGAAAAATGTCTCGATGTTGCCATTCAAAATCACCAGCAAAAATTTCAACTGGTCTAATTTCTTAAGTCGACTTAGGCTGTTATTGCTTATGACAACAGATATAGTGATAGACTGCGAGAGATTCGATTTATATGCAAAATGGGGCGCCTAAAGATATGCAATATAAATGCTATGCCAGCTTAAAAATTGCTATTATTAGTGAATTGGTACCAATAGTGATTATCATTTTAAAATTTAACAATACATACTATCAGTTTCAACCTTTATTAAATTTTTTTTTGTTTTTTTTTTAATTTTATTTTATTTAATTTTTTTATTTCATGTTATTTTATTTTGTTTTATTAATTTTATATTATTTTTATTTTTCGTTTACTTAACATAATTTGTTTTATTTTGATTCATTTTATATTTTTTCATTTCACTTTATTATTTTTCTTTGATTTTTTAATGTAACTTAATTATTTTTTTTTTTTTGTTTTATATTTTTTCATTAACCTTATTTTATTTTGATTCATTTTATTTTCTTCGCTTTATTTATTTTTTTTTTATACTATTTCAATTTATCTTATTTTTTTTTATTTTTCATTGAATTAACTTCATTTTAGCTCGTTTTATTTAATTTTTTATTTCTTTTAATTTCCGTTTAATTATATTTTATCTTTTTTTATTTTATTAATTTTGTTTAAATTTTTTATTTTTGTTTTATTCTATATAATCAATTTTACTTTAATTAATTTCATTTAACTCTATTATTTTTATTAATTTTTTTATTTTATTTCTCTTTATTTTATTTTATTGCTTTTATATTATTTTATTTTATTTTACATCATTTTATTTTGATTCATTTTTTTTATTTTTTATAATTTTTTTTTTTCATTTTATCAATTTATCTTATTTTATTTATTTTATTTTATTTTATTTTATTTTATTTTATTTTATTTTATTTTATTTTATTTTATTTTATTTTATTTTATTTTATTTTATTTTATTTTATTTTATTTTATTTTATTTTATTTTATTTTATTTTATTTTATTTTATTTATTTTATTTTATTTTATTTTATTTATTTTATTTTATTTTATTTTATTTTATTTTATTTTATTTTATTTATTTTATTTTATTTTATTTTATTTTATTTTATTTTATTTTATTTTTATTTTATTTTATTTTATTTTATTTTATTTTATTTTATTTTATTTTATTTTATTTTATTTTATTTTATTTTATTTTATTTTATTTTATTTTATTTTATTTTATTTTATTTTATTTTATTTTATTTTATTTTATTTTATTTTATTTTATTTTATTTTATTTTATTTTATTTTATTTTATTTTATTTTATTTTATTTTATTTTATTTTATTTTATTTTATTTTATTTTATTTTATTTTATTTTATTTTATTTTATTTTATTTTATTTTATTTTATTTTATTTTATTTTATTTTATTTTATTTTATTTTATTTTATTTTATTTTATTTTATTTTATTTTATTTTATTTTATTTTATTTTATTTTATTTTATTTTATTTTATTTTATTTTATTTATTTATTTTATTTTATTTTATTTTATTTTATTTTATTTTATTTTATTTTATTTTATTTTATTTTATTTTATTTTATTTTATTTTATTTTATTTTATTTTATTTTATTTTATTTTATTTTATTTTATTTTATTTTATTTTATTTTATTTTATTTTTATTTTATTTTATTTTATTTTATTTTATTTTATTTTATTTTATTTTATTTTATTTTATTTTATTTTATTTTATTTTATTTTATTTTATTTTATTTTATTTTATTTTATTTTATTTTATTTTATTTTATTTTATTTTATTTTATTTTATTTTATTTTATTTTATTTTATTTTATTTTATTTTATTTTATTTTATTTTATTTTATTTTATTTTATTTTATTTTATTTTATTTTATTTTATTTTATTTTATTTTATTTTATTTTATTTTATTTTATTTTATTTTATTTTATTTTATTTTATTTTATTTTATTTTATTTTATTTTATTTTATTTTATTTTATTTTTATTATTTTATTTTATTTTATTTTATTTTATTTTATTTTATTTTATTTTATATTTTTAATTTTATCTTATTTTAAATGTTTTGTTTATTTTATTTTTTTTTATTTACTTTTTTTTTAATATTTTATTTTATTTTATTTCTTTTATTTAATTTCCTTTTTTTTAATTAAACAAAATATTGTTTTTTTTTTCTTATTTTTATTTTTTTTACTTTACTTTATTTCACTAGTCGGAAATGTCTTAGCTTCTCGCTCTATACACAGCATGTGTATTTTGTATTTGTAATCAAGTTATCTTGTATATGTATAGCATCAAGCGTTAATCATCATTAACCGATTC
>CAXKVI010000004.1:95765047-95835047 GCA_964058755.1 Campiglossa producta
GACATTTGTAGACCTCGTCCCATCAAAAAAACTTCAGCCAAACACCTCAAACCGTGGAATTTTCTTTCATTCTTACCGCGATTCCACTTGTTTAGCGGGATTGTCCAACATTGGCTATTTTTAGGTGGCAGCACAATACCCTTAAGTCATGTTTAGACTTCGTCCCATGACAAAAACTTCAGCCAGAAACCTGAAAGCGGGGGATTTTCTTCATCATGGGTATCAAATGAAAGGTATTTTCGGCGACATACCAAATAAAATATTTTCAAGTAGGGTTGCCGCCTTACCGAAGTATATTTGTATATCCGGTACTATCTTGGAAAAAGCTTCACCTATTTGGATGAAATTTGGCATATAGATAGTATGATTAATTCTAAGACTATCAACTTTGGGGTTTCCACTGATTATTTAGGGGTCACTTTGGAATAATTTTGGGGCAATTTTGAGATCATTTTTGGATCATTTTGGGTTTAATTTTGAATTATTTTGGGAAGATTTGTGGGGTTTTTGCGGTCGATTTGGGACTATTAAGGGATTATTTTAAGGTCATTTTTCGATAATTTTTGGATAAATTTGGGGTCGTTTTCGGATACTTTTGGGTACATTTAACGGTTTTTTTGGGTAATTTTTTGGATCATTTTGATATTAATTTAGGGTCATTTTGGTATAATTTTTGGGTCGTTTTATTTTTAATTATTTTTTAATTTTGGGATTATTTTGGGGTATTTTTGGGATAATTTTGGGTAAGTAAAGTTAGCGTTAGATTAATAGCACCGAGCAAGCTCGGTCACCCAGATACTTTTTATTAATTTCATTTCTTTAATTATTTTTACTTTATTTTTTTTGTTTTACTTGTTTTCTTTTATTTTAATATATTCAATTTTATTTTATTGCATTTTTTATTTTATTTTATTCTCTTTTATTTTTATTTTAATTTTTTAATGTTATTTTATTTCTTTTTTATTTTAATTTTTTCATTTTAATTTATTATTATTTTTTTTTTTATTACCTTTTTTTTATTTTCATTTATTTTTTTTTTTATTTATTTTTTTTTATTTTTTTTTTATTTTATTTTATTTTATTTTTTTTTATTTTATTTTATTTTATTTTATTTTATTCTATTTTATTTCATTTTATTTTATTTTATTTTATTTTATTTTATTTTATTTTGTTTTATTTTATTTTATTTTATTTTATTTTATTTTATTTTATTTTATTTTATTTTATTTTATTTTATTTTATTTTATTTTATTTTATTTTATTTTATTTTATTTTATTTTATTTTATTTTATTTTATTTTATTTTATTTTATTTTATTTTGTTTTATTTTATTTTATTTTATTTTATTTTATTTTATTTTATTTTATTTTATTTTATTTTGTTTTATTTTATTTTGTTTTATTTTATTTTATTTTATTTTACCTTATTTTAATCCCCCACTGAAAATCCTTTAATAAGTAATTGAACAATAATAATTGTTTGCTTAAGCCAACACAAAACGTTACGCCTTACAATTGTAAGTAGCTTTAAATTAATTATCTTTTTAAACTGTTCCGTCTGTGATTAAATTAATAAAAAGGCGTTTAATTCATTTTCAATATTTTTCCGGTAGCAATATTTATTATTAATTACATTTAGTACCAAAACAAAGGCAAAAATCAAATACCTTAAGTCGATATGCCATCATTTCAATAACATTTGTGTTCATATTTAAAGCTAATTAAACTTAATTACAACATATAAAACAAAAACAATTACATCTTGAATTGACGCTTTAACAAATCGAGGATTAATTAATCAAAATCAAACTGTTCAACGATCGGAAATAATGTTAACAAATATTTGATTTATCAAAGATCATGATTCACAGGTAATCAAGTCTCGTAAACTTCTTCATTTTATATGTATGTACATATGTGTACAACAATGCGGGTCAACCCTGTGCATCGAATCGATAGTACATTGCACTGCGTAGGCACATGAAATACGTACATACATAAATATGTTGTTGTTTTGCGTGTGTTTGTATGTTATTCACCGAAAAGCAAAATGTACAAATAAGTGAGGGAACTTAAGTTTGAGCGAGTTTGAAATTGGAAGAGTTCATTTTTAAAAGTCCTTCACAGAGAGAAAGTCAAAATTTTCCAATATCCAACTAACCCGGGAAACTCAAAATTCCGAATCGTTAGCGAATCGCAGAAATTCAAAACTGTCGAATAGCCAGCGAATCCGAGAAATTCAAAACTCTTGCATCGCCAGCGAATCTGAGAAATTCAAAATACTCGAATCGCCAACGAATCTCCGATATTCCAAATCCCCGAATCGGCAGCAAATCCCAGAAATTCAAAATCCTCGAATCGCCAGCGAATCCCAGAAATTAAAAATTCTTCAATCGACAGCGAATCAGAGAAACTCAAATTTGTCGAATCGCCAGCGAATCCGAGGAACCCAATCCTGCTAGCATTTGGAAGAGCGTTTTCTCTTCCATATCGCACAAGTAACGCCTACGCCACTTCTAGAAGGTGCTTTACATTGTACAAACATAAAAATCGCGATTTAACTTCTTGGTTCCTAAAGTGGCGCATAATTGCCGGTAATTTGTGTTTTGAATAAAAATTGTTGAATTGTTCTGCAAATAGCATACAATGCCTTGGCATAGAGTTAGCGTGATCGGCTGGCATGCATACTTAGGATTCAAGGTTCGAGTCCGGGTGAAATGTAAAATTTTTTAATTTTTTTAATTCTTTTATTATTTTTACTATCCCCCAGACGACACTAATACCTCAATTCTGTAAGCTGTATCTAGTCACTTATAGAGACATTTCGTGGTCTATTTCATATTTGATACAATTTGGTATTCAGTAAGCTGCCTCACATCTCTAGTATCAAATAAAAAAAAAATAATAATAATGGCGGCGATATACATACCAACAGGTTATCATAACCTCTAACGAGATTTCTAGCCGAGCTTCTCTTTCCAACTTGTGGTGTGTTGCTTTTTGAGTTTTTCCTACAAGTTGGCGGGACCTATAGTTTTTTGCCGACTCCGAGCGGCACTTGCAAAGCAAATGAATTTTTTGCTGAGAAGCTTCTCATGGCAGAAATACACCCGGAGAGTTTGCCAAACTACTGCCGAGGGGCGACCCCGTTTAGAAAAATTATTTTTCTAAATAATTTTTGATGTTACTTTTGACGGGCATCGAACCGACACGACTTGGTGTAGAAGGCCGAACACTTCACCACGGCGGCCGCCAAATAAGAGTAAGCAGGTAACAAACGAAATTAATTAAAGAAAATTTGTTAAAAATTAAAAAAAGTGAATTTACGAATTGGAAGTATTTATATGTTTAAAAAAAGTTAATTAAACTTAAAAAAATTAAATAAAAAAATAAAAATTTACTGTTCGCGGACCGGCACTTGAACCTGCGTCCTCCCGCGTGATAGTCCAGACGCTTAACGCCTGGGCTACATCGACATCTATAGGGCGAGTGTCAAATGCGTTACTTAAAATTTATGCAATTTTTGTATTCACCACACTTTAAAATGAGCGAGAGAGAGACTATGGTAGATTTCTTGTGACTTTCTCTTATAGAATACCGGAATCATCTCAAGTCACAAAAATTGTATCCAATGAAATATCTCAAATTTAGTGACTTGATATGAGACAAAATTACTGAATACAGGTATAAATTTAAAAAAAAATAAATTAAAAAAAATAAAATTTTACTGTTCGCGGATCGGCACTTGAACCTGCCACCTCCCGCGTGATAGTCCAGACGCTTAACGCCTGGGCTACATCGACATCTATAGGGCGAGTGTCAAATGCGTTACTTAAAATTTATGCAATTTTTGTATTCACCACACTTTAAAATGAGCGAGAGACAGACTATGGTAGATTTCTTGTGACTTTCTCTTATAGAATACCGGAATCATCTCAAGTCACAAAAATTGTATCCAATGAAATATCTCAAATTTAGTGACTTGATATGAGACAAAATTACTGAATACAGGTATAAATTTAAAAAAAAATAAATTAAAAAAAATAAAATTTTACTGTTCGCGGATCGGCACTTGAACCTGCCACCTCCCGCGTCATAATCCGGACGCTTAACGCCTGGGCTACATTGACATCTATAGGGCGAGTGTCAAATGCGTTACTTAAAATTTATGCAATGTTTGTATTCACCACACTTTAAAATGAGCGAGAGAGTGACTATGGTAGATTTCTTGTGACTTTCTCTTATAGTATACCGAAATCATCTCAAGTCACAAAAATTGTAGCTAATGAAATATCTCAAATTTAGTGACTTGATATGAGACAGAATTACAGAATACTGGTATAAGAAGTCACTTTCCTAAGTGTCGTATAAGTATTTGTATGGACGTCACGTTTACGGTGAACACTTTTTCCCGAAGAAAGATGAGACAAAGATGAAAAAACTTCCGCGATGAAATTCGACTTCTTGAAGTCACCTTATCGGCACTTTCGCGATAGAAGATGGCATTTTTCAAATTCTCACAAGTCAAGTGTGCAATTACTTGTGGAACATTTCAATATACAAAATGATACACCCTAATGCACAACGATTTTAAGAGATTACTCGTTTTAAAATATTTATCACACCATACGATCGATATTCAGCTCTAATTAAGTATTTTACAAACAAAAAAAGACAAAGCGTTAATAAGAAACATTTAGATGCTTAAGTTAATATGTTTTCTTAATTAAGACAATACAAAAGCCATACTTGCATACATACATACATACATGTCTATAGATTTGATGATTTTGGGTCATCGCCGTCTAGAATATACGCAAGTTCTTTGACCTGGGTAAAATTTAATTTTAATAATATTACAATAGGACAATAACTTCATTATTACAGGTAATTTTTGTATATAATTATAGTAAAACTGTGTTTGTTTAATATTTGTAAATCAAAAACAATTTAATTATTAAATAATTAGGCACAGTGTTGAAGTTGGAACTTCATTATAGTAGAATTTTACGTACCTAATCGATATTGTAGGTATATCAACTGTAAAAATTTCGATATAGCTTACACATAATTAGGTATAATAACTATCATTAGTATAGGTACATTAAAGTTTGCTAATCTATTTAATTAATTTTCTACGACAAATATGTTTACTCTTAAAAATGTTATCTTTAATCAATTCCACTTCCTCGACTATTTGTTTTTATGCTGCTTCTTATAAATTGCGCAGCTTTGGTAAACATATCTAGTAAATGATTTGAATAAAAATCAACACTTTTAAGAGTGAATCCTAACGTCTATATATCTCTTTACACTTCTTTTCTGCTAATCTTATAACTTTAAATGAGCTAAACTTGTATTCATTACATATATAGTAGTAGACCCTGCCCAAACATTAACTTTTTTGCATTTATAAAATGTGACTCGCCCTCCTCATTTCAGCTCCACATCCTTCTTCCCGTTCACCTTCATCCTTTCATATTCTTAACTCTTTTCATATTGTTTTTCTAATTGTCATACATAACCCTATGAAAATGACTCCCCTTTAAAACTCTCATAAACACCTTTCATTTTGGACCCATTTTTCACGAAAACCTTCTAAACTCCTGGTCCACGTTTTAGTCAATATCTAGAAACCTTGGTCTTATATAAAGAAATTAACTAAAACATGTTAAATCACTTGTCCTTTCATGTGACACCCATATCGCACTAACACCATCGAGGGCCCCTCCTGGTTATATTTTGATAAATATCTCGAAAGCGGGGCCTCATATTGGACTAAAAACTACACCATTTTAAACACTCATCGATACCTTTCATTTCATACCCATATTGAATCAACACTTTATAATGTTACCCTGGGCCAAATTTTGAGTGATATCTGAAAAACCTTTTCAAATGATTTTTTTTAGATGAAGCAAAGTTGAAATGAACCGAAGTCTAAATGAGTCGTTTGATACCAATTTTGTAGGAATATTCCACGGTTTACGCTCAACCCCACTTTGACCGATAACTTTGTTATCGATAAATATATCGAAATATACAAAATTCAAAATGAAAACTGTGGTGTTCCCCTTTCTTTTGAAACCAATTGTTTGCGAATATTCCAAAGTTTACCCAAAACCACTTTTTGACCGATAACTCTGTTATCGATAAACAAATCCAAATGAAAGCTGTGGTCTTCCGTTCGTTTGATACCAATTTTGTGTGAATATTCCAAAGTTTATTCCAAACCACATTTTGACCGATGATTCTTTATCGATAAATATATTGAAATGAACCAAAGTCCAAATGAAAGCTGTGGTCTTCCCCTTTCGGGTGATACAATTTTGTGCGATATTCCTAAGTTTACCTTTTACTTATTTCATACTCCTAGGAAGTAGTCTGCAAAATTTCGTAAAGATCGGGGTATTGTTTCTGACGGTAAAGAACCGCAAACATCCGCAGTCACTCACAAACTTACGTTTTTATATATCTGTGGTTATAAGCAATAACAGCCTAAGTCGACTTAAGAAATTAGACCAGTTGAAATTTTTGCTGGCGAATTTTTGCAACAAAACTGTTTTATAACTAAGGCAAACGTATTGGATTTACTTGTTTGTAAAGAAAGTAAAAAAAGACCAATGAAAGTCTTGAAAAATGTCTCGATGTTGCTATTCAAAATCACCAGCAAAAATTTCAACTGGTCTAATTTCTTAAGTCGACTTAGGTCTTATTGCTTATGACCACAGATATTAGTAAGATTTCTATATTTGTATAGCCGGACTATCTCGGGACCGATTTGGATGAAATTTTGAATATAGATAGTATGATTGATTCTAAGACTATCCACTTGGAGTTGCCACTTGGGGCGGTTTACAGGGCTGCCACCTATCTCAATTTTTTTAAATTATGGAGCAAGATATGCCCATATGGGTATCATGTGAAAGGTATTTTCTGCGACATACCATCTAAAATATTTTCAAATAGGGTTGCAACCTAGGGTTGCCACCTTATCTCAGTATATTTGTATATCTGGTACTATCTCGAGAACCGCTTAATTGTTTTGGATAAAATTTGGCATGGGGATAGTATGTTTGATTAGAAGACTATCCACTTGGGTGTTGCCACTTGCGGGGTATTGCAGTGTTGCCACCTATCTCGTTTTGTAGTAGGATATGCCAACATGGGTATCGATTTGGATGAAATTTTGCACGGGGATAGTATGGTTGATTCTAAGACTACCCACTTGCGGGGTATTACATGGTTGTCACCTATCTATTTTTTTTTAATATTTAGTAAGATAAGCCAATATGGGTATCAAATGAAAGGTATTTTTGGCGGCATGTCAACTAATATAAAGTAGGGTTGCCACCTAGGGTTGTCTCTTTATCGAAATATATTCTGTACTATCTCGAAAACGGACTTCTATGAAATTTGGCATAGAGATAGCATGCGATTTCTAAGACTGGGTACTTTGGTGTTGCCACTTGAGGCGATTTACAGGGCTGTCACATATCTCAATATTTTTTAAATAATGTAGAAAGACATGCCAATATGGGTATCAAATGAAAGGTATTTTCGGCGACATACCAACTAAATATTTTCAAATAGGGTTGCCGAACAAGGTTACCATTTTAAGGCATTGTATCTGTATATTTTGGGATTATATTTGGATTACTTTAGGATAATTTTGGAATAATTTTCGGGCTATTTTAGGATCATTTTGAGTTCAATTTTGGACCATTTTGGGATAATTTTTGGCTAATTTTCGGATCATTTTGAGATCATTTAAGGGTCTTTTTGGGATCATTTAGGTATCATTTTGGGATCACTTTAGGTTTATTTTGAGATAATTTTGGTATCATTTGGGATTATTTTTTGGTCATTTTGGCATAATTTTTGGGGATCATTTTATGGTCACTTCAGGATAATTTTGGGGATCAGTTTGGGATAGTTTTGGGCTAATTTTTGGGCCATGTTGTGGTCATTTTAGGGTCATTTCGGGATCATTTTGGGGTCATTTTGTTGTCATTTTGGGATCGTTTTGGGTCATTTTGGTATCTTTTTAGGGTCGTTTTGGGATCTTTTTATGGTCGTTTTGACATCTTTTTAGGATCGTTTTGGGATCATTTTGAACTGCTTAACCGATTTCGATGAAATTTGGCATAGAGATAGTATGCTTGATTTTAAGACTGTCCAATTGGGTGTTGCCACTTAGGACGGTTTACAGGGTTGAGACCTATCTCAATTTTTTCTGAAATATTGAGAAAGATATGCCAATATGGGTATTAAATCAAAGGTACCTTCAGCTGCATACCAATCATGATTTCTTAAAAATATGTTGGATAGTAGATATACTTCATTCTTAGATTTAAGACTTGGATTTGCCAATTTAGTCGGTATATAAAGTCGCCACCTATTTGATATTTTTTCGGAAATTCATTTTGGTGGGTATGTAAGAATATTGAAAAAAAATGTAAAAATCGAAAACACCGATCAAGCTCGGTCACCCAGGCATTTATCTCTTAATATCCATGTTAACCTGATTATTTTAATTATTTTGTCGCAAGGACTAGGTATAAAAATTTTGTTTGAATTACTCATAGACATTTGTTCTTAAACAAAAATTCATAAAAATAATTTAATATACATATTGCTCAACTTGGCCTGTATCGGAACAAGTCGTTGAACTGAGACAATTAAAAAAAAAAATTATTTCAACTGTCGCCAAAGTTGTGGTTAAATTTTGAAGTTATTAAATTTATCTTGACAAATATGTACATTCATAATATATAGAGCTTAATGCGCTGATTAAGAGGATGAGTAATTGGAATATTGGAAAATTTATCGAATCAAGATCGTTTGATAGCAATGCACTTTAGAGAATTTTGTGTCGGTCAAAGAACTGAGTATAATTTTGTATCTTAGCAAATAAAAAAAAATGTTGAATGAGATCATAAGAGTTTTGAGCTTGCAACCAACTGCATTACTGTTTGAAATTTTAACCTAAATCTGAAACATTTTTTTATACCATTACTTATCGATGGAAGATTGGAAGATCAGATCGTTCCAGGGAACGATTGCGAAAACGCTTTATCTGTATTTGTTTTAAGAACAACGTATCACAGAAACGCCTCTCTCAACGAACCCTAGGTCGCCAGCGAAATTAGTTAAAAGTATTTTTGAAATAGATCGATCCATGCGCCACCTAGCTTAATATTTTGATCGCAAAATCACCAGTTTGAAACGAATTTTTGAAATAGCTCGATCTATAAACTACCTATCAGAATTTTTCAATAATCTACTTTACCGGAAAGTTACTTAAAATAAAGCACAAGTTATAAGTCCATATTTCTCGAACTGAGATATTCAAGGTTTTGTGTTATCAACAAATTAGTTCTGCAAGTTAGTTCTTTTATTTATTTCGTTTCTATGGGAGATAGGAGTTACCTGGTTAGTGTGTTATAAAGAACACATTTTCCCCTCCATAGCGTCATGCCTAACTAAAAAAAAAACGAAAACTGGATTTATACCAGTTGTGCTTTAAACGGCTCATATATAAAAACGTAAGTTTGTGACTGACTGAGGATGTTTGCTGCTCTTTAACGTCTGAACCAATGCCCCGATCTTTACGAAATTTTCGAGACAAATTCTTAAGAGTATAAAGTCTGCAACGGGCATCATGAAATTTCGATATATTTATCGATAACATAGTTATGGGTCAAATTGTAGTTTTACGTCAACTTTGGAATATTTGCACAAAATTGGTATCAAACGAATGGGGAAGATCACAGCTTTCATTTGGACTTTGGTTCATTTCGATATATTTATCGACAACAGAGTTATCGGTCAAGATGTGGTTTCGGGTAAAATTTGGGATATTCGCAAAAAATTGGTAACAAACTAATGGGGAAGACCACAGCTTTCATTTGGACTTTGGTTGGAGGGGCCCTCGATGGTATTAGTTTGATATGCGTATTAAATGAAAGATGGTGACAAGTGATTTAACATATTTTAGTATTTTTCCTATATAAGACCAAGGTTTCTAGATATTGATCAACACGCGGACCAGAAGTGGGGCAAGAAGGTTTTTGTTAAAAATGGGTCTAAATTAAAGATGTTGGTGAGAGTTTTAAAGGGGAGTCATTTTGAAATGAGTGGGATTGAGAAAGGGATAGGGGTATGGATGACAATTAGAAAAACAATATGAAAAGAGAAAAGCATATGAAAAGGATGAAGGTGGAGTGGACGGGAAGAATGAAAACAAATTAGTGTTTGGGCAGGACAACGTCTGCCGGGTCTGCTAGTTTTTAAATAAATATTCAGTATATCTCGATCAGTGCGCCACCTAGCGGATGGTTTTTTCGTTCACATCGCATTGCGTAGGGAACTTTTGAACTATGTTACAAATGTCAAGTGCCTTAAAAAGGTTCAGGTTTTTGAGAGTTTACTGTTTTCTTATGTAAAGCAGAAAAAATGAAAAGAACAAAGTCATAAAAAGAAGTAGTAAAAACGAATTTCGTTTTCATGTCCAAAAAAAAGGCCGCAGGCAATATTTCTGGTGGGTCCATAAATTATGATTTGCTTTGAAGGAATAAAGAAAAAAGGCTCGACTATAAAAATAGATTACCTTAAATTTAAATAAAATAATTTTTGAACCATTTGCATACTTGAACACTCGGGGATTATAAAAATGGGTAATGAAGGAACAGAAATTCCAAGAGTAAACAGTTCAAGATTTATTTTAATTATAGGCTGTAAACATAAACTCTCTACTTTTTTGCAACAGCTTTTTCATCGTCACGTGATTTACTGCATTTGGGCCATAACTCCAACGCACACATTTTATATGTTGAAACTGTCAAAAAGGTATGCGCGAAAACCTTGACAATTGTTTACACGCAGAAAGCAGCTGAGCATGCTCGCTTTGACCAAAACAAAGTCACCAAAAGTTTAATGAACCGCAGAGATAAGCGAACGAAATACAAAACAATGCTAATCACAACAAAACCACTAAATGAGGAGCAAAGACAAAATCAACATTAAAATCTTTAGTATGAATCATAAATCAAAAATTAAGTAGCACCCAAAGGCTTCAGCCAAATACATACAAACACACAACAGCATTGACAACCATACAAAACATAAATCTACAACAAAGACATTTAACCCCATCACATTTAATGCGACAAACTACCGTAAAAATCGCTACTAAGCCAACTTAAGCTATTAAATTTTAATGAAATTAAAGTAAAACTTAGTAGCAAAAGCTGTAATTCAAAAAAAAAACCAAGTCAACAACAAAATTAATTGATATTTAGCAAAATGATATGCCACTAAAAACAACTGGTATTTGCATATTGGCCCCTCCTTCCTCACTGTCATCGATAAATGACGACTACCGGCAGTCAGCGCCAAGTACGTTGAGCGCATCTCAGCATCACTGGCATTGACCTTGACTTCGGTTTATTATCTGCTTAAGTCGAGATTTCCCTGCAACTGAATTAGTGCGAAACGGAATCTGTTGTTGCCCCGCATTGTTTTTTGTTTTGTTTTTGCTTTAAGCTCGGCTAATGAGGTGTTGAGATTTATGCATACTTTCACCCAGAGCAGTGTGCGTAAAATGCGACTGTTTACAAAGTCGTTCGTTAATGCCTACTGCCCCACAGTGAAATAAAATCAAATTAAATTTGACAAAATAAAATAAAATAAAATAAAGTAAAATAAAATAAAATAAGATAAATTTAAATTAAATAAAATAAAATTAAATTAAATAATATAGATTAAAAAAAAAATTAAAATAATATAAAAACAAAATTGAAATAAAGTAAAATAAAATAAAATGAAAATAAAAAAATATAAAATAAATAAAAATAAATATAATAAAATAAAAAATAAAAAATAATAAAATAATATAAAATAAAATAAAATAAAATCAAGGAAAACAAAAGAAAATAAAATTAAAAATTTAAATAAAATATAACAAAATAAAATAAGATGAAATAAAATAAAATGAAATAAAATAAAATAAAATAAAATAAAATAAAATAAAATAAAATAAAATAAAATAAAATAAAATAAAATAAAATAAAATAAAATAAAATAAAATAAAATAAAATAAAATAAAATAAAATAAAATAAAATAAAATAAAATAAAATAAAATAAAATAAAATAAAATAAAATAAAATAAAATAAAATAAAATAAAATAAAATAAAATAAAATAAAATAAAATAAAATAAAATAAAATAAAATAAAATAAAATAAAATAAAATAAAATAAAATAAAATAAAATAAAAAAAAAATAAAATAAAATAAAATAAAATAAAAAAAAAAAAAATAATAAAATAAAATAAAATAAAATAAAATTAAATTAAATAAAATAAAATATAATAAAATAAAATAAAATAAAATAAAATAAAATAAAATAAAATAAAATAAAATAAAACAAAATAAAATAAAATAAAATAAAATAAAATAAATTAAAATAAAATAAAATAAAATAAAATAAAATAAAATAAAATAAAATAAAATAAAATTAAAAAAAATAAAATAAAATAAAATTAAAAAAAATAAAATAAAAAAAAAATAAAAAAAAAATTAAATATAATAAAATAAAACAAAATAAAATAAAATAAAATAAACCAAAATAAGATAAAATAAAATAAAATAAAATAAAATAAAATAAAATAAAATAAACTTAAATTAAATTAAATTAAAAAAAAAAAATAATATAAAATAAAATAAAAAATTAAATAAAAAATAAGAGAAAATAAAAACAAAAACAAAATAAAAATAGAATAAAAGTAAAATAAAAATTAAATATAAATATAAATTAAAAAATAAAATAAAATAAAAAAAATATAATTAAATTAAAATAAAAGTAAAATAAAAACAAAATAAAAATAAAATAAAAATGAAAGTAAAATTATAAAAAAAAATAAATTAAATAAAAAAAAATAAGAATAAAATACAAACAAAAATTAAATTAAAAAAAAATAACTTTAAAATAAAATTGAAATAAAAATAAAATAAAAATAAAATTAAAATAATATAAAAATAAAATAAAAATAATAGGAAAATAAAAGAAAAATAAAATTAAAATAATATAAAAATAAATTAAAAATAATATAAAAATAAAATACAAATAAAATAAAAATTAAATAAAAATAATATGAAAATAAAATAAAAATAAAATACAAATAAAATACCAATAAAATAAAAATAATACAAAAATAAAATAAAAATAAAATAAAAATAAAATAAAAATAAAATAAAAATAAAATAAAATAAAAATTAAAATTAAAATAAAAATAAAATAAAATAAAAACAAAATAAAAATCAAATAAAAATAGAAATAAAAATAAAAATAAAATAAAATAAAAATAAAATAAAAATAAAATAAAAATAAAAATAAAAATAAAATAAAAATAAAATAAAAATAAAATAAAACAAAAATAAATCAAAAATAAAATAAAAATAAAACAAAAATAAAATAAAAATAAAATAAAAATAAAATAAAAATAAAATAAAAATTGAAGAAAAATTAAATAAAAATAAAATAAAAATAAAATAAAAATAAAATAAAATAAAAATAAAATAAAAATAAAATAAAAATAAAATAAAAATAAAATAAAAATAAAATAAAAATAAAATAAAAATAAAATAAAAATAAAATAAAAATAAAATAAAAATAAAATTAAATAAAAATAAATAAAAATAAAATATAATAAAATAAAATAAAAAATATTAAAAATATTAAAAATTACAATTAAAATAAAATTAAAATAAAACAACAAAAAAAATTAGTAATAATATAAAATGAGAATGAGAATGATGATAAATAAATAAAATAGTATTAAATAAAGTAAAATTAAATAACATAACACAAAAAAATAAAAAATCTCACATAAAATAAAGTAAAATAATAATAAAAAAATAAAATCAATAAGTATAAAATAAAATAAAATAAAAAAAAAAAATAAAAAGAAATTGAATAAAATACAATTTAGTAAAAAAAAATGGAATGAAATGAATAACACCTCAAAATAGCACACTGTGCGCTGCGAGTGCAAGTCTAAGCTTTATTCAATATTCCCATAAAATTGGTGCATTTATTATCCGTTTAAATGTATTTTACAGGTATTTACGTGTAAATTGCATATGCCAATATACTATGCATTGAAGAATCAGATCAAACAGGCATATTTTTGTAATGCCCTAAAACAATTGGATGCAAATTATTTGTGTGGGTTTTTTGACTTAATTTGTCGAATTTTTATGGTATTTTTTTATACAAATAAATAACGTTATTTTGACTACACAATTAAGGGACATTGATTTTTGAAAAAAAAAAAAAACTAGTTACACTGATTGACCTGCATGATAAACCACAGTAAATAAATTGCGCTTCATAGCATTTGTAATGCTTTTTAGATAATTTCACAATGTTGTGTGTCTGATATTGTCAAAAACTCGAGACCCTGAAATACATGGAAAACTTCCAATCTTACGCATTTTTTTAACTTAATTTATATACTAACTTACTCGTATGCATATCTATTAGTTATAATTTAAAATTTTTCGTTTTGGAATTTTGATATGCAAAATATTTTAAAAGCATCCAAAATAGGCAAATTGATCAAATATTAAGCTCTATATATACTTATCAAAGGGCGACTGATTGGCGCCACTCAGGAATAAAAAAACTAGTTTTTGTTTTTATTTCATTAATTTAGTTGTAAGTGAATAACTAAAGTAAGAAAATTATAAATGATAGCAATCAAAAATAGATGTTCAGAAGTGATGATCTGCAGGTGACACCAGTTCGATTATGTTTATATATTATAAAATTGTAACAAGCCGGTGTCAGTATTTTAAAGATACTTTGAAAAATGTTCAAGGGAGCTATGTTGAAAAAGCCAACAAAAAGTTTTTAAAATTGTTTCTGTCGGTCTGTTTATATGTTTGTTCGCGATTCGACCCAAAGCAGCTGTATGAAGTTGAATGAAATTTTCACTTATTTATTGCTAGATGTCCTAGTTAGAGGTTGTGGGTGTAGTATTTATTAAAGCTGTCTAAGACAAACTAACAGTTCTGTTCATTTCTTTTTTACCGTATGTACATCTTTGCATATATTTCTATGCTCATCACATAATAACCACTTCATGGAAATGAATAATTTCTTCACTAAGTTATGGCTGGCGGTCTATCTTGGAATATTAAACACATTTTTACTTTGGTAATGTTTTCACTATTATTATTTGGGTGCGTGCCGAAGCCTCACACAGCCACGACTATTTATTTTTGACTAACAAAATATTGCAATTCATTTTTCTAAGGCCATATAAACTGATTTGCAGTGATTTTCAGTATATCGCTTATATGTATGTAAGTCCTCCAAAGAGAAGAACGTTTGGAAACTAATTCGGACTAGTCAACTTTAGCGGCAGGATAGACAAAGATATAGTACGGCTACACATTTCGAATACCGAGTCTCCATTACGACACCTCGCATAATACCGAGGCTGTGCAAGCTCCCTGGAGCCCGAATCAAGATCACCTGCAGTTCCAGGATTAAACATAAAAGATCCACTACTCTCATATCAAAACTAAAACAGACAACATTTATCCCAACGCAGTTTTTGACACAAAGTTCCATATTGTATTCCCTGTTAAGAAGGACCGGAAAGAAGAGGAAGAAGTCACTTAGGAATTCGACATTTAAGAGTAAGTGTATTTCAATCCGAATTCTACGCTGTCAAGGAGGCATCGCCGGAAGTGACGGTGGAGCACCTGATATGCATTTGTCCAGCGCAATGTCGGAGCAAAATGAGACTTGCTGAAACCCGTTTTCCGAAGCCTCCCGGAGTTGAGTGATATTAAGCCCAGGGAGCTTCTTAAATTGAAAACAACGGCATGGATTCAGTAGGACCGTAGTCTCACAATTCTTCTTGAGATCTAGTCAGGTTTCTATTACATTGCATAGTTCACGAGATATGGTATCAAAGGACGCATTTGCACTAATTGGCGTCATATGAGGATCTCCAATCTAACCAACCTACTGCTACGATGCATACAAAAAAAACTAAAAGGGGAGATCTTGTGAACGAACTTCGCGACTTGGTTACGGAAGAAACAAGGAGAAATCATGCAACACCCTTCCTCCTGTTCATACTAAGACCGCCTTCGAAAACGGAGTGCTACCGTGAACTAAGCCTAGCTCGGAATCATGATGTTATGATCGGTGGAGTATTCAAAGACCGTTTGAAAATAAGCTGTAGTTGTTTTGCTCCGATATGAATATAGTGGAGCTAATTAAAGCCTGACAGGGTGCTCTGAGTTTATCATATTACTAGAATAAACCAAGAAGCTCCAGCCAAAACGGCGTCACCCGATTTCAGCAGTAGAGGAAGGGTAATGCTTCGACTTATAAATTGGTAGACGTCGACTGAGCCTTCGTTGGTGTTTTCAATTCACGCCAGTTATTGCTAGAACGCGCCAAGGTAGGTTGCTATTGAAAATTGGCGAAATCGGATTATAACGCCCTCTTTTTCGATATCGAAAATTTCGAAAGTCACCTAAGTTGACATATCTCGGTAGCTGAAATGGGTAAAATGATATAATTTTATAGGTGAGTCATTCTGTTATGATTCTTCAATAAGTTTTTTAAAGTGGGCATGGTTGGAGGGCGGTGCCACGCCCCCTTTTTCGATATCGAAAATTTCGACAATCACGTAAATTGACATAGTTCGGTAACGGAAATGGCTAAAATGATGTAATTTTATAAGTGAATCCCTCTGGTCATTATATAATGATTTTTTGATAAATTTTTTAAACTGATTAAGGAAGAACGATGAAATTTGGCACAAAGCATACTAGTATCTTTGGGAGTATACCTGATGAAATTGGATAAAATCACCCTCCAACCACGCCTAATGTCGATATCGAAAACTTCGAAAATCACCTAAATTGACATAATTCGGTAACGGAAACGGCTGAAATGATATAGTTTGGTAGGATGAACCCCCTAGTCATTCTATTATGATTTTTTGATAAATTTTTAAAAGGTATATTTGAAAATTTCACGGGTCATAACTTTTAAACTGACTACGATAGAACGCTGAAATAGGTATAAGGTATACCAGCATAATATACTCCCTACCTGATGTAATTGGACGAAATCGCTTTCCAACCACGCCCACTTCCGAAATGGAAAATTGCGAAAATCATACCCGAACCTAGACTTCCTTACTTGTTTTATTTTAGGGGTGTTAGCGGGAGGGTGGGGGTTATTTTTAGTACTAATAAATGCATGCTACGTGGGAAAGGCTTTGTTATGTGACCAAATGAAGATTATTCGTTCACGAAAAGTACCTATTCTCATGGGTGACAAAAGGATGATACCCAAAAATAGAAAAGCATCAACTCTGTTGGAAGGACCAAACGGAGTGCGATTGAAACCCCTTTGGTGTTTGGAATCAACGTCAGAGGGCACCAATCATAAGAACAAGATACTTTAATTTTCAAGGTCGTTAAGTCATATTTTTTCAAAACTCGACCTTGCCATTAAGTAATAAAACCAAATACTTAGTCATACTGAAATTTATCGTATGAGCTTAGCAGGACTAACGAACTCAAAAAGCAATTAAAAGTATTTTCACCGAAAAAATGTGTCAAAAAATTAAGTTACGACAAGATACAATTGCTAATTGCAATCACAAATCTGCTGAATTAATAATTAATAAATAAAAAACAGAGCAAAGTGATACAATTGAAAGGGCAATAGAACTTAAAAAAAAAATAAGAAAATACAAAAATTATGAGCAAAAAAAAGAGAAGAGCGAATTTCCTAAACACACACAAAAAAACGCATGATACTCAGCAGAGCAGAGAAGATTTAAAACTTATTTAGTATGAAACAATTTCGACAACTCATTTAATACAATAACAAATATTTATTAGCCTAAAACAATAACAATAACCAAAACAACCAAATATTGAACTGAACTGTATTTTCGGTGAGTGTACTAAATTGAGTAGATCGGCTAATCAAGCTGAGTAACAAACGAACGCATGAATATTGGCAGATGCGCGAGCATTTAACATTTTTTCGTATATAAACAAGCTGAACTTGAACATTAAGCACACATTCCTGTTGCAACCAGCAAAGCTTAAGGATTACCAAGTTAAACAGAGTACCAACGCAATAAAGCAAAATCGCGTGAAGTGAAAAAGTTATAAAAATTAATTTAAAAAAAAAAATATTTTTTTGTTATATTTTAAAAAAAATATTTACAAACATACATAAAAAAGTGTAGCAAAGTGAAAAGTGTATTTTTGTGTAAGATTTTTTTTTATTTACAAAAAAAAATCGCAAAACAACAACAAATATGAATAACAAAGTGATGTTATTCCTAACGATTGTGGTGAGTAAAGATGAAGAACTATAAAAACAAAAACCAAAAATGTAAATTAGTTTCTAAAAATAAACTGTCAACTAAATATCAAAACAAAATTAAGCCAACTCAAACTATTTAATGTGAGCTTTTTTATGCAAATGTGCGTGCGAATGGTCAAATGGTTTGATGAAGTGCATTACGAATATATTAATGAAGAGACAAAGAAAAACTAATAATTTGTGAAGTTACTCATACGACATGCCTCTACAAAAAATTAACATACCTACTACATATGTATGTATGTATGTATGTGTATGTGTTTTAATAGGAAATGTGATTGACTATTTTGTTATACATAAATTGTTGCATTCAATTGCTTTGCAGTTACCATAAACTTAAAGTTTTATGAGCTTAAATTGGTTAATAATATTACCATCAAACTACATTGGAATGCCATTGGAATTGTATAAAATGCAAATACATACCTATTTCTATTTTTAAATTTTTGCTTGGAAAAAATGTGTTAGGGTGTGTTTGCTGATGTTGTTGCGCAAACATGCTACCTACAATGCAAGCAACTTTTTTTATTATTTTATATTAAATGTTTTTTTTTTTGTAATTTTTTGTTAGTTTTTGCATACTTTTGTTGATATTTTCTTGCTCATTTTTAGTATTTCGAAATTTTTTTTTTTTTTTTGGTTTTTTTTTTGTTTTTTTTTTTTTTTTGTTTTTTTTTATTTATGTTTACCCAAATTATTAATTCAATGCACTTGTTTCTAAATTTTTTTTTTTGTTTTTTTTTATTTTTTTTTGTTTTTTTTTTTTTGTTTTTTTTTTTTTTTGTTTTTTTTTTTTAATGTATGTTTACCCAAATTATTAGTTCAATGCACTTGTTTTGCAGTTTTGCTATTTTTTTTTTTTTTTAAGAACCTTCATAACGGCAAATTATAACTGATTTTTTGCAGATTTTAAATGATTTTTGCTTTGTTCAAATTGATTACATAGCTGCAAAAATATATATCAATGCAAAAAAATGGCGAAAAAAGTACAATAACTTTTGAGTACAATGACAGCTGCGGGTAAAAATAGCATGAGTAATCAGGGTTTTGGAATTCGTTAATCAGTCAACTAAACAACTAATTCAAGACCAAATCTTTTTAATTAATCAAAACTAAAAATGCGAAAAAAAGAATAAAAAAAATTATTTCTCAGTTCCTTGACTGTAGTTACTCAAATAATCGATTTGGCAATTGATTTATCAGTTGCTCAATTTCTTAGCTAATCGATTACTCAGAAAACTGAATTGAGCAAACCTTTAATCACACGTAAAATAATCAAATATTTCTTCAATTAGTCAACTAAACTACTGATGAAATACAAATTATTGATACTTGATTATAATTCGATAAATAAGTCAACGGCAATAATAAATAAATAAAATGTAACTCTCAGACCCAAAATTAGTCAACTAGTCTTTTGATCAAAGTTTTAGTTTAGTCATGACGAATATGTTGATAAATCAAAAAGAAAAGTTAGTAGAAAGAATCAAAATTTGATAACACTATTCTTCCCTTACGCTACTTTTCGATTATTTTAAATTTGTGATTAATCATTAAGTCAATTTACAAGCGCATTAAATCTCTTGATTAATCAAAGATAAAAATACTCGAATTTAATAAACATGTGATTTCTGAATTCTTTAAATATTTAACTAATTGATTAATCTAATCATATTTTTAGTCAATCAGAAAATTGACTAAAGTACTAAACTTTTTGATTAATCAAAACCAAACGACTAATCCAAAGTTTTGATATGACAATCAGTGAATTGACTCATATAATCTACTTTTTGATCGCCTAACCCTAAGTTTTGATTAGTCAGTAATTAAATTTATGGCGAAATTATTCTTCTCATTAATCGAAAATGACCAAAAAAATTAAAATTTGATTCTTGAATTCCCAAATTACTGAACTGACCGTATGAGCCTATTGAAAATATTTTTCAAGATTTAAAATAACTAAAAAACGGTCAGAAAAATACTAAATTGAATGAAGTTGAAGTACTGATCTACCTATCGATTAATCCAAATCTTAGTTCAATTAAATTTGATTAAACACGAAATTGAAAAAGTGTTTAGTCGAGTAATCGATTAAATTTGATATTGATTTTTAAAATAATCGATTAATCGTTTTAATATGTGTAGGTATAATGATTTGCTTATTTTGAATCGAACTTTAAGAGTTTTGAAATATTTTTATGCTTGGAAGATTGGCGTGCAAACTGCTTAAAAAATAATAATATACTATTTGTTCCTATTTTTTATTTCATCTTAAAAAGTTTTTGTTTTAAAAATATTTAATTGAAAAAAAAAGTTTAATTTGGAAAAAAATTATAAAAAGTTAATGTTATTTGAAAAAGAATTTAATTACAATTTTTTTTTAAATAATTGACACATTTTTTGATAATTAAAAAAATTAAAAAAAAATATTTTCAAAACTTAATTTTTTTTCAAAATGTATTTTAAAATTTTAAGTTTATAAAAGCTTTTAAAAATATATCAATTCCATAAAATTGTAGAAGAATTTAAAATGTATGATAAGCAGTTCAAATTGTTTACTCCTTTTTGAAGAAAGTTTTTGTTTCAATAAAAAAATACCCAAAAAAATTTAGAAAAAAAGTTTGCCAGCAAAAAAAATTAAAAAAAGTTGATGAAAAAATTCTAAGTATCAATACAAATCGGTTTGACAAGATCCTTGAACAAGATCGAAATTGCCATCATCGTAGTTGGTATTGTTTGTGGCGTTTTTCAACTTGCTTTCGCCAAAAACTCCCAAGAATAATTTGATAAAAAATTATTCGACTGATCAAAACTCCATAAAAATTTTCAATGTTGAACATTTTCTGGCAGCCCTTTGAATTTCAAAAATTATTTAGTCATTTTTAAAGAGCTGAAACTTTAAAAACTAATTTAAAAAAAACTAAAAAATGTATTGAGAGTCCAAAAAAAATTAAGTGCTCTCATTTTTTCGCCCACACCTGTATATTTAAATGTGCCAGAGCTAGAATGCGACACGACCTTTAACATTTGCTAACTTTGAACTTGCCTCAAGGCAGATGTGTGAGGGCATGGTTATTAGCACACATTTGGTACATGTGGAGAAAAGAAGAGCAGTGCTTATGTGCAATGCCGCAAAGCGGAAGAGCGCGAGTTCAAAACCCAAATATACAAAATTTCTGTCAAGCAAACGAGAAAAAAAAATGTAACTAAAAATTAATGAGCTTCTTTATTTTTTATTAAAAATTGTTTATAAATGAAAATTAATCAATAATTTTCACACCAATTCCAAAAAGTCGGTAAGAAAAAACTCGGCCTAAGCACGTCACGTTTTCAGCTGCATACCGCACTATTGTTATTATTTATTAAATGAATTTGAAAAAAAAAAATTTAATAAAAATTGGCACAATCAATCATTCTAAATGGCTCTTGTTTTACACATTCAAATATTAGCTCCCTGTTAAGCGCACGCACACACTCACGCAGCTCTTCACAGCCAATTGCAGTTCTTATTGTGGCATCAAACAACAAAAGTGAAGTCACTAATGCCAACTGTTTGCAACACACCCAAAAATGATTGCGCGCTTAGCAAAACAAAAGCAAAAATTTGTTGCTTTTTTAATTAATAGCAAATTTTTGTTTATTGTGTCTACGCGCATATTTTTCTCACTTTTGACGTGCAAAACGATGCTTATTTGGAGATGAATTTAGTTTTTTTTTTTTTTTTAAACCTCTGATTCTGTTTTTATAGACTTTTTTCATTTTTTTAATTCTTATTTTTTTGTTTTTTTTTTAGTTTTTGTTCTTAATTTTTTTCGTAGTCCAAAATGTATTACACTTATTTATTAACATAAAAGCTTCTCATAAATTAATCGATAAAAATTTTAGCATTTTTGGTCTAAGTCAACTTCAGCTGACTCATTAACACAGAATTGATTGCTGTACCAAATATGCTCACTAATAAAGAATGTGTGAATCGTATATCTTCATTGTGCTCATGATTATTATTTATAGAGCTCGTTATTCTTACTGTCAGATTTTGAGAGAAATATAAAGGTTATGCAATTTTTTTCTTTTTAATTAGTTTACCTAAGGGTTAAAGCGATTGTTCACCAGGCTGTGAATACTAGATATACTTTTAATTGTTCGAATATGATGTAACTTTTATTAAAAAGAAATCGAAAACGGCATCTAGCTATACATACGTATGTATAAAAATAGTTTGAGCGCACATTTATTGCCACCACTGTAAACAGCGCTAAAAAAATATTTCTCTGTTGTAAAATGGTTCCTTAAACTTAAGTTAGATCTCTAGCAACGCATGGGTTAAAGCCGCATTCAATTATATGAAGCACATTTTGTGTGATGCGCGTACAAACATACATACAAACAGACACAAAATCTTCCTTAAACTTAAGTTAGATCTCTAGCAACGCATGGGTTAAAGCCGCATTCAATTATATGAAGCACATTTTGTGTGATGCGCGTACAAACATACATACAAACAGACACAAATTTTAAAAACTTTTATTTTGGCTACTAAAATGAGCAATTATTCTGCAACGTGCACACAATTGCCTGTCATCCAGTTTTAAAGACGAGATTGCTTGTATATTAACTCGAAAGCAAGTAAATTTGACTCGATATGATTGAAATTTATGTATCTTATTGCATATTTTTAACTTAGCTTATTACTTTCTATATATATAATATAAAATTATACAGAATAAATAGCTCAAGCTAATAAATTTTTTATTCTAACATATTTGCATACGTTCAAATGCAGCCTCAAAAGCAAAAATTCCAAAAAAAAAATTTTAAAAAAATTATGAAAAAAGTAATAAATTAAAACGTGTTTAAGTAAGAGTGGTAAAATTTCTTTATTTGAAAACGGCTATAAATTGATAACTTGTTTGAAAGAATTTTTTTTTATATTTTTGCATGTCAGACCAAATTGTATGGCATAGCAACAAAGATAGATGCAGCAAACATTTTGTTTAAGAAGGGCAACGAAAAATTAAGCTAGTGAAAATTACAAGTACCCATAACTATAGTCGCTTAACTTCTAGCGAATTATTGCAACCTTTTTACTCGCTACTTCTATGCTAGATGAAATATTTATTTCTTCTTAAGTAATAAAAAAAAAATTTAAGCGAGCAGTCAATTTCAAGCGCCTATAGTTTTAGCTGCTTAGCTTCAAGCGACCTATTTGACACGAAATTATACTAAACCACTTCTATTCGTCACTTTGATAATAAATAAAATATTTTTTTCTTGCTTAGAAGAAGTTTTTGAAAGGGAAGCAACAAAAAATAAACAAGCAGAAAATAGCAAGCCTCCATAATTTTACTTGCACAGTTTCAAGCGACTTACTTTTTAAACCAGTCCCATACTACACCTTTTTACTCATCACTTTGACGTTAGATAAAATATTTTTTGCTTGCTTGGATCGAACTTTTCAAGAAAAGTGACGAAAATTTAAGCGACCACAAATTAACAAGCTCACATAATTTTAGTTGCTTAGCCCTTAAGAAACTTATTAGACTCGACCTACATAAGGCCCTTTTTATTCGTCACTTCGATGGCACATAAAATACTTTTATCTTGTAAAAAAATGATATTTTTAAGAATAGCAACGAAACAGTAGGCAAGCAGAAAATTACAAGCGCCCATGATTTTAGTTGCTTAGTTTTAAGCGACTTATTCTTCAAGTTTTTTTTTTGAATAACTTTTTTTCATACGTTGCTAAGACACCCAAAAATTTAGTTGCTCAGCTTCTTATGTGTCAATACACTTTAATACACTTTTTAAAAAATTTGTTTGCTCTTACATTTTTTTTTTTTATTAAACTAAAAAGATTTATTTTTAATAATTTTTTTTTATTCAATAAAATTTTATTTTTTTTTTTTTTTTTTATTTCAATGTTTTCTTTAAAATCTCGTTTATTACCTTTGTTAATTTTTCCTCCAATTTTTACTAACAGTTTTTTTTTATTAAAATCTTAATATTTTTACAATTTTTTTTATTAAATAAATTTTTTTTTTTATTTTTTTTTTTAATTTGTTTTAGTTTAAATTTTTTATTACAATCTCGTTTATCACTTGTTTTAGTTTTTCCTTCAATTTTTTCCATCAAATTTTTTTATTAAAATCTTTTTTTTATTAAGATTTATTTTTTTTTTCTTAAGATATATTTTTAATATTTTTTTTTTTTGTTAAAAATTAATTTATTTATAAAGATTTTTTATTGTAATTTTTTTTATTTTAATTTTTTTTTTATTAAAATCTCTTTTTTATATAATTTTTTTTAATTTTTTTTAATTCTTCATTAACTTTTTTTCTATCAAATTTTTTTATTAATTTTCTTTTTTCTCTTCAACTAACTTACAATTTGTGTCTCTTTTTCTAGGCCGGCATTGCGCTCTGCGCAGCTATACCAGTGGGTAACAACAACAATGGCAAGTATCAAAATTCCGTAGTTAATAATAACGACGGCAAATATCGTCCAGCCAGTGATGGAAAATATCGTCCAAGTTCTCAAAACGAAGGTAATTCGTTTAAGTTCACAAAAGAAATGAAAGAAAACATAAAAGCCGCAACTTTCTTATAATTGTAGTGATGTGTTGTAACTTAAATACTGACATACTAATTAATAATTTAAAAAAAATTTATTTAAATTTAATCGAATTTAAGGCTCGGTTACTCATATTGAGAAAAAAATGGTGGAGTGACTTGAACGTTCTGTATAATTAGTTTTCTCAAAAAGGATGCCTCAATCTGGAACATTGTATAGAAATCTGATTAATTTCGATTTCAAGAAGCATACTCATTATGTCATGCTGTTCTATCTTAAGCATGAGTAACTGAGCCTTTAGCGAGCTAACAGAAACTAAAATTTTTTTTATTTCTTTTTCAAATATTTTTAAATGGTTTTTGCTAAAATTAATCGTTAACCTTTTTACTTTTAATAAATTTAAAATTTTATTTTTTAACACTTAATTAGTAACTTTTTTAAAAATAACACATATTTTAACTAAATAGTGCTAAAAAAAAAATATACAAAATACAACTAATTTTGGCAAAGTATTTTTAGTTGCACACTCTGATAGCGAATGAACTTTATATAGAACAAAGCGGGACTAAAACAAGCGTATGTAAAAACATTAAACCACTGCGGATAAACTAATTACCTGTATGCTAGTTATAAGCTAACTATAAACTAGCTACATATAAACTAAGTATAAGCTAGTTTTATATGAACTATTTCATTTTAATATTGGCTGGGAGAACATGTTCATTGTGCATTAATTTTATTCCATCATTTCCATATTGCATGCAATTGTATCATTGGTGCTAGCAAAAAGCAAAATTTTTAATTATTTATAATTTAATTTTTGATTTTGTTTTGTTAACGCTAGTAAGTAATTTGTAACCTTTCTAATATGCAAAAATATCTTATTCTAGGCGCAACAGGTGGTCACTATGATGCTCAGGGTAAAAATATTTTTTTTTTTAATTCTTTTATTAAACCAAAAAACACTTGCGAAACTACATAAAATGCAAAAAAAAAATCCTCAAAAACAAAAATATTCTACAAAATTCATTCACTGTTCACATAAACTTTACATTAAGAAACATCAACTTTACCCTTAAAAGAAAGGAAATAAATCTTCTCAACCCTTTTCTAAGTCCCTTTCCTTATACATACCTACAAGAAAGGTTATACATTTTTTCAACCCATTTACAAGTCCCTACCAAGAAAACTCTTTCAAAAACTAAACTTTTTGCCAACTGATATAAAACGATTTTTTCAAAATTACCTTAAATTTTTTTTTTTTCAAATTTTGTTTTTATATAAAATTATTTGTTTTTTAAATTATTAAACTGGGCTTGCATATACGCTTTTTTAGCTTTTCCATAGCTAAGCTTTAGTTCATTTTTTTTTTGGAATTTTACGGTGTGGAATTTGAAACTTTTTACTTTGGCATTAAGAAGTTTTGAATTTTATTTTATCAAAAAAAAAAAAACAATTTCGGTAGCTAGAAAAAAGTTTTAAAGCTAGCCTAATCTAACCCTAGCCTAAAAATCAGCAAAATCCTTTGCCAACTAACACATATTGGACCTCATGCATGAAAGGCGAGCATTTGCTCAGACAAAGAGCCCACCTTGTACTCACCTGAGCAAATGCTGGACTTCTATGCCAGAACCCTCTAAATACCTTTTACCTACACTTACACACACTACACTCTTTCATTACACTGAAAAAAAAAGATTCTTAAGCTTTATATGATTTCGCAAAAATAAAAATAAAAAAAATCGTTTTTAAAATTCAACTAACTAAATTTTTCTAAATTTCTTCCTCTTTTTGGAACACCACAAACAGGTCGCTATGTGCATGATGTTCAACCTTATCGCCATGTGCATGACAATCGTGAACTTGGATTCTATAAGCACATCCCATATCCTTATGATGGTGGCTATGGACCATATAACGGTTCAAATATACCGTATATGCATGTCGATGTGCCGTATGAGTAAGTACTTTTTGAGCGATTATTTAAAAAGAAAACAAAATATTGCGACATTTGAAAAAATACAAAAGTCAAATGAAATTCAGAAAAGTCAAATGAAATTCAGAAAAGTCAATTGAAATTCAGAAAAGTCAAAAGAAATTCGGAAAAGTCAAATATATTTCAGAATGGGCCCAATGTTCTTCAGAAAATATCAATTGAAATTCAGAAAAGTCAAAAGAAATTCGAAAAAGTCAAATATATTTCAGAATGGGCCCAATGACAATTGAAATTCAGAAAAGTCAAATGAATTCGGAAAAGTCAAATATATTTCAGAATGGGCCCAATGTTCTTCAGAAAATGTCAATTGAAATTCAGAAAAGTCAAATTAATTTCAGAAATGTGAAACTTACTTCAGAAAAGACAAATGTATTTCAAAATAGGTGAAATGTATTCCAGAAAATGTCAATGAGATTCGAAAAAGTCAAGTGAAAATCAAAAAAGTCAAAAGAAATTCAGAAAAGCCAAATGAAATTCAGAAAAATCAAATATATTTATGAATAGGCCCAATGTTCTTCATTGAAATTCAGAAAAGTAAAATAAATTTCAGAAATGTCAAACTTATTCCAGAAATGTCAAATGTATTTCAGAATAGGCAAAATGTATTCCAGAAAATTGAAAATGAAAAAAGTTAAATGAAATTCAGAAAGTCCAAAAAAGTAAAAAAAGCCTTAACGATTTTCAAAAAAGTCACATGAAAATGAGGAAGTCAAATGAAAGTAAAGAAAACAAAAAATTCAGAAAAAAACAAATGTATTTCAGAAACTGCCAAATTAAGTTTAAAAAATGGCATATGAAATTCAGCAAAGTCAAACAAAATGGCATTCATTTTTAAAGTTGTGGACTCTAATGAACGTTTTGAGCGTGTAGAAGTTCAGGAAGGGTAAATTTTTTGGAAAAGGGTTGCCACCTGTTTAAAAAAATTTTAATAGTAGTTGGATTTTCTAAATTGAGATGCCAAATGAAAGAAAATTGAGATGAAAAAAAGTGCAAGAAGGTAGCAGAAGGGTTGCCATCTGTTTTATAACTGCAATACTTTTAACGTAACCTAAATTTTATTTCATGTTTGGTTAAAAATAAATCCAATCGTTCTCACGACTCTCGCAAATGAGATGTCAAACGAAAGGGCTCTACTAGTAAGGGTTGGCAACTGTTTAAAAATTATTTTTTCGTGTGTAATTTATTCGATTTTAAATTGTCAACTAAAATGAAAGGGCCCAGCTTTCAGAAGTCCGGGAAGGCAAAATTTTTTTAAAGGGTTGCCACCTGCTTAAAAATAAATTTCTATATATAGTTTGATTTTTAACGTTGATATGTCAAACGAATGAGCTGAAAGATGTGCAGGAAGGTAAATTTTTTTTGAAAAAGGCTGCCACCTGTTTATTAGCTTAACACTTTCAACCTAACCTCAATTTCATTTAATTTTTCTGAAATACTCTTAAGTTTTTTGAACTTGTTTTTTTTTTATGAAAAGATTCAAATTACCTCAAACAAATTTGCAAAAATATTACGACTTAATATTCACTTATTCCTTTTTATTTTTTTTTTTCTAGCCACAATCTTTACACAGTAAGTAATGCGGATTTTAAAGTTCCCGAAATCAAATTGGAATATGGCTTTCCCGAACATGAACCACAAATTGACATCACATCCAAACACCACGCAAACCCTGTTGTTAAACGCTCCGCTGATTCCGAATCCCAAAAAGCAGAGCAATAAAAAATAATTACACACCGCCTCCAAAAAAAAAAAGAAAACAAGAAAAAAATTCAAATCCCGAAATCCCACATCAAACACATCTCAAACATCAAACAGAAAGTAGTATTAACACAAAGCAAACACAAATTTCATCAAAAATTCCTCAACTAATATTAAGTATCACACACAAAAACCTGTAAATCCTGCACACATGACGCATGCACTAAAATAAAAATAAAATAAAAAAATTCATTTATTTAAAAATTCATAAAAAAACGCTGGCTAAGTACTTAATTATAAAAGAGCAACAACTAACAAAATACGGGTTAGAAATCGTTTTCAAATTGTATTTAAAATATTTTTTTTTTACTTTGAGTAAAAGCTTTCTCCAACTCCCTGTTCACATTCACTTCCCTAAGGATTTTGACACACATTATGCACGCTCATTAGTTAAGCACCCCACACAAGCACACCCACACACCCATATCCACCCACACACACACTACACTTTCTCCCATACACACTCATCCTGCTGCCAACAGTATATCCTAATTTATGCAATTTCATAAATTTAAAATATTCAAAAACGCATTTTTACTCAATTTAAAACAAACAATTTCACCTTTTTCAACAAAAAAAAAAATCACCAAAAACCAAATACAAAATCATCAATCGAATCAACAATATATTTGCCCACAACTATTACTCTCGTACAACAAATATATACACACTGCCATTTGCCATCCACAACAACAACAAACAAATAATAAAAAATAAAAACAAAAAACTATGAAAAAAAAATAAAAACAAAACCACAGTCCACCACAACTACAACGAAGAAACCCACAACCACAACAACTACGACCACGACCACAACTACACCACGTTCAGTGTTGTTCAACTATGATGAGGAGGGCAAATATAAGGTGTTACATCAGGAGGACTTCCGCAGAAAGGACAAATATGATCATTCGTAAGTGAAGTTGCTTTATTTAGTTATCGATTTTTTTTATGTCAAAGGTTAGATTTGAAAATTACCTGAACTTTTTTAGCTTCTCAAGATATATTTATTGTAAAATAGTCATTTTTAAACCTCGATCAAATTCTTTTGTAATCGAAAATCGATAGTTTTAATCGTTAGACAAAGTCTTATTATTTGTTTGCCAATTTTATAGCTCTGCGAGAATTGTATAGCTCTGGTCAAAGCTAATCATAAAATCCTACTAATTGTACCTAATGCCATCGATTTATCGAATAATACCGATTAATCTAAAATAATCGATTTGTCGATTTAAAAAAAGTTATCGGAAAATATCACAAATTGCAATTAAAACTCAGCTTTCATTCTTTTTCGGTTCATTATTGGTCGATTTACTCGCAAGCCGATGGCTTATTAATTTAAGTTATTTTCAACAATTTCGTAAACCGATAATTCAAGACATCAAAAGCTATCGATTTATCTGAAGCTATCGGTTTGTCGTTTTTAATCAAGTCGTCGGGCAATAGCTCACATACATTTCTTTTTTATATTGATATTTTCTATCAAAAATTTTGGCGATCATACCTCCCGCTTGTGATATTTAACTCGTTTGAGAGAAAAATCAAAATGAGAATTTTAAAACTGTTATCGATAAATTTAAAAAAGGTATATTTACACTACGCATACAATAATTGCCACCTTCAGTTTTTTTATAAGATACTAGGCAGTTGCCAATTTCTTTCGATAAATAGGATTCGATAAACTTATCGATTTTTTAAATATCGTCTGAACCTTTATTTTTAGCTAAAAATTTAGTTTTCTTTCAAAATATTCTTTTAATCATGATATCGATTAAAAGAGCATTCAATAATTCGAAATATAATAACATGAACGCTTTCGCCACATTTCTAAACTTCTGCTGTTTAAAATATTTGTTATCGATTAATTTTGATATCGATTTTAATTACAAGAACTTCAAAACAGAAGCAGTGGGTTAATATATTCTAGCTTCAAAGATTATTTTATTATTGTCAATATTATTTTGTTTTTGTCGATATTTTGTGATCCAAAATAATTATCGATTATTTTATATACCAAATTTGCAATCGATTATTTTCAAGATTATCTAAAAGCTATTAAGAATACTTTGACAGCTTAAATATTACCTTGAACTGTATCTCCTTCGCAATTATCCGAAAATAATATGTTTTAGTCGATTGTACTCATAATTTATCGAATCGATTATCGATAACGTCGGCTGAGCTAAAATTAATTATGATTATAAGAACTTCAATATAAGAGTGATTATTCCCAATTGTCAGAGAAAAGAAGCTATTTAGCTGATTTTAGGTACTCATCATTCGCCCTGCTAATCAGTAGCCAATAAAATTTTGCCAAAATACTGGGTCTCGCTAACCAAAAAAGTGGATAAAAAAGTGGGCAATTTTGTATTTCATTCACATCATGCCTAACCCTGGTTGGCAGCGCGATTACACCGATAACTGATGTTCATATTAGTACAGCATATAATAAATTTTGAATTTATTACGTTCTTTAGAGTCTAAATTCCAAAATTAATATAATTGCTTACTTATTAAAAATTAATATACTTATCGATAATTTGCTATCGTACTGCGAGGCCTTAGTGGTAAATCAATATATTCTAAAAATAGAGAATTTTAAACCAAATCAATATTTATTTTTATACAAAAAGCCTCACTGGTATTTTCCTCATTCCTAATTAACGAAATTACTTTTTAAACTATAATTAAAATTAGTATAAAATTAATGGTAGTTATGTTTGTTGTAGCCTTCAACTTAACTGTTTAGTTTTTAATTGTACAAATTTTTAATATATCTCTCTCTTTCTCACCAACAGTTACCTAACTGAGAACGGCATCTATGGCGAGGAACAAGCTAAACAACACAAAGATGGCGGCACTGATGCTAAAGGCTACTACGAATACACTGGCGATGATGGCAAACTCTATCGCGTCAACTATCAGAGCAATCACAAAGGTTTCATACCTCAAGGCGATCACATTCCAACACCACCACCAATCCCCGAAGCTATTGCCCGCGCTCTCAAGTATGTTGATGATTTACGTAAGAGTCGCGGTGAAATGCCAATGTTCGATCAACGTGGTTTCCGTATTGATAAATTGTCAACCAAGGATGTAATGGCCAAGATCAAGACAATTCATTTGGAAGAAATGCCCGCTGAGATTAGAGAACAAATTGTTGCATTTGAACAGGAAATTGAACAATATGAAGAAATGATGCAAGCATTCGAAAAAGATCAACTACAATATCAACAATCAGAATATTTGGTACAAACAGCGACAGATGAACAACAACAGCAACAAAGCGATGCATATCAACAACAATATCAAGAATATCAAAATGATGTATATGAAGGCGCTGCGTCAGCATACGTTCCAAATTTTCAGGGCTATAAACGCGTATGAAGCGTAGAACTAGACAAAAAAAAATGTGTTGTTAGAAAAAAATTAATATTTTATGTTGACAGAATGAGGGAGTGTACTAGAATTAACAAATTGTAGAAGAAAAATTAAGAATGAATCAACAAATGAGTTGGCAAAAAAAACCTAAACCATTTTGGAATTTTTCGTTTTATGAATTGCAAACCTCAGTGGCGCATTTAATAGTTTTGTTGTTTTAAAATTATTTTACTATTATTATTTACTTTTTATTATATAAAATTGTTAAAGATAACGTAAAACTAGAAAACAAAAAGCAAGTTATATATGTATTAGTTATAACGACAAAAAATCTCGCATCATCCACATCAAACCAAATCATTAGTAAAGTGAAGCAAAAACCAAAAAATCCAAAAAAAAAAAAAAAAAATATTTATCAAGGTTGGCCATCGCTACCTGCTGACTTTAATTACTGCAACTGGTCATACCATTGTGAATCACCCACACACTTAGAGCAAGAGGAAAGCGCACAAGCGAGGCAGTCCCATAAAAGCATCATACTCATACTTTTAACGACGTATTATTGAAGAAGACGATTAAAACCCTACCCCCAATAACAAAAAGTGTCAAAAATATAAATTTAAAAAAATTGTCCTCATAAAAAGAAGCCATTTAAATGTAAACAAAAAATTGAAAAAAAAATTGTTAAGAATTAGTTTTGTGTTTAAATATTTATAGCAATTTTAATGTTTAGATAAGTAATGCAAAAATTAAAAAAATTTAAATATTAGCAATAAGTCACACTAACTATGTTTATTGTTAATAATAAAAAATGATATTGAAAAGAAATATATTTAAATAAACTGATAGCAAATTGAAATTGAATATGCTTTGAATTTTTACTTACTTACTCAGCTATGAAGTTACGGGTAAGCAAGTACAGTTACTCACAGCTTATTGCTTGCCAGAGCTGTAAAGTTTAGCAATCAATTTTGTTTGCAATCCCAAAGCACAAATACAACTAAAATCTTTGATTGCAATGGGGTTAATAATTTTGTTTGTTGATGGCAACCACAGCCAGGTGCGGGATCCAAAATTCATATTTTTCACAGTCATTCACAGGGGAAAGAATATAGTAAAAATTACATAAAAAATATAGTATAAATTAAGAAAAAATACAGTAAAAAATACGCGAAAAATGTATTAAAAATTACCCAAAAATATGGTTATAATTACACAAAAAAGACGGTAAAGTTTACGCAAAAAATACATTAAAAATTTCTGAAAAAATATAGTGAAAGCTACGCAAAATGACGCGAAAAAAATAGTAAAAATTACACAAACAATAAAGTAAAAATTACAAAAAAGTATTAAATAAAAAAATATAATAAAATTTTGGCAAAAAAAAAATTTACTCAAATGTTCCTAACATGATCCAAAATTGAACCCAAAATGATCCAAATATGATCCCAAAAATACTACAAAATTATACGAAAATTACCTCAAAATTATCCCAAATTAATCCAAAATTTAACCCAAAATGATCTCAACATTTCCCCAAATATATCCCAAAGTGACTCCTAAATGATCACAAAAATGATCCTAAAATAATCCAAATATGATCCCAAAAATATACAAAACAAATACAATACGGTAAATGGTAACCCTGGGCGGCAACACTAGGTACTTGAAAATATTTTAGTTGGTATGTCGGCGAAAATACCTTTCATTTGATACCCATATTGACATATATCACCATATAATTAAAAAAAAAAAACAGATAGGTGGCAACCTGGAAGTGGATAGTCTTAGAATCCATCATACTACCTATATGCCAAATTTCATCCAATTCGGTGAAGCGGTTCCCGAGATAGTACCAGATATACAAATTGATAATCTTAGAATCAATCATACTATCTCTATGCCAAATTTCATCCCAATCGGTACAGCGGTTCTCGGATATAAAAATATAATGCGGTAAGGTGGCAACCCTACTTAAAAATATTTTAGTTGGTATGTCGCTCCATTATTTAAAAAAAAATTAGATATATTGCAACCCTGTAAGCCGCCCCAGGTGGCAACCCTCAAGTGGATAATCTTAGAATCAATCCAACTATCTATATTCTAAATTTTATGTAAATCAGTCAAGCGGATCCCGAGATAGTCCGGATATACAAGTATACAAATATACAAGTTTAGCTCGTTTAAAATTATAAGGTGTAGGGATATATTTTTTTGAAAAACAAGCATAAAACGCCAGCTTTGAGAAACTGTGAATGAAAAATATCCCCGACATTAAAAGAAACAATTTCGATACTGGCCTCTAGCATCACGGAAAGGGCCATGAATCTTCTTGAGGACTTTACTCTCAAATACTTCAAAGGACATCTCAACATCTCTTGACACTGTCCATTATTCTGAGTCGTACATCAGAACTTGTATGACGAGAGACTTATAGAGCCTGATATTTATTGGTGCAAAGTAACACTTGTTGGCAAGAGTGATTCTCCGTTGGATTTCTAGACTAAATTTATTTTCGGTGTTAATGCTGGTTCCCAAATATACGAAGTCCCTCACAGTTTCAGATCTTCAATTAACCGCCCCGAAAATTTCAACAATAAATTTCATAAACGCAGTTGCTTTTGCTCACTTCCTATTAGTTCGTCATACCGTGAGCTGGCTATACGTTTCTTTTTATACGCAGCGTACTAGTACGCTAGGGTATTCCAATTTTGTCCACATAACGCTACTACGTAACGACACAAAATAATCGAGATAGATATAGAGTTCCATATATGAAAGTTCTAAGATTGAAAAGAGGAGTTGATTAATGCATGTCCTCTGTTCACGATAACTTGAGTAAAAATTGAGATATTTGCATGACATTTTGTATACAGGTGGCTTTGTGGCCAAGGTAGGTATTGAAAATGGGCGACATCGGATGATAACCACGCCCCCTTTTTCGATATCGAAAATTTCGAAAATGGCACCGCCCACTTTTGAAAATTCAACTGGTCGTAACTTTTAAACTGATTACGGCAGAACGATGAAATTTGGCACAAAGCATACTAGGATCTTTGGGAGTATATATGATGAAATTGGATAAAATCTCCCTCCACACCTGCCCTTTTTCGATATCGAAAATTTCGAAGATCACCTAAATTGACATAATTCGGTAACGGAAATGGCTAAAATGATATACATAGTTTGGGAGGATGAACCCCCTGGTCATTCTATTATTATGTTTTTATACCTTTTTAAAAGTAGGCGTGGCCGCGTCCACTTTTCAGGGAGGCATATTTGAAAATGTCACGGGTCATAACTTTTAAACTGATTACGGTGGAACGATGAAATTGGTACAAGGTATACTAGCATAATAGGGAGTAGACCTGATGTAATTGGACGGAATTGCTTCCCAACCACGCCCACTTCCGAAATGGAATGTTTCGAAAATCATATGAAAACTACCGCTGGGTATTTAATGTTCGGTTTACCCGAACTTAAACTTCCTTACTTGTTTAATCTTAAAAGTATCTACTTTACTCTCCCGCCACACAAATATATGTTGTTTTTTTTTTCACTTTAAACAGAAGAACAGTAAATTACTTTTTCAAAGTCACACACCTTCCGCACTGTGGGATATTTTAAATAAACTTGTCTCAAAATCTGGGCAAGTTCGAGCAACGATTGATAATAGAAAAAACTCCAAAATTGAGCATTGAAAACATTAATATAAATTAAATTAAATTAAGCTTAACTAAATTAAATAAAATTAATTTAAATTAAATTGAATTCACTTTATTTAAATTCAAATTAGTTAAGTTAAAATTTAAACCAAAATAAACTTTTTTGTAGAAAGTTTTTGTGAAAATATCCCACAGTCTCCCAAGCTTCGCAGTAGTAGCTCTGATCCCTTACTTTTCTGACTAAATCTAGTAGAACTGTCAAAATCAGAAATTCCACTCTCAGTGCGAGAGCAACACCAAAGAGTACGGGATCGCAAAAATGGTATAACTGTCAAACTTGGTCGCTTGACCGTTCTACAACCCAGTAAAAAATCTGCTGACTAAATCTTGCAATTCTCTGACTGGAGAGAGCTCAATTTTCTGCTCTCACTAGTCAGAAAAGTGGCGTACGGGATCACTTTCCTGTAGTTCGTGACTGTTTCTGACTATTTCTGACTGTCAAATTGGTGTAAGGGAACAGAGCTAATATGTTGTTGCCAAAAGATGTTTAGCTCAAAACCATACGGTACTAAATTTTGCAGTATAGCTATAGATAAATACCAAAATAGTAAAAAAACAGGCAATCATTTTCACATTGAGATGTATGGGGCCCATCAACGCAATACGCATATCATAAAGTGGATGCTGCAGCAGTCAATCGATGGATCGCATGATCACACATTTACACTATTCTCTCAATTCTACTACCTTATTTGTTTATATATTCTACGCTTGCATGTATGTGCGTGTCTCATACCACATTGCGCCAGGAAGTGCAATAAATTTTCTCATAATGGTTAACAACCACTAAAATTGTTGAAATTAATTAAATTTGCAGCCGGATTAACTGTCGCAACGCTTAGCCACTGCAACGACTAAAAGTCGCGAAATATTTCGTAGCACGAGCTACGATTTTTCGTCCAGCGTAGGAGATTTAATTTTAATGTTTAGCAGGACAATGTGAATGAACTGTTGTAATTTATTAAGGTTGTTGAAGTGAAGGCAAATGTCAACTGAGTATGTATGTAAATTATCGCATCCATTAACAAATTTTTGTTGCCACATTAACCAAGAGCTGCATCTAAATATAGATCGTTAAATATTTAATGATAATGGCTTATTTGTTTGTAATAAATTTTACCCCCGAAATGGTGTGTTATATTTTTGGCATATTTGAGCATAAGTGAATCAAGTGAGCTCTGAAACAACTGCATATCAAAGAAAGACACGAATTATGTCGACCAGAAGCCAAAATAACAATTTTTAAAAATTTTGTCTGAATGTTTGTTCGAGCATCACTGTAGAACAGCTGTATGGACTTGAATTGGATTTCCGCCGATGCTTTTCTGGATATCTAAATTTTCCTCAAAATACAGTGGTGGCAACAAAAGTATATATGATATTTCCATTGAGTGCGTGGCGAAGCCTCGTATTACCTCGGGTATATAATTTATTTCAAACAAATTCTGTAATTGGTATAAAAGATAACACAGTGCTTCAAAATAAAAATAAAAAAAAATAAAAACAAGTAAGGAAGTCTAAGTTCGGGTGAACCGAACATTAAATACCCAGCGGTAATTTTCAGAACGGGATAACAATGATATAGGCCCTAGAACGATTTACCTAAAGTTTTTATTATATTAGCTATTTACCTTACCGAATTATGTAAATTTATGTGATTTTCGAAATTTTCCATATCGAAAGTGGGCGCGGTCAGGAAGCGATTTCGTCCAATTACATCACCTATATGGCTAGTATATTATGTGCCAAATTTTATGAGTCTGAAGTAATCAGTATAAAAGTATTGATCAGTCGAATATTCCAAAATGCCTCCCTTAAAGGTGGGCGTTACCACGCCCATATCTAACCTTTTTTCAAAAACTCATAATATAATGATTGGGGGGTTCATCATTATGACCCATGAAATTTTCGAATATGCTTCCCTGAAAAATGGCCGATGCCACGCCTACTTTAAAAAATTTATCAAAAAATCATAAGCGACTTACTAGGGGGTTCATCCTACAGACTATATCATTTTAGCCATTTCCGCTACCCAATTATATCAATTTAGGTGACCTTCGAACTCCTCTTTTCAACCTAAGAACATTCATAACGTACTACCGTTATATCAACAAAATTATTATATCCTTGTACTTGTATTAGTACGCTGGGTATAATTAAACCGACCTAGTAGAGATTATTCATCTGGTCGAGTTATACACGAAACACCCTTCAAAAGATTTGTAACAACCCCAAAATCCGGTTTTGAGGCCAAAAAAACGGGGTTCAGGGTTTTCGTTGAAAAAAAATCATTAAAAATCAAATTACATTACATTACATTAGAACCATTTCTACTAGGTCGCTTCAAAAGTGTAAAAATTAGTCTTTCAAACTTTATCGTTTTTGCTAATTTCCTGTGATAAACATTTAAGTTAAATGGAATTTTTTTGATAAGATTCTTAAAAAGACACTAAACTCAGTTGAGTTATTTGATTTGCTAAGTGTAGGTACTATTCTAGGTAGCTTAAAAAAATAATCTGACGACAGTCTTAGATCAAAAACAAAATGAAGAATAATTTCGGAATTCCATAAATTCAAAAAGTCAACGAACTTTCCCTTTTAAACAAATATGTCTTCACGTATTATATAAATGTATGTTAAAATAAAAAACATGACTGCTTAATTATGTTTTTATCTGATTCTAAGTAAGCGCTGCCTTTTAAGAAAACGCAAAACACAACATACACTAACAGCAAAAATGTCTAACTTAATCACCTCCTACAATAATACTTTTTAATAATTTTTGACGACTCCCAAATATTTGGGGTTTTTTCAAAAAAGCAACAAACATAGCCATGTACCATCAGATGTATTTACGTATGTAAACGAATAGCCAGGAAGTGTCAAACTTAAATGTTTAATGTCATAATAGTATTAAGACATTTTTATTGTATGTATTTAGCAAAAGTAATATATCGTCATACATATTAAGAAATTTTGTAGAATAAAAAAGAATTCTACTTTTTGTAGAACCTACCCCTTCAAAAGCTAGTACAGTAGAATCTGGATATAGTGAACTAATTTTTGCAAGGCCTGTTCTCAGTATCCAGGTTGGTCACTATACTAAGGTGGACATTTTTCATTCAAACACTTATTGGCCCTTGGTCATAGTCGAAATCTATTATGATTTTAAGTTAGTTTAAGCTTTTGACAAAACTTAGCATGTGCTATCGGTCAACTTAACTAATTTAAAATCATAATTCATTTTTACCGGAAACATTGATTTAGCCAAATCATGATGCTTTGCCAAGGATGAAGTACTGATTTTTTTTAATAATTATAGATTTTTTGGATTTTGACAGACATTTTTATGGATTTTGACAGATATTTCACGGGAAAATCGAACTTATTAGCGAGCTTAACAGCAGCAGCTTTTCCGACTTTATTTCTGGTTTATTTTGCCCGACTTTATTTCTGGTTTATTTTGTTTGTTTTTCTTCAATTTATTCTTGCCTTTGCGTATAAAATATTGGGCACTATTTAGAGTACCTACTGCACGTAAATATTTCAGTGTTCACTATATCGAGTTTTTCATTATAGTGCGGGTTCACTATATCCAGATTCCACTGTAATTAATAAGCAAATAAACCTCGTAAGAAATAAGCTGTGTAACATTACATTACTACAGATCGCAATTTTTTTGGAATTTTTCCATGTATTTGAAAATTACTAAATATTGAAAAAAAAATCCTGTAAAAAGAAAAAAAAAGTTTTGTAGTTATGATAGTCTTAATTTTTTTACAGGTTGTTATTGAAAGTTTTAAAGTTTCAACTTTGAGAATAAAAAAAGTTTTTTAGAAAAGAAAATTCAAGAAATATCAAAAAATGCACTTAAAAAAATCCCGTACAAAATGTAAGAGGCTAATAAAAAAACAACATTTAAGGGTTAAGTTAAAGTGCTTATTTTTTGTAGGGTGTATTTTCTTATCAATAACTTAACTTTTAAAGGGGTAAGACTAAAAAAAATTTAATTTTTTTTAATCAACTAGCCTTTATACCTTTCATGAAAACTCACCACAACTTTCACTGTTCGATCCCCAGAACAACTGGGTGAAATTTATCGTTCTATAACTCCAGCCGTGTTTATCGGAACAATCGGTTGTATAGGGTCTATAATAGGGTGATTATAGAAAAGTTAAACACCCTTAAATGATCCCAAAATATCCAAAAATTTACCCAAAATAATGCTTAAATAATCTCAAAACGACCCATAAAGACCCTCAAATGTTCCCAAAATGACTCAAAAATTATTCCAAAAGTGATCCCAAATTAATGCAAAATTGAACCCAAATTATTCCTAAGTGACCCCTAAATGATATCAAAATGATCCTTAAATATTCCAAATATGATCCCACAAATATACAATACAAATACAATACGGTAAAATGGTAACCCTGAACGGCTATCCTACTTGAAAATATTTTAGTTGGTATATCGGCGATAATACCCTTCATTTGATACCCATATCGGCATATCTAATTCCATAATTTAAAAAATTGAGATAGGTGGCAACCCTGTACACCCTCCAAGTGTAAATTCCCAAGTGGATAGTCTTAGAATCAGCCATACTATCTATATGTCAAATTTCATCCAAATCGGTTAAGCGGTTCCCGATATAATCCGGATATACAAATATACAAATATACTTGCATAAGGTAAATTAAATAAAACGCGGTCAGGTAACGAGGTTAGCCTGCTTGAAATTGTCATATTTGGAATACGGTTGAAAATTCCTTTTATTTTCTACCCATATTGGCATATTTTGCTCCATAATTTTAAAAAAATTAGATAGGTGGCAACCTTGTAACCCGCCCCAAGTGGATAGTCTTAGAATCAACCATACTATCTATATTCAAAATTTCATTCAAATCGGTCAAGCGGTTCCCGAGATAGTCTGGATATACAAATATACTAACGGCGGCGATATACCAACAGGTTATCATAACCTCTAACGAGATTTTTAGCCGAGCCTCTCTTTCCAACTTGTGGTGTGTTGCTTTTGAGTTTTCCTACAAGTTGGCGGGACCTACAGTTTTTTGCCGACTCCGAACGGCACTTGCAAAGCAAATGAATTTTATGCTGAGAAGCTTCTCATGGCAGAAATACACGCGGAGAGTTTGCCAAACTACTGCCGAGGGGCGACCCCGTTTAGAAAAATTATTTTTCTAAATAATTTTTGATGTTACTTTTGCCGGGCATCGAACCGCCACGACTTGGTGTAGAATGCCGAACACTTAACCGCTACACCACGGCGGCCGCCCGAACAACAAATATACAAAATATATAAATATACAAAAATATAAATATACAAATATACAAATATACATATATACAAATATAAAAATATATAAATATACAAATATATAAATATACAAATATACAAATATACAAATATACAAATATACAAATATACAAATATAGAAATATACAAATATATAATATACAAATATACAAATATACAAATATATAAATATATAAATATATAAATATACAAATATACAAATATATAAATATACAAATATACAAATATACAAATATACAAATATACAAATATAGAAATATACAAATATATAATATACAAATATACAAATATACAAATATATAAATATATAAATATACAAATATACAAATATACAAATATATAAATATATAAATATACAAATATACAAATATCCAAATATACAAATATACAAATATATAATATACAAATATACAAATATACAAATATACAACTACCAAATTTCAGCCAAATATCTCTAAAACTGTTTGCGTTCAAACAGATGTATAGACAGACAGACAGACGGACATGACTCAATCAACTCAGATCATCGTCCTGATCATATCGGTCGAACCTCAACATGTCATCAGAGTCTAGTATCGGATTCGGATTTAGCATTTAGCAGAGCCAAGTTTTTAAAAGGTAATAGATATAGATCTCATTGCAACAGTTTTAATATATATAAAGTTCGCCAACCTAAATTACATACAAAAAACATTATTTTAGTAAAAACACAAACAGGTCTTCCGAATTTATCAACAGCAGACGCTTGCCTTATAAATTCCCAAAAAAAAAAAAAATTGAAATAAAAAAGGAAAAAATTGGAACATAAAAAATGTATTTCAGCTACCATTTGTTGTTCGGCCTTGATGTGGTTATCGCTAATTTTTTGTTTGATTTCTAATTCTAGTTTCATTTTTTCACAACAAACACAGCTTTCAGATCAAAATCTGCGATTTTACTGCTGGCTCCGTAAGAAGAAAAAATATATAAAACAAAAATATTTAAAATCATTTAAATAGCGAGACAATGAACCTAGTGGCCTGCTGAAATTTTTCATTAAAAACAATATTTCTTTTAAATCTGTGTGAAATTTTATTATTAAATAAACTACACACCGCTTAATAAGTAAGTTTTTTTTTCATAATATGGACTCAGCTTAATTTTTTTAAACTCTCATAGTAATAATTATTGATTAACACTAGGGTGAACACGTTTTTTTTTTATTATCTTCATTTACAATTTTTTCTCTTATGACCCACTGTGCGCCTCATTACAAATAACAAAGCTCAATAACAGCAATTTCCACAATAAACTTAAATGCAATGTATTTTTCTTCTTAATGCTATCATACGCTAAAACTATTAGCATTCAATATGAAAATTGCTCATAAAGAGTTAATTGTCAAAAAGTGCCGTTAGCTTGATTTTATTTACGAAATACCATTTAAGACGCAGTCAAAATATTAGCTTCTGCTTTTAAAATGGCCAATTATACGGTTCTAATTATGATAAGCGCTAATAAAAACTACGAATCGTCGGCGATTCTGCAAAACAATGTAATGGACATTTTGAAAACGGCTTAAGTGATATTTTAGTTTGGCGGGTTTACAGCTACAAATGATTGAATTTTAACGCAACTCCGACGAAGATCGATTCTTTTAATTAATTTTCATCGTAAAAGTTGTTTTCTTGAGTCTTAATGTCAATAAAAGTGCTTGTCACAAACGTCGCTTAGATGTCCATTACCTTGCTTTGCATAATCACCGACCGTTAAAAAAATGTAGTTTGTAAAAAAACAACGTGAACTAAATAGCGCTAAACCATGAGTGGGAAGAATAGATCAATGGGTTGAGCTTGAAATGCTTGCGAAGAGCACGCAAACAAAAGCTTGCGGAAATAAAAATTGTAAGCACAGCTTTAGGCTCCTTTACAATCAGTGTTTCACACTAGCTTGATTTTGTGGGTGAAGCTTTTTAACGAAACTTGGCGCTACAATTTTAAATTCAACAAAGCTTTGCTGTTTAAGCTAACGCTTTGAAATGTTAAGCCAGGTTTTAGGCCTTGTTTTGTAGTGTCAGATTTAATGCAGTGACACTTTGGCTGTTCTAGCAGTAAACGATCATATACGAGGTGTGTTAAAAAAGTATCGCGAATTTTGAATTTTCGCTGGTTACGTATATTCGAATTTCGAATTTTTTGTGGCGTTATGTTGGTACGATAGTACAGGTCTACAAGTAAGTTATCCTTATTTCTCTCTCTTTCTAATACACCCAATTTTGACACTGTAGACAGTGTCAAACTAGCTTAACTAACACAGCAACCCGAGGCCCAGGGTTGAAATTTCCAAGAAGAAATGGAGTGAAATCTCCATACAGGGTTGCTGTGTAGGTATATTTTTAAAGCAATTTAGTATGGAAATGTAGAACAAAATGTATGCCTATGAACTAAACAAATTTTGTGATTTGGATAAAATTTATTGTTTTTTTATGAAAAATAATGTCATTTCAATTATATGAACTATAACTATTTGAATATCAATATATTTTGCAGTTTTTATACATTTCAATATTTATTTTGATGATAAATGAAATGATTTCAATATATTTACATATTTTATGAATAAGAATATTTTGAAATACATTGCAGACGTGAAATGCAACCCTGCGCGTAAATATGTACGTACATATGTGTGTGTATACACAACTGTTAGTTCAAACGAAGCAGTTGATGAAGTAAGTCGTTTCAAAAAAAGTTTATTTTAATATTTAATTTTATAATACAATTTCGGCTAATAATTTAATTTATTTACAAAGAACAACATTTTTCCGTCTTTCAGATATTTTTGCCGAGTTAAAGTGGAAAAAAATAGTGTGTAGTAATAAGAATTTTAGCAAATAAGACATGCAAACATGTATCTAATAAAGTTGTTCGTTTCCAGAAATGCCCGACCTTTGCTGTATTTTAGGATGCGGATTAGGAGTCCCGCGATACCCTTTTCCTGCAGAAACAGAAATGCCAAGGTGAGTGTATAAAGTGACTAAGTTTTAAATATGAGAAAATATTCTTTCAATAATTCTTGTTAAGTTCTTTATGGGCAATTATTGTGCATAAATTCAGATATTAGATATTATGCCATTCATAATTTTCTTAGCTTTATACGGTTTGAGTTTAGTAAAAAAATATATATGTATACATATAAACCCATTTATTTTTAAGTATTGTTATTTAACCATTTAAGTTTATATGGTATAAATTAAAGCAAAAAGCTATTTAAGAAATGTTCTACATGTATACTTAATATATTTTAAATATTTGTTTTCAGAAAAAATTGTATCCCTAACGGACCAAAACGGGTATTATAAAAAATGTGTGTTTATTGGTAAAGATTCCTGCTTTTTATTTTTGATCTTATATACATTTTATTTTACAACGCAATGTTTTTTTGTTTAATTTACAACGCCGTTTTCCTTTTATTTTAAAATGCTTTTTTATTATATAAAAAAAAAAAAATTATTTTTAATTTACCAAACACTTTTGGTTTTTTTTTTTACTTTTTTATAATTTATATTTTTGTTTTCGATTATGTTTCATGCCAACAACACTTTAACTCTACCTAAAAAACCAAAACTGTCATTACAGCAATAACCACTTATGCGGTAATCGCTTGTTTCAACAGATATTTTCGTTATTTTCCTACAAGAACGCGAGCCGGTAGTTAAATTTTTAATATATTACTATTAAGAATGTGTGAGAATAATGATTTAGTGCATTGTGTCCAATTATAGTAACTTTTTTATGTTTGAGTTATGGGACTCACTTATTTTCTTTATTTATTTATTTAAATAAACAATGATTTTTTATACAAATATGTCTGTTTATTCATTATTTAATGGAAAATGTGGTGATAAATCTCAATATTAACACCGAGGGTGCAATACGTCGTCTTTGTTGTCGCGTTTCCTCGAGTTTAATGCAACGTAATAATAATAATTATTTAATTGCTATGATTATTCATAACAAAGCTACGCGATCTATCACGCCCGAGCAACGAGGAGGAACACGCATCAGAAACAGTTGACAATTATTCCAAACCCAAAGGATGCTGTGTATGTTTGGTGGAAACGCCATATAAGCAACTTTGTAGCAGTATGTGAACACTCCCTTATATGCACGCCACGCACACACAAAGTACAAAAAGAAAATAAGCACAGGCATCTATGAAAAAACACATTTAAATGGTGGGGCACTTTACTAATATATGCTGTAAGTAAGAAAAATGCTTATTTATTAAAAATATTCACAGAAATTTATACAATTAGCAAGTTGCGTTTTATGTAAACAAAGAAGAACAAGAGAGTTGTCATGGAAATATCAACCACAGGATTGCTTTTCTGCGTAGTGCTAAAAGTTTTAGAAAATATGAAAAAATTTTTCGCTAAACAAGTAAAATTTTTGTACAAACATTTCCAGATCAAATTAGTTGCTATAATAAATAATTTTAGGCAAATAGTTTCTATTATTTATGAAGTTATTAAACATTTGTCACCAGCTACTACTACTTTTATTTCGGTCCTAACGAATGACACCCTTCGTTGAGTGGCTTCCAATAAGGGGAACCCGATCAGGTGAGCACAGCTGTAAATCGAACAGCTGATTCATATCTTACTTGTACAGTTGTACTATGGTTGGTACTCATGTCTCTCACTTATGCCGACAAGCTCGGCCATTTTGAATGTTCAGTTAATTGTTGACAGCTGCTTTGCTTGCACGTGTTTTGGATCGTCTTCGATTTTTACCTATTCAAAAAAATGGATCAAAGAACCTGTATCAAATTTTGGTTTCCACGTCATAGCCATAAACCCACGATTCGTCACCAGTTATGACCCTCTGGAGCAAATTTGGGTCGTCGCGGACAGAGTTTAACATCTCATTAGCAATGTTCATGCTTCTCGGCCTTCTGAGAACATTTTGTACCACCGATAAACGTTGCTTCGGTCCAAGGTATGGTATGGTTATGGTATGGTTATGGTATGGTTATGTTATGGTTATGGTATGGTTATGGTATGGTTATGGTATGGTTATGGTATGGTTATGGTATGGTTATGGTATGGTTATGGTATGGTTATGGTATGGTTATGGTATGGTTATGGTATGGTTATGGTATGGTTATGGTATGGTTATGGTATAGTTATGGTATGGTTATGGTATGGTTATGGTATGGTTATGGTATGGTTATGGTATGGTTATGGTATGGTTATGGTATGGTTATGGTATGGTTATGGTATGGTTATGATATGGTTATGGTATGGTTATGGTATGGTTAGGGTATGGTTATTGTATGGTAATGAAATTTAAATTCTGTTAATGAATTTTACAAATGTTTATTTTTGTTGAACAGTATTATTTTTATTCATTTAGTTTTAGTTACATCTTTAAACAAAATCATTTCAACCAATTTTACACTCAGTTGACTCAATTTTGACGTGTTATGACTGTGCCAGCAGGCTGTTGAAGCCGTGTCAATTGTTCCGCATTAGCGCCAGCATCTGTAATTAGTTAATAATAAATAATTTATTTGGTTGTTAAAAGGCAAAGCACGCTTGTTTGAGTTGTAGGAAAAAAGTTAAAGAAAAACAATGAGTAAGCCCTTTTCTTCACATCGCAAAATTCTTTGCAAACAAGCATGACTTGTGTTATTACTTCTTCTTCTTTATACTCCACTTCCTTCTACGTACAAGTGATTGTTGGATGATAGCCATTCTCATCGGCTGTGTACTTGACAATGACACGCAAACCATTGGGCGCCACATAAGAATACGAGCCCTCGACAGCTTCTTTTTGTTCCTCAGTGCCAGCCTTAACAGGTGTGCCGCGTTCCTCAGCTCTTATACCATTTTCCGTTTCATAAGAATATGAATAAGTGCCATCATGATTAAATTTGGCATCTTGCGCTAGAATACGCGCTTGTGGGGCAATTACTTCTGGATTATAATTTTTAAATAAATTATCATAATATTGACGATTGTAATAGTCGGCGCGGCTTTTGTAGTAACGTTTGTTGTAGTAGGGATCATTGTTGTAAAAGGTATTGTAACGGCTACGCACAAGCACACCTTGCTGTGGGAGATTGTTATTATTGTTGTTGATGTTGTTGAGATTAGGTTGTATTACGCGTATTTGGCCCGCTGCTAGATTAATAACGAATGTGAGAGCTATGCAGCATATTAGATGAAGCTAAGAAGGAAGTAATAATATAATTTGGTATTTGAGTAATAGAGTTTTTCTAAGCTTGATCATTATAATAATAAATAGTTTTAAATTAATACAGTGCAAGCTCGATAACATGATCTAATTAAAACGAAGGCAGTCCACGATAACAAAAAACTAAGTAAATACATGTTAATATTTTAAAATTCAAATTTTATTTTTGATTTCGTTATATTTTAATAGACACTTAAGTCATGTCAAATGTGGGTTTTCTTTAAAAAAAAATCAGTAAAATTTGTTTAAATCTTCTGTTTCGAAGTCGAACTATGTTTTGGAGTAGGCCATGCATAAAAATACCTGTTCACGTTTTGGTGTGCTTAACAAATCTTTTCAATGGGCATTTTTTCTTTTTGGAAAAATAAAGAAAATTCGTGGGCATTGTCTGAGGGTGTTATGTGTATTTCGATAAGGAAATTACGCTGTGGGTCCAGTTTATTTGTTTTTAGATGATTAATGTCCGTGGGCGTACTGTCCATGGCCCTTATAGCACTCCACAGTTTTATATCACCTTTTATATGCGTAACATTTTTAATGTTTATAGGTCCATGAGCTTGCAAGCAAAGCACCGAAATTTGTTAAAAAATCATGGCGAAGAATTATTGATTACAGCGCTGCTCAAAATTTTTGTTGGGTGGGAACCCAAACAAAAAAAGCTGCCAAGGACCTGATAATAACAGCAGCTATTCGAGGTTAGAAATTCAGGAAAATTAACCAAAATGTGAAAAACTCATCAAAATTTTTAACTTTTTTCTCATAATTTTTAGATATTTTTCGAGTGTGCAGTTTTGTAGCTCATTCAATTGCAGTACCTACAATGCAAGTTAGAACTTGCTTCGACATTCCGCTGAATCATTCGAGTTTTTTTCGTCGAGGCTGTTCCAAATTTTCTATTATACAAAACTGAGTTTTGTTCATGCGTTATATGGAAGAAATTACTCAACAACCTCGACTAAAAAATTCTAATAATTCAGGGAAATGTAGGAACAAGTTCTTACTTTACTAAAATTGAATGAGCTACAAAACTGCATACAGTTTTTTAAATTTTGGTTAAGTTTCCTGAATTTTGTATAAGTTTTGAAACTTTTTTATGTGGTTTCTGTATAAGAATTTCACAGATTTTAAATGAAAATTTTTTAAAATATCTAAAAAATGTATAGTTTGGCTAAACGGCTTCCTTGAAAAAAGTTGCGTAGGTGTCGAACAGTGCTGTATAGTACGACACACTTTAACGTTACTGAAGTAAGCGTTGAGCTAAAATAGGGGTCATTGTCGCCATTAACTCGAAAACACAAGAGTCCTACAAAAAGGGTGGTGGGAAGTCCGAGGCCCCCGCCCTTAAGGGGTATATTAAATGCCGATTATAAGGGGTTTTGGGTGTCTCAGTGAAGGGAAGTCGCTCACAAAACCTCAGCTGTTCAGCGTACCCCGGACGCTTTAGAACTGGCCGTACTTTAATAAAATGCTTGATATATTTCAGCTGCATTCCAGTTAAACTTTAAAACAGTTTCAACATCCTTGGTGGAGGAAATTTAAAAAAAAAAATTCCGGTATTGCAGAGACCGCTTAAATAAAAAATCCAGGTACACTAAGCCAGGTCCTGAGATAATAAATGAGGATAAAATAAATGAAAAGTGAACACAAGTGTTATTTATAAGAGTTTCTTGTTTCATTGATTATAATAAATACATATCTGATGTAAAGAACAGAATTTTTTTTTGCATTACATCATAATTTAACGAGTAGCCATAACTAAAATTTACAGCGATGTGGACAATTGCAAATACTCCAATCGGGAAAGAGCTAAAAAAGCAGAATCGTTCGATTCGCCAAAGAGCTAAAATCTCGAATCGCCATTGAGATAAAATCTCAATTCGTCTATGAGCCAAAATCTCGAATCGCCCACGAACCGAGAAAGCAATGTTTTCTGGGAAGGCCCCAAGTTTCATTTTGACTTCGATATATTTCGATAATTTTATCGACAACTGAGTTATCGTTCAAAATGTGGTTGCCCAAAACCCTAAAAATTTCCCTACAATATGGGTATCAAACGAAAGGGGAAGGACCCAGGTTTCATTTGGACATCGATATATTTCGTTAAAATTTCCCTAAAATATGGGTATCAAGCAAGAGGGGAGGCCCCATGTTACATTTGGACTTCGATATATTTCGATAAATTTACCGATAACTGAGTTATCGGTCAAAATGTGATTGCCCAAAAACCTTAAAATTTCCCTACAATATGGGTATCAAACGAAAGGGGAACGCCGTAGGTTTCATTTGGATTTCAATATATTTCGATAACTGAGTTATCGTCAAAATATGAGGCTCAAATACCTTAAAACTTCCTAACAATATGGGTATCAAACGAAAGTGGAGGTCCAGGGGTTTCGTTTGTACTCTGTATATTTCGATATATTTATCGATAATTTCATAGGATAAATATTGGACTAAAAAGTAAAAAATAAATATAGTTTAAAAAAAATAAAACTCACGCTTTTAGAAATAATTGAAGTAAAAATTTGAAAATAATTTAAATAAAAAAACGAAGATTATGGAACAAAGCGGACCATGCTTTTTCCACAATACTACTGTGCAGGGCTTTTAAAATTATTTTCAACTTTTTAGTTCAATTATCTCTAAAAGCGTGAGTTTTAGTTTTTTAAACTATTTTTTCATTAACTGCCACTGTCGTAACGAACTCAGGAATATATGCGTCCTGCAAATTGGGTGCAACACAAAGTGGGCCCGACAGCCCAATCATGTCAAAATAAAGTCATAAAAATATTTGTTAACATCAAGCCAATTTTTTCACAGTTCGTTGTCTGTTATGGACATGATTCAATGGCATTATTGTCCTACAAAAAAGTGTGACATGCAGCCAGTCCCCAGCTCCAAAGTGGTAAATTTGACATCAACTATATGCAGATTGTGCGAATATTCGGCAATAAGGCAAAGCATATAAAGAGACTAAACTCTCTTTTATAAAATGGCAGTTTAAGGGCTATTAGAAGCTCCTTGCCATCATCTGATAATTGCTTATGCAGTATCGACCAAAACAAAAAAAAGTGTATTTCCAAATTTTCGAAGGGTCCAAGTTCGAACTTCGAAGTCCGTAACTTAGTTTTGGAGGCTAACTTGGAAAAATGGGGAACGTAATTTTTTTTACTTATGTCTTAATCTCTTTAAAAAAGATGGTTTGGATGAAATTTCTGTAAAATAAATATATCTGAGACGGGCCACTAAACACCTTTTTCTCGGATCTCGTACATTTTTTTCGATGCCTTCATTCAGCTATAGCTAAATGTCTCTTTCGGAATTTGATGCTGAGGTCAAAACGTGTCTTTTGGAACATTGCTCGACAATCTTCCATGAAAGCTATTCGTGGTACCCTTTGGTAAAAGAAAATATGTTCCCAGAAAAAGAAAAAAAGACACAAACAAATTCAAAACCGTTTGGAACCGGTTCCGGCTTTTGAAACGGTTTCGGTTAGGTTATTTTTCATATTAAAATAACGGTTACGGTTTTGGTTTCTGTATTGAAAAATTAATCGGCTCAGTCAAGTGCCGGGTGGCCGCATAGGAGCAGCTGATGGCTTGTTCCTTACACATGGTGTTTCGTGTGGAGTGCACAGTTTTCATCGATATCGAAAATAGGGGCATGACTTTTATTTAATTTATCTCATTTCGGATCGGATTAGTATCTGTATATGGGCATTTCTCCCAAAAAGTCAACTTTTGTAGCGTGCGAACTCCTTCGTTTTTTGTAAATATCTTGAAAATAACACTTGCCTAACACTTCACTATTTGTCAAAATAAAAGTGTTTTTGCTTTTGCTTTTTTTTACAAAAAACGAAGGAGTTCGGAGGAGCTTTTTTTACAAAAAACGAAGGAGTTCGCACGCTACAATAGATGACTTTTTGGGAGAAATTCCCATATCATACTCAATTTATCGTGTACAGGGGAAAGGCGGGCATGGCTTAAATGGTCTTTCTGTGCATTCTAAAGACTATGATATATGAAGCCCTTAAGATATCCAATGAGGTTCAGGTCTCAAATGCTATAGGTATTGGAGAAAGAGGATTCGCTGGTATCCCTGATTTTAGTAGCTGTACTATCCTCGCATTTTACCACATTTCGGGAATTTAAAAAGACACAATTTATCTATCGAGGTATCATCATATCAAGTCTCTCAATTATAGAGTGTGCTCTTTTTTCGCCAATCGCCTGTTGTTGTTATTGTTGTAACGAGGTGTAGTCCTGCCCAACGCATGCTTTTCCTTAGGCTAAATTGTCATCAATATCTTCTAACGGGAGTCCTAGCAAACTAGCTGTTTCAATAGGGTTGGACCAAAGGGAGATGGGTGTTAGAAGAGTGGGCTCCGTAGAGCAAGTGAATAGGTGGTTCGTATTATGTGTCCCCCCATACCGGACATTCATTCGGCAATCGGGCCAGAGTGCCCCTTGTCTCTCGCGGAAGATGACGCTCCTCTACAGAAATTCGTGGTGTTGAGGCATGCAAACCAGCATTCACTGAACAGAGCGCGACCTGGTGATCAACAGACGTGTCATGGATATGCCGCAAGGCCCGCTTATGCACCTCTGGATCAAACGGCGTTGTTATAAAGTGCCGGATCTCATCAAAATGTTTACGTAGATGCGTCTTTACGGTCCTGGGAGGCGGAGTTAGCTCAACTGTTGCATATTGGGGTGCTGTGGTTTACAGCAATTCATCAGATACTGCTTGTTTAGCATTTCGTTATGCTCCTTAACTGGAAGCATTTCCGCCCCATGGTGTATCTGAGTTATAGGAGACATAAGGACGCCCCCGTAGCGGTCCTGAATGCGATGTTTTGACAAGCCTGCAACTGACTCCAATGAACGCTTGCAAGCCCCGGGGACCATATCGGCGACGCATAGATCAGGTTCGGCCGACCAATTGACTTGTAAGTTACCAACAACGTTTCTTTATCTTTACCCCAAGTATACTGCCGGCTAGAGACTTGAGGATTTTGTTGACAGTTGCAGCTGAATGGGCAGCGAAAGTGTGCACGGTGTCGAAAGTCACTCCTACATGTCTTTGTTTAAAGGCTTAGTTTCATCGAAAAGCGTTGCCGCTATGTAGCGGCCGCTACATTCCCAAAGCTATACTTTTTTGTAAAGTCCGGTTGACATAGTTTCAAATTTGTTTGTCAAATTATATTTCAAGAATAACATTGCTTTATTTACATTTCTCTTTCAATTTTCAATAAGAGAGCTAACCAACATCTTTCGTACAGCTTTTTCATCCCTGTAGACGCGTAAACCCTTGCCTGGCCGTGTTCTCTGCAACATAGTCCATGGAGTAATGCAAATTCCTTCGCGTGGAGACCAAAACACACCCCCCCAAGAAGATACTGATGTTCATCACTTTTGACTTCAACAAACAAGCCAGCGCCTGCCGCACAGTCACTATTGGGATTAAACCATTGCTGAAAAGACAAACGTGTCGTGGGCTCCTGTGTTATTGAAAAAAGATAGGCGGTGAATATCGCAGTCGCCAGCAATATCCACCACGTATCCTACTACCATTCCCTTAAATCCTACCAGTGCCCATGAGGGCTGCCGAACTATGATAACAGAAAGAAACGGTAGGTTTAGCATTGCATTCAGAGCGTCGTCAAGGGTTGCAGTGAAAATTCCCCTATAGCACACAGATGCCGAGGTGGGCCTTTCTATATTAGGGTAATGATATGCTTTAATATGTTATCCAAATCATAATGCGAACCTGTACACCGTCCCAATTAAGGCGGAATCGGGCTACTTGAACAGATGAACATAAGTGGTCAAGGGCACGCTTGCCACCTTGGTCCCCTTGGGACCAAACATGGTCATTTTTTTCACGTTTGGTCCGCTGGTCCTTTTTTTTTTATTTGGTCCTTTTTTAAAGTACTAATAAAAACTGCATATTCATGTGAGTGTGTTCGCTGAAAACTTTGAAAACAAGTTTCCATTGCGCAGCACTGACAGTTCAGTGAAAAGGACAACACTGTTCGCAATAATCGATTACTATCATTCACTAATTGTCATCGATAGTAAATGTTGTCAAAACAGCTGACACAATCGCCATATCTAAACTTTTTTTTTGATTGTGTGATTACGCTCAATATAAATTAAAAAAAAAAAAAAAATATGGATAGGTAAGATTGTGTATTTTCTATTTAGTCAAAAATTTATTGTGTTAAATATGTACATTTGTGTCTTAGATATTTAATAAAAAGAGCGAAGGTTGCAGAAACAACGCAGCAATCACAGTTGGTTCAAAGCGCAGACAGTGAGAGGTCTGTTTGGTAATGTGCATTTCGTTACCTTAATACACAAAGGCCCTAGTTGACATATTTTTCGAAACTACGTTTTCACAGGCTTTGGTGCAGGCGCTGTAAAAATAAAATGCTTTTTGCTTCTGTAAAATATTTTGTTTGTTCTTTAGGGCGCTTTTGGATTAAACTAACGATATGCTAATTATGTTCATTTAAGTAATAAAAGTATTCTTTCAGTGATGAAGTTGACGAAAAAAGCACGAAAGCAAAGCGTAAATTTCGAATAGAGTGGCTGGAAAAATAGACGTGGCTTCGAGATCGAGATGGAAGTGCTTATTGCTATGCATGTGAAAGGCATCTACTCAATCATGCTTCAAAGCTGCAGCGCCATGAAAAGCGAACCTCTCACATTGCAAATATCAACAAGAAGAGAAACCAAGTCAAGCTTGACACTTTCTGTGCTGATGAAAAGTCGGATTTTCAAATGCAAGTTCTGCAAGCAGAACTTATGCTAGTTATGTTTGTAATATCTCATAATCTGCCTTTTATGTTAATGGACTATTTACCGCACTTATTGGCTGCAAGCTGTCCTGATTCCAAAATTGCCCAATCAATTCATTGCGCCAGAACGAAGTCGACCCAGTTGGCTGAAACGCTGGGAAATAAAGCAAGAGAGAAAATTGTGGCTGATCTAAGGGCATCAAAATTTTCTCTTATAGTCGACGAAACGACAGACTTAACCTCAAAAAAATGTTTGGTATTAGTGGTGCGATACTTTGATAGAATTTCTTGCACCATTCGGGATCGATTCCTTTCTTTAATTGAACTAAAGAAAACTGATGCAGAGTCTATTTACAAAGCTATAGTATCATTTTTTCAAGAGCACAATGTACCCCTGAGCAATTTAATTGGGCTAGCTACAGACGGAGCCAGTACAATGGCTGGGGAACTCAGTGGGCTGCAAGCTAGATTTAGGGATAATACTAATCTATTTTTTATAAAGTGTACGTGTCACTCCCTTCACTTATGTTCTAGCTATGCTTGTAAAAAACTCCCTAATGAAGTCGAAACGCTATGTAGAAACATATACAACTTCTTCTCACATAGCCCAAAGCGAATTGAGGAACTTAAAGAGTTTCAGGAATGCGTTAAACCGCACAAAATACTTGGCATATCATTTACTCGTTGGCTGGCATTAGAAAGCGTAATTGCAAGAATTATTGAGCAATGGGAGCCACTAGAGCTTTATTTTCTTTCGTCAAGTATGGAAGTCAATGGTCTACGTGCTGGAGAATTAGCTCAATCAATGGCCGATAATAAGACAAAAGCATACTTGTTGTTTTTGTCTTATATATTGAAAATTATCAACAATTTAAATAAAGAGTTTCAGTCGGAGAAGGCCCGTTTGCAATTTTTATACTCACAATTGGAAGTAAATTTTAAATTAATTTTGGGTAATTTCATGCAAACTAATGTAATCAAAAATATTACAAGTCTCGATAACTTTAACTTTCGCAATGAACAAAATTTTGTGCCATTAAAAGACGTTTTCATCGGAAGTAAGGCTGAGCAGTTTTTAGCAAGTGACAAATTTTCCGAATCCGAAAGAACGACGGTTAAGAAAAATATTTTAAACTTTTATATTAGGTTTGCTTATTGGGCTGCTCTAGCTTACGCCAGATTGAGATATTTCACAAAATTGGGTTTAACGAACACTTTTCTTGCTCTAGGTTGTTCTATCTTTTGTTTCATGAGTACGCTCAAAACAAAACTAGCTCTAGCTTTTTTGTATGGAGCAAGTTGGAGCAGAGAAGCAATTGTCAGTCAGGAAAAAATTAATTTTTGAAAACTTCAAATAAATTAGCTTGCAAGAAAATCAATGTTTTTGTATACGTGAATTTGCATTAATTTTGAAGATTTAAGCAAAAAAACCAAATAAAAAGAAACTATGGAGACTCAAGTGTTTCATGGCATTTCTGTTCTGAGTTGCTCTAAGTTGCTCTGTTTCTATTTTGACAGCTGCCCTGCTCTACTCTGCTCTAACCTGCTCTGAACTTTTTTTGGGTCAGTAAACAAACCTATTGAGTTTTTAAGTCAGTTACATAAACGATTCGATTTTGGAAGAAATGAAATTAAAAATTTAAGTATTTTAACTCCCAACATGGTATTATCTGATGAAGATATATCCATAATGCCTCTGATAAATGATTTCGAACATTTAATTCAATGTGATGTTGATGAAATTACTACGCAATGGAATGTTTTAAGGCTGACGAACAATAATCTCAAAAGTGATATGGACGTTTGCGCTTTTTGGGAGAGAGTTAGTTCGTACAAAAATGGAATGGAGGAGGCATCCTTTAAGGAATTGTCCAATTTTGCATTAACTTTGCTGTGTTTACCACATAGCTCCGCAGCTGCAGAACGAAAATTTTTCGATATATCTTTAGTAAAGACCAAACTTCGAAACAAGCTCGAGTTTAACACAGTAAATCACATAATGTTAGCAAAAGAACTTTCCTTAAAAAGTGAAAATCCCCATTATGTTTGGTCAGCCAAAGATTTCAAATAATATACAAATATATATATTTGTATCACCTTAAGTTTAAGTAATTGCAAAAGTGACATAGTCACAAATCATAATTTGCATTCCTATTCATATATGACTGATTTTTTACTCACTGATTTTATTTAAAACTTTCGTTGCTTTATTTAATTCATATGTTTTTGAATGACAAAGTTAAGTTTTATGTTTGTTTTTATTAAATGAATTGTTATTGTTTAAAAAGAAAATATAACTATATGTATACATACATACAAGCATATACATATGTACTATTTTGTCGGTTTTATGGCAATATTCAGCGGTAAGTATTTTGAACTCGTTCTTCTTAGCCTTTGCATAGAAGTACTGAATTAAAAAAAATGTGGTCCTTTTTTCATCGATGTGGTCCTTTTTTTTGGAAATTTTTGGTCCTTTTTTTATTTTTGGCGTGGCAACCGTGGTCAAGGGACGTTATTTAAACAAAAAATTTGGACTGATTCGTGCGACGTACGGTGGAATTGAAGGACGTGATTCGGTCTAGAACACATTGTTAAAATATGTACATTAAGGTGATTAAAAAAAAATGTCGAATTGGTCTTACCACCTAAAAAGTTAGGTATTGATGAGAAAATAAGCCTCGCAAAAATTTGCGCTCTAACCTAACCCTTAGGGGTGGCTATTTTTTGTCCTTTCCCATACATTTTGTAAGGGGAAAAATGGCTTTTTTTTTCAAAGTTAATTTTCTTTCAATTTTTGAAAATTTTTTCAAAACCTTTTTGCATACTCCCAAAGTGGAAGCTATGGAGCTTCCAAAATGGTAAGCCATGTGCGATTATCTTAACTATTAAAATAATTACAGTCATTTAAAATTTACTAGATTTTATACTTGTTACTGTGTATGTGTGCGCAAAAGTACAAAACTCAGTCATTTTTAAATGGCTGTAATTATTTTAATAGTTAAGATAATCGCACATGGCTTACCATTTTGGAAACTTCAACTTTAAGAGTATGTAAAAATATTTCAAAAAAAGTTTCAAAAATTAAAAGAAAATTCACTTTGAAAAAAATGCCATTTTTCCCCATACAAAATGTATGGGAAAAGGCGAAAAAAATAGAAATAATAATAAAAGGGTTGTGTTAGAGCCTAATTTTTTACAAGGCTTATTTTCTCATCAATACCTAAAGTTTCAGGTAGTAAGACCGAAAAAACCAAACTTTTTTATTTGAATCACCCTAATGTACATACATACATATTGCTGTGTACATTCATATTTATGTATGTATGTATATGGTCTAACAGTGCGTACCGACCAAAGGCACCACCACATTCCATAGCTGCTTTGGTTGATTTGTTGGATTGTGTGGCAAGGCCCCTCTGAGTCCAATAAACGCTAATGCGACATCTTCATACTGCAACTGGTAGAAAACCCCATGGAGAATGTTGTGGGAAGACCGGCTACAACTAATTTTTAAATCGTTATGTCGTGGTGCCAACGGGCAGTTAGAAGAAAAAGTGAAAAAGAAAAATTTAAAAGCTACAAAAAAATTGATTATTTATTTTTAGAATGACATATGCCAACAAAAAGTGAAGCTTTCTTTCAAAAGTCACCGCTACAAAAAGTACGGTGACGAATCAATTGCCATCGTCATGACGGCCTCTACATTTGAATGCCTGCCGCTATATTACATAAAGCGTTACGCAGAATCAGTCCGTCAATACGTCATGTACGTGACGTACGTGACGTACGTCGTGACAAAACGTACGTGCCGCCGTCATGTTGAAGTACACAGATATGTCAACAAAGTAATTTGTGCAAAACGAAAATTATTAAAAAAAAAACATAACATATGCAAAATTTCGGTTAAAAACATGGAAAATATACAAGTAAGTAATACTTGTTATATTGATGCTAATAGAAGCAATGGAGCTTTTCAGGCGGCTTTAAACCGCAGATGGACAGGAACATCCACGGACAGGAACATCCACGGATTTTTGGATGTGAATTTTGCATTCCCTGAGGAGTTCAGAATTAATATTAGAATGGAGAAGCCCATATATGATCTACGGCTGAACCTGCAACTACTTTTGTTAAATTTGCTTTTTCACAATTTTCACAAACGCGTTGTCAAATTGGCGGTAAAATTGATTTTTTCATTTGTCACGCAGCTGCCGTTCCGTCAAAATAGAAAATTGGCGAAGGATGCCGGATCCGTTGACTGAACTTTGTCAATCTAGCGTTTTACATGCAAAATACACACATCCTACTCGGATGTCAGTTTCTTCCTTATCCGGCAAGTACGTGACGGACTGATTCTGGCGAAATCTTTACGGTGAACTTCACCGTCTTCTTAGTTTACACTCAACTAATTTTACATGGCAGTATTTTTGACAACGTATAAATAATTATAGTTTGGCTAAACGGCTTCCTTGAAAAAAGTTGCTTAGGTGTCGAACAGTACTGTATAGTACGACACACTTTAACGTTGCTGAAGTAAGCGTTAAGCCAAAATTCGGGTTATCTTCAAATATCTAGTTTACTGGTTTTTGTTGTAAAATTGTCTCAAAATATATTGAAATACATCCCATTTTCTGCTAAGTCCAAATTCAGCAACGTTATTAGTCCGGGGTACGCTGTACAAAATCTTGCATGAATAACACGCCGCTGAGTTCTTGTGAGCGGCCTCCCCCCTGAGACGGCCAACTTTTGTATCTTCGAAAATTTTCAAAAGTGGTGGGTTTTGGAGTTAGGGGGTGTGAAATGTGGCAAAATTAGGTATGCAAATGTTTGAATAATACCAAGCTAACTTTTTTTATCACAGAGTTATTGTCGCCATTAACTCGAAAACACAAGAGTCCTACAAAAAGGGTGGTGGGAAGTCCGAGGCCCCCGCCCTTAAGGGGTATATTAAATGCCGATTATAAGGGGTTTTGGGCGTCTCAGTGAAGGGAAGCCGCTCACAAAACCTCAGCTGTTCAGCGTACCCCGGACGCTTCAGAACTGGCCGTACTTAATTAAATGCTTGATATATTTCAGCTGCATTCCAGTTAAACTTTAAAACAGTTTCAACATCCTTGGTGGAGGAAATTTCAAAAAAAAAACTTCCAGTATTGCAGAGACCGCTTAAATAAAAAATCCAGGTACACTAAGCCAGGTCCTGAGACTTATAAGACTTTCTTGTTTCATTGATTATAATAAATACATATCTGATGTAAAGAACAGAATTTTTTTAGCATTACATCATAATTTAACGAGTAGCCATAACTAAAATTTACAGCGATACGGACAATTGCAAATACTCCAATCGGGAAAGAGCTAAAAAAGCAGAATCGTTCGATTCGCCAAAGAGCTAAAATCTCGAATCGCCATTGAGATAAAATCTCAATTCGTCTATGAGCCAAAATCTCGAATCGCCAGCGAACCGAGAAAGCAGTGTTTTCTCGAATCACCAAAGAGCTATAATCTCGATTCGCCTATGAGCTCAACTCTCGAATCGCCCACGATCCGATAAAGAGTTATAATCTTGATTCGCCTATGAGCTCAAATCTCGAATCGCCCAGGATCCGAGAAAGCGTTATAATCTTGATTCGCCTATGCGCTCAAATCTCGAATCGCCACGATCCGAGAAAGAGCTAAAATCTCGATTCGCCTATGATAAGTGACTCGCCTGAGAATTCGGATTCGCCGCGAAGTAGCACCGCGATGATATTTCAAGAGAAGGCGAGCTCGCCTCGGATCCGAGGCGAATCCGTTGTGTTTATTGGGATTTTATTTTTTTCTATAAGCAAACAATTTATGGAATTTAAAATTTTTCACATGTACCTTAAAAATACTGCTCATATTGTTAGACGATTTTTCACCTTATTTCCAAAAGCTCGAGCACTCTGTAAAAACTCTCAAACAAAACTGTAGAAGAATACTAAAAATGTATCCAATTTATACCTACTCCAAATTTTGTAAACCATAAATACATATGCCCTTTTGAAACGAAAAAATAAAAATAAAACATTCTCTAATTTATGCCAACTATGTTTTGACAGATCCGCTGAGAGTGCGAAATATGTGCGTTTTAGATGGTATTTTTTGTTTCAGCAAATTCACAAATTTTTTAAGGTAATTTCCGTTGAAAGAGGGATTTTTAATGATTTTGTTTTAATTTATTATTCTTTTTAGCAAAATTTATGCCAATAAGCATTTGAACATTAGCAGCCAAAAAACCTCCAACTGTTTCAAAACTAAATTACCGAAAAGTGATGACCAAAAAGCGTCACCATTTCAGAATATTGCTTATGCAAATACTCGCAGCGTACAGCGGATGTGACGATTGTAAAAATTCAAATGTTTGAAAGCAGCATGCTGCGCTGTTTAAACGAAGAAACAAAGTGATTCGATTTAGACTGACTTTTTTTCGTAGCGTTAAATTTGTTTCTTTTTTTTGACGCCATCCAATTATTTTCAGCAAAGTTGATGAGTTGCTAGCCACACCAGAATCTTACTCTTCTCAAAATTTATGTTTGTTACCAATGGCGTATCATCTCAGTGTCAGCGATATTTGGTTGCTAATGATATGAATTTTTTTAAGCATATTACTACTCTAAGCGTTTAGAATCCTTCAGTTCCAAGAAAGTCGTCGTGCGGTGCATCACAGGCGACATCCTAATTTTAAGCATTTATTTGAAACAATTAAAAGTGACAAATATTTTATTACTCATATCTACTTTTGCAAGCACCATAAATACAATTTTTCAGTAGTGTTTTATGTATGTGTGCCAAAAAAAATTTCAAACGCATTAACACAGCATCTGTATTCGTAAGAACGTGCAACAATCAGCATTGATTGCACTCCGTTTGACTGAATGGCAAATTGTCAAGATGCACATAAATCACCCAAGTTGTTGCACCGGTTATGGCAACAACCAAGTAGTGTGTCGTAGTATGAAATTTCGACAAAGATGAGATTCGCTAGTGTAATGTCAGCACATTATATCGGTAGCGGATTCAAAACGAACTTTTTGAAAATATTTGTCAAAAATTACCTATCTGAGAACAAGTTCAAACGAACTATCTCATCTGTGAATGGCCGTTTTTGAAATTCAGGGCGGTATTGTGATCATTAACATATATATTAGAGCGGGTCGATTTGTATGGGCCAGGAAAGATTCACAGAGAAACATCCCCTGAAACCATATGTATAAAATGAATCTAAATTTTTTTTCGAAAAGTGGGTTACCTGTTGCCGAAATGTGTATCTAAGAGTTTTGGGGTGGTCAGGAAATCCATTTATGATACTATTTCTATCTTTTCAATCCCACCAGGGGGCGCATCTGTACTTTTTTCAATTTGATTTTCTTTTTGCGAAAATCTACCAAATTTTTCTTTCTAATACTGCAATTTCAATTTTTAAATATTCTTAAATGTGGGGCAGGGTTCGGCCACTTCGAATAAAAAATTATCTGTGCTTAATCATGTTTAAGTACTAAATAAGCAAACAAACACGCAAAAACAAAAATGAGAAAACAAAATACCTATCTTGTATGTATTGTGAGGTGGGCTTTGTCGTAAGCTGGGGTAATGCTCAGCCTGTCCAGGATCAAGTAGAGGTCCCACTTCCTTTACTAATAAGAACACAGTGATTTAGAGATGATATTCTAGTCGGACACACACACACACCTAAAGGTATGTCTAGTCGGGCATGGTTGGCGAACGGTTGGTGGATGCCGGTAGATGTCGGTGTAACGATTGGTGAATGCCGGTGGATCGGTGTCAAGTTACTTTATGACCGGTGGATGTCGGTGGAACGGTTGGTTGATGCCGCTGAATATCGGTGGATCAATTGGTGAATGCTGGTGGATCGGTGCCAGGTTACCGATGACCGGTGGATATCGGTGTACCAATTGGTAAATGCCGGTCGATCGGTGCCAGATTACCTATGACCGGTGGAACAATTGGTGGATGCCGGTGGATCGGTGCCAGGTTACCGATGACCGGTGGATGGATGTTGGTGAATCCCAAGGGACGCACCAGTGGCCTTTGTGGACGAGCAATGATCCAAAGATAACTTCTCCGCGCTCAGTAGGCACTACCAAAAGAATCGAGAGCGGAGGGTTGTGTAGTGTAAGGTAGGCAGCTTCTCACAAAATGACTTCGTTACTGCGCTTGTCTACACTTAACCGTGCTTTCGACCAACAGTGAAGCGCGAAGAATTTACCTAAGCCGATTTTAATATAAAGCGATCGAGAATTTCATATAATCATCGCAAGTGGGTGCGCGAGTGAAAACAAGCACGGCCGCTTACTTAGTGCTGGCACTCTGCCTGTTTGGTTTGAGCGCCCGTGAGTGGTGGTAAGGCGTGTGGGTTCGATACCCGTGTGAGGCGTGTGGGTTTAATAACAATGTGATGCTGCATAAAAGCGGCATTACAGAATGTATGTATGAGACACAAATCTCGTGATTATGGATGTTCTTTTTGTTGGAACTTAAGGAAATTAAATCAATGAAAAGGAAGGATAAGGGATGCAAGGGAAGAGAAAGGAAAGCAAATTAAAGAAAAAGGAAAGGAAGGGAAAGGACAGAGAAGGAAAGGAAAGGAAAGGAAAGGAAAGGAAAGGAAAGGAAAGGAAAGGAAAGGAAAGGAAAGGAAAGGAAAGGAAAGGAAAGGAAAGGAAAGGAAAGGAAAGGAAAGGAAAGGAAAGGAAAGGAAAGGAAAGGAAAGGAAAGGAAAGGAAAGGAAAGGAAAGGAAAGGAAAGGAAAGGAAAGGAAAGGAAAGGAAAGGAAAGGAAAGGAAAGGAAAGGGGATAAAAGGAAAGAAAGCAAAGGAAAGGAAAGGAAAGGAAAGGAAAGGAAAGGAAAGGAAAGGAAAGGAAAGGAAAGGAAAGGAAAGGAAAGGAAAGGAAAGGAAAGGAAAGGAAAGGGGATAAAAGGAAAGAAAGCAAAGGAAAGGAAAGGAAAGGAAAGGAAAGGAAAGGAAAGGAAAGGAAAGGAAAGGAAAGGAAAGGAAAGGAAATGAAAGGAAAGGAAAGGGAAAAAAGGAAAGGAAAGGAAAGGAAAGAAAGGAAAGGAAAGGAAAGGAAAGGAAAGGAAAGAAAGGGGATAATAAGGAAAGAAAGCAAAGGAAAGGAAAGGAGGAAAGGAAAGGAAAGGAAAGGAAAGGAAAGGAAAGGAAAGGAAGGAAAGGAAAGGAAGGAAAGGAAAGGAAAGGAAAGAAAGGAAAGGAAAGAAAGGAAAGGAAAGGAAAGGAAAGGAAAGGAAAGGAAAGGAAAGGAAAGGAAAGGAGAAAGGAAAGAAAGGAAAGGAAAGGAAGGAAAGAAAGGAAAGGAAAGGAAATGAAAGGAGGAAAGGGAAAAAGGAAGGAAAGGAAGGAAAGAAGGAAAGAAAGGAAAGAAAGGAAAGGAAAGGAAAGGAAAGGAAGGAAAGGAAAGGAAAGGAAAGGAAAGGAAAGGAAAGGAAAGGAAAGGAAACGAAAGGAAAGGAAGGAAAGGAAAGGAAGAAGGAAAGGAAAGGAAAGGAAAGGAAAGGAAAGGAAAGGAAAGGAAAGGAAAGGAAAGGAAAGGAAAGGAAAGGAAAGGAAAAGGAAAGGAAAGAAAGAAAGGATAGGAAAGTAAAAAGGAAAGGAAAGGAAGGAAGGAAAGGAAAGGAAAGGAAAGGAAAGGAAAGGAACGGAACGGAAAGGAAATGAGAGTAGAAGGTAAGGAAAGGGATCATATTGGGGCCGATTTGAGGTCAACTGGGATAATTTTGGGGTCAATTTCGGATCAATTTGGAATCGTTTTGGGGTCATATTGGTTTCATATTGGGATCGTTTTGGGATCATTTTTGGATCTTAAAGGGGGAATTTGGAATCATTTTATGGTCATGTTGGGGTCATTTTGGGTTCATATTGGGATCATTTGGGGTGATTTTGGGGTCAATTCGGTATTTTTTAGGATCATTTCGGGTCATATTGGAAACAAAATTTGTGTGGTTGTTTTGAAGGTGATTCGATGAATTAAAATAATAATTTAATTAAACTTATGTCGGATACACATGTTTCCACATCAAACTTCACGAGTACTTGGTACTCATGTCTTTATTTTATGGCTCTTATATCTGACAGCTGGGTATACATTTCATCTTCTGCCCAAGTAAGACCTCTTCACCTGTCAACTTTATTTTTGATTTTAGCTGCGCCTTCAGAAACATATTCACTAACGCATCTAATGTCACATTAAACTAAATTGTTGAGTAATTAAACTAATTTGCATATATATAATTTTTGGGTATTCGTAGGCATAATTTAATTCCAGCTTGACACCGTCGTTAACGCCTACATTAATCAACATATGAGATATTGCGTTCAAAGGGGCATAAGTGCAATATTTAAACAAAAAATGCTGGTTTAGCGGTAATATCAGCGGTTAGAGGTGTACTAAATAACAGAGATATGATTAAGAAAATTCATAAAAGTTGAGTTATATCGTTTTAAAAGCCAACTGTCACGTCTATAGAATAAATACCTACCGCATAAGCAAATTAATTTATAAATACACGTTTGGCAGCACAATCACACATTCATTACTGCAATTAAATAAATTCAAATTTGAGGTGTGCCCATCAAAACTCAAGAGTCTTCCAAAAATTCTTGAGTTCTTCAAAAACAATTTTTAATTTCTTCTTCTAAACTTCTTAATTATACAACAAATTTATATTATTTTTATCTTGCATATCAAATTTTTTGCAATTATGTATTGTATGTTTAGTTATACCATAAAAGCAAATGCAATTCCACTAAGTATAGTTATACAAAAAAAGAAGAATAATAATAAACTTTGTTAGTTTGTGGCGCTCTGCATAATTGTACAAGTTCCACTATACAAGTACAATTCAAGCGCGTTGTTTGTTACCAAGTTTGGGCCACTGTTGCTGGCGATTGCTTTAAATGTGAAGGTCAACAATGTCCAAGCGGATTATTTGTGTAGACGACTCTTCGACTAACTATTCTAACTATGATGGTATGAAATTAGATACTTTTGTTTGTTAATAGAATTGTGTTTATTTGTTTTTGTTACTTTTTTGCTACTGGCACTTGTTTAGCTATTTTGATTAAATTATTTCTCATCTTCGTGTTGCTTAAACAAGTTGCAATTGCGAGCGGCGCTTCTTTTTTCTGCTTCTTCTTTTTTAGATGACCATCAATGGCGTTGGATTTAATAGTGTTATTGATTGATTTTGTTTTTTTTTTTACATGTCTTTAGAAAAATGGTTTTTATGTTGGTTTAAACGATTGTTGTTGTTGTATTTATGTGTGACGCAGACCATGCTGTGATTGCTGATGTTGCTTTGCAATCTGGCTTACTAGTCTCCTTTTTAACCAGTATAGTTCTTACTTACTTTACTCCTGCAAGAACCTAGGTTTTACTTAAAAAATTTAGTCTGAGCAAATGCTCACAATTTACGCATGGCTCGTAATTTTATATGCATACCCTCTACATCGGCGCGTTTTAGTATAAATAGCATGTGTGCAAAATCTTATTGTTTATGATAACGATAACCTGTATCGCTTTTTAGTTGAAGTTTTATCTGGCAGTTTATACTAAGTTGGCAAAAAAAGTCCATTAAGGCTTCGAAAAACACATAATTTCAATATTGTGTCCATATATTAACGACTGTGCACGAAATCTCAACCTTTTAATTTTTATAAGGACAACAGGATCCTTTGCCTGGATATTACAAAAACGTTTTCACGAGAGAATTTCAAATTAGTAGATTGCGTTAAAATATGTTTTCTGGAAATTTTGCAATTATAGTGCTATTTTTATACATGGTTAAAAAAATTAGCCTAAATTTTAAACCCGTCTAAAGCTTAAGCGATTTTTTAAACTTTTTTTTTGGAAAATTTTAACCCTTCCAAAAGTTTAAAAAGAATTTCATTTTCTTTTGTTTTCGATGTAAAATCTAAATGAAAGTGCCACATTTTTTTTTAATTCTATTTAATTCTTAAAACTTTTCGTTTCAAAATAAAACTTTTTGGTTTCAAAATTAAAACTTTTCGGTTTAAAATTAAAACTTTTCGATTTAAATTAAAACGTTTTGGTTTGAAGTCTAAAACTTTTTGGTTTGAAATCTAAAACTTTTCAGTTTCAAATTAAAACCATTTCGGTCTATAATTTTTGTTTCGCTTTCATTTATATTTCAAAGCTTATTCAAGATTGAATTTTGCCAACAACATTTATGTGTGCGATGTAGCTCAGTGGTAGAGCAGACGGGCATGATGCAGGGAGTCTTGGTTCGAGTCCCGGGCAACGGACAAAATATTAATTTTTCTTTAGAAAACTGCTAAAACATTTGTGGTTTAAAATGGAAACCCGTTTCATTTAACCAATTTTTCTGTAAACTGGTCTAGTTTAAATTTGAAACCAAATTTGGTTTGGTCATATATGTATTCCAAAATAGTTTAAAATTTAGGTTCAAATTTTTAGTCGTGTAGGTTAAATGTATGAGTAACATTTAGTTATTCAAGTAAGAAAAATTCAAACAAATTTTTATAAGGACAACAGGATCCTTTGCCTTAATATTACAAAAACGTTTTCACGAGAAAAAAGACATTGGAATTTCAAAAGTAGTTTACTAGATTGCGTAACAATATGTTTTCCAGCAAAACTAATTGTGTATATCTGGAAATTTTGCAGTTATAGTGCCCTTTTTATAGGCCATACACGGCGTATGAGTAACATTAAGTTATTCATGTGAGAAAAATTCAGATAAATTGTATTCATGTTTTGGTTGATATCTCCGTGACAGATTTAGATATCGAAATAACTTTTACACTACATCAAGGCTGGCATGTACACCTTTAGTTTGATACCCATGTTGTAAAAGCAATTTCTAGAATATCTCCTCTCCATCTCCTGTGCAAGCAGCTTTCATGGTAGCTCTTTTTCTAATACCCAACGTGCCTTGACCAAAATTGAAACAATAGTTTTAACTCTTTCTCATTGCCAAGAATATGTCTTAAGAGTAAAGAGGTTTTCAAGTATCCTACCTTGACCATGATGTGATACATATCAGTGTCAAGAACTTAATTTAAGATTTTAATTGCTAATTGTGTTTGCCTGACAAAGTGTGTGCGCTCAAAAGATGAGACATCTTTAAACTTGCTGACATTTAGAGCTAGTTGTCTCAAAAATGATTTATAGAAATGTGGCTTTAAGTAGTTTACTGCGAGTGAAGGCTTTATTGTGCAGCAACAGATGTATAAAAAATAGAGTAGAATCGTTTGCAAAAAAAATAAGTACTTCAAAAAGTTTTAAGTTGAAGTTATCACATCTTGCAAATTTGTATGGCACATATACATATCTTTACTATACAGATTTGTCATGTGCGTAGGATAGTAAACTACACTTATCGGCTTATATTTTGGAAATTCATTTTCACTAATTGCAGTTTTTCAAAATGTTTAGCCTTTATTGGTAGTAAAACTCCTTCAAAAGCTACAACTCAAAAAAAAAAAAGAAAACTTTAAAAAATTACCAAAATCGATTTTAGGACTATTGATTTGCTCAATCTAAAAGTTCAACACATTTTTTCTTCGCTTAAATAACGTATGCTGCAATGTCTACTGCATGCTCATCTATTGCACATATAACACAACTATTGACGATTTTCATTTTATGTACGCATATTGCAGGCGTGCCAAATTTTTATTAGCTACTTTAAATCGTTTGTCGTGTCTAGGCACTACAAAAATCGAATTTATGCGACAACAAAAACTAATATTTGCATATTTGTAAATTGACATAAAGCTTTGTTAAATATTTGACTAACGAAAGACTTAAGAAACGAACTTGTCTGCGCTTTGGCTTTGTGTTGCGCTATGATAGCTATGCAAATGTTTGCTTTGCTTATTCTACATGCATGAGACATTACAGTTTTCGGCGCGAACTTGGCAATTTATTTAGACAAATGTGATGCTGTTATTTGCATACCGAATTATTTCTAGTTTGTTTTTTTTTTTTTTAATTTTTGTGAGTGCAATGTAAGATTTAGGCATTATTTTCTTTAATTAGTGATGGTGGCCTCTTGATTATTCGTTTTGGTGTTGGCAATATTTAGCTGCTAAATCAGGTGAAACAAATTTGTTAATGTATCCAAAGGAATTTGAGATTGACAAATGAGCAAAAAATATTAAAAAAACAAAACACCAACAGACCCAGCAGATGTTATGCGGCCCGAAAACTTGATTTAGTACATACATCAAAATTAAATTGCAACAGCCTGGAAAGTTTTCGAAGCTACATACCAAGGCATGCCATGTCGCTTTCATTCTTTTTGGCGATACCTAAAGCCTCGAGGCTAGTTCATTTTCAAGTATGATCGGTATGCATAAACGGTAGGTCGCCTCCCAGTTGGTGCACCCTGGGTAACGCTAAATGACCTACATAGCCTACACGGCTAGTTTCTTGTATTTCCGGTTCTACGAGAACGGTACCAGTACTTGTGCTGTACCCATCGTGACGAAACGACCCGGGCCGTTTTCTTATATCGACCCGGCCAAGAGCAATACACTCGGGGTGACCCTGTCTGACATTTAGGCAGGGCTACACCTCGCTACAACAACAACAACAACAACCGCTACTGGGTGTCTCCATATGTCCCCTATACATCATTAACATCATGAGACAAAAATGCTCCCAATAAGCATTTTGATGAGGTTCACAGGCAAGCCCTAAAGCACATCCATAAGGTGTCTGTTGGCTCCTTTGTTGAGTTCTGTCCATTGAATGCCGTATTTAAAATCTCCACACTTTCTATCACTGAAGATTAGCGTCATCTTCCTCGAGAGACGAAACTCAATTATGTTTTGGATATTGTAGCAGGTTTGACTCATACTTATCCAGACTAAACCCCACGTACCGAAAGAATGTCCGGCATGCGGCGCTTCTCCTCATAACACCAACCATTTATTCTTCTGCTCTTCGGAGCCTACTCTTATAACACCCACTTCACTCTGGCCAACCCTGTTGAAACTGCTCGTTTTCTTGGACTTCCGTTTGAGTATATTGATGGCAAATTAGGTGAAAGAAATGTACATGTTTGAGCAGGGCTACCCTTCGTTACAACAACAACAACAACGGTGGACATATTAAGCAGACGGGGCACCACCGTTAAACTCAAATTGTGGGTGGAACGGACTGGATTCACCTACAAAAAAAAGGTCTCAAAATGGGTCTGGAGTGATTCCGAAATTGTCAGAAAACATCCCGAAAAAGACTCCTGAAAAGAATTCCGAATAAGCTGGAAAATGACCCCCACCACAATCCTTAAAAAGTTCCAAAAAATAATCCGGAAAACAATACCGAAAATATCAGAAAACAAGTCGGAAAAAATCTCAAAATAATGCCGAAAATTAGTCCAAAAAAAACCCGAAATGATCCTAAAACAATTTCGAAATAGTCCGGGAGGAAATTCCGAAATGATCCAAAAACAATCCTGAGTTGGGGGAGGGGTTTATTCAAGGTATTTGGACCTTGAGCTCTCCTTCAGACTACCTGATCATTGTAGCGTCTTCCAGGCGGAAGTCTCGGCAATCCGGGACGCCGCGGCCTGGTTAAGTAAACGTGTTATCGGAGAAGATATCGCTATTTTCAGCGATAGCCAAGCGGCCATCAAATCCCTTGGCTCATACACATTCAACTCTGAACTGACGCTCAGCTGTCGTTGATCTCTTCA
>CAXKVI010000004.1:95840047-95850047 GCA_964058755.1 Campiglossa producta
TCACCACGTAGAGCTTGTCCTGAACATTTATGAGTGGGAATTCTTATAGATATTACAGTACTTGGCAAGATTAGGTTGAAGTGGCTGCCGCAAAGGCACACCTAGGCCAGTATTAAAAGGCCCGTTGTGATACCATCAACACTTGGCAAGATTGAAATCTATAAAAAACATTGGCACGCGCCATAGATGGTTCACATAAGTTTCTAAAAATCTTACTACCGATATGAGCTTTCCTAAACGATCATCTTTTCACGATATAGCAAGCGACAAATGTTTTTATTGATTTTAACCTTGCCAAGTACTGTAATATCTATAAGAATTCCCACTCGTAAATGTCCAGGCTAAGCTCTACGTGGTGAAAAATCTATGTAGGCAGAGGAAAAATTATTTTGCAGTTTTTAGTTCATTTTAAAAACATTTTAAATTAAAAATATTTTTTTATTCTATTTTTTATTTTATGCTTTTTTTAAATTTAGTTTTTTGTTGCGTTCTTCATTGCGCATCTCATCTTCAATTTAATAATTCAAAATAAAAAAATAAAGGAATTCGCCGAATGTTGCATTCTTTAGCGCCATCTGCATATCAATAGATAATGCCCAAAAGAGTAGAGGAATTCGCGGCGTGGTAAGTAAAGTTACTTTTGGAATACACCACGCTGCGAATTTCGTTCTTCTTTCTATGGTAATAAGGACAAACGACTAAACTAGGGCGATAAGTGGATTTTTGCAAATAAAGCAATATTTTAGATATTTTACTTTTCGTATTATGCATTGTCAGCGAAACCCGAACGATGGTAAAAATTTCAAAGCCCCAGCTCAACGGGAAGTAAGTTCAAAATCGAAAGCAAAATCTCTGTAAATGAAATGTTTTTTTATTATAGGACTTATTGTTTTATTATAGTGCGTTGGGGTAGAAAACTAAACGATGATGAAAGTTTCAAGATCCTACCTCAACGGGAAGTTCGTTGAAAAACGAATTAATCGACACCGTAAACAGACCTTCGAATTTTTTAAATAGAGCGACTCACGCGCCACCTAGCTGGTCCAATTTTTTTTCAAACATTTGGAAATTGATTAAAAAATACATACGCTAAATATTAGCCGAATCGGTGCATAATTTGGATTTTCAGTTTTTATTATCCCGACCTCAGCTCCACCTAGCGGATTTTTTTGGAAAATATTTCTTTTCATGGTAATAACACATGATCCAAATTTCAACCAGAAATGCGATTTTTGAAAATATAGCGACCCACGCGCCACCTCTCGGATTTTTTTCTTCATAATATTGCATTGTCATCGCGACCTGAACTGTGGTAAAAATTTCAAGATCCTAACACAACAGGAAGTTGGTTTAAAATGACATGCAAAAATCCGGGCACAAGAACGACGAAAGCGACCTAATAAAAATATTTTAAAAATTGAAATTAAGACAACTAAAAAAAATAAACTAAACTAAAAATAAAAAATGAAATAAAACAAAACAAAACTAAAAAATAAAAAATAAAACTAAATAAAAAATTGAATTAAGTTACATAAAAAAATGCAATAAAAAAATGAAAAAAATAAATTATATTAAATTAATTTAAATATAATGAAATAAAAAAAAAACAAGTAAGGAAGACTAAGTTCGAACATTAAATACCCTGCGGTTGTTTTCATATGATTTTCGAAATTCTCCATTTCTTAAGTGGGCGTGGTTGGGAAGCGATTTCGTCCAATTACATCAGGTATACTCACTATTATGCTAGTATAGCTTGTACCAAATTTCATCGTTCTACCGTAATCATTTTAAAAGTTATGACCCATGAAATTTTCAGAATAGAATGACTACCAAACTATATCATTTTAGCCATTTCCGTTACGAAATTATGTCAATTTAGATTCGAAGTTTTCGATATCGAAAGTGGGCGTGGTTGGAGGGCGATTTTTTCCGATTTCATCAGGTATACTCCTAACAATACTAGTATGCTTTGTGCCAAATTTCATCGCTCTACCTTAATAAGTTTAAAAGTTACGACCAATCGAATTTTCACAAATTTATCAAAAAATCATTATATAATGATTAGGTGCATTCGCCTATAAAATTATATCATTTTAGCCATTTCAACTACTCAGCTATGTCAATTTATGTGATTTGCAAAATTTTCGATATCGAAAAAGGAGGCGCGGTTATCATACGATTTCGCCCATTTTCAATAGCAACCTACAGAAAGGGCAGAAAGTAACCTGTATACCAAATTTCATGCAATTATCTCAATTTTTACTCAAGTTATCGTGTACACGGACTGACGGACGGACATGCTTTAATGAACACCTCTTTTCAACCTAAGAACTTTCATATATGGAACTCTTTATCTATCTCCATTATTTTGTGCCGTTACGTAGTACCGTTATATGGACAAAATTATAATGCCCTTGTACTAGTACTTGTACGCTGAGTATAAAAATAAATAATAAAAAAGGAATAACAATAATATTTTCACTCTCCATAAAAACTTTGCATCGCCGCCTAAGAAGTTAACCTCAAAAGTACAAAAAAATTGTAATAAAACATCTAAATTTAAATTTTTTTGGCAACTCGTGATCAAAAGAATCCAACTTTTACTTCTGCCAGTAAGATCGCTTGTTGCGTTTATTTTTTTTTTTTTTTTTTTTTTATTTTTTTTTTTTTTTGTTGCATTGATGACTAATTTATTTTGTGCGCTTAAAGCGGGCATCTGCTGATCGGCTTAAGAATTATGGCTATGTCTTATGTCTGCGCTAGTTTATTTTAAACGTTTTGTTTTGTTGGTAATAACCTTGTTATAGATATTGGTTTTTGATTGAATTAAGTGCACTAGGTTTCATGGCATGTAACTTGTTTGTAAGCGTAGCACAGTTGTTTGTGTGAATATAACGTGACACTAATTGATATTGAAGGTTAGATTTGTTGCCACTAATTTTCATCTGGTATCTGGTGATTTGATACAGTTGCTGATTAAAATTTTAGTCATCTTGAAATGTATTTTAGTATTAACAAAAATGAAATAAAACGAAATAAAATAAAACAAAATGAAATAAAAAATTAAATAAAAAAATTTAATATAAAAAAATTTTATTAAAAATAAATAAAATAAAACAAAACGTAAAAAGTAAATTAAAAAAATTTAATTTAAAAAAAATTGGATTATAATTCTTTAAAGTAAAATTATTCCAGCGGTTTCTAGTATGTTAAAATGTATAAAAATTGCCACTAATGGTACAAGTACAAGTTTGATATTCAAAAATAGTTATGCAAATTTTCTTAAGCTAAATGGATCATTATCGTCATCTGACTGCAAAACTTGATGTTAATCAAATAAACATTTTAAGAACTTGGCACGCACGCTCTAAGACCTCTTCATGCATATTTATGTATTTACAAATGTAGTACTTGCATTCATGTTTATAAATTGCAGTTAACCGTCTTTGCTTAAGCAAATACAAAATGCAAATGTGAATAAAAAGTGAATTTAAAGAGCTAGTTGACCTTCGAATGAAATTATTATAGACTTTATTGAGAAATTAAAAATGCAGGCATCCCAACACCAACACATCGATATGCAGTTAAGTATGTGCATAACTCAGCTGTGCATTGGTCAACGTAGGTAGTGAGCAATAAGTAGCTGAATTACAACCTGCAAAAACTCACTTGCAATTGTTTTATTGTTATTGCTTTCAGTGCTTGCGTGTGTGTGTGTATGTTTGCTCATCAAAGTTGAACTTCTTCATCGATTGGCTAATTTTTGTAGCACAAGTCAATGGTTAAATTGACTATGCGTTAAGAATAAAAACAAGGGAGTAAGGATGTAGAAGTTCGGGTGGAAAAGAATACTTTTGTATTGTAGAACCAGTGGGGCTGCAAGAAAAAAAATAATTGACTGTATTAAAAACGTCTCTTAGCATACATACAAACATATTTAGAGGGACTCCCCTCAAAAATTCTGAGAGTGCTCATAACTTAGGATTCCGATATGAGTCCTAAATATGTATTAGAAAAATATGAGCCTCCGAAATAAGATCATATAGGAGTCCTTTATGATTCCGATTTGATGAAAATTATGAGCAGTATGCTGAAATTGTTCATTTAACAAAGCTATTTTGGAACAAATTTTCATATTTTGTTTGTGAAAATTTTTTGATTTCAAATAAATATTCAATTACATCACCTGCGCACTGTTCCTGGTAATTTTTCTTACTCTCCTGTTTGCGCCGTTCTAGCGAATTCCTGATAAGTCTATCTTCATATAAGTGTTTATTTTTCTCATTGTACCATTATACATACATATATTTAAATTACTTTCCCCACAAACATCTCATGCAAGCCCCGGCAGCTATTGGGACAGTTGCCCGAAAATGTGAAAAGCAAATTCAAACGGATTTTTACTCTTCTTGAATTGTTGCTGCGCTGGGAGGGCGCTATGAACGCACTGGCCAATCAATAGATGTTATTTTTTACGCTCAGTCGCTCACTTGCAAGCAACGACTCAACAAAATACGCTGTTGCCTGCGTTTTTGCTAGAGAGCGGGGGAGCAAAAACAGAAAACATAATTTTATTGGTGCGATTATCGCTCTTTCACTAATACACCCTCACTTTCGATTCTGCCGTTCATTTATGCTTCCCCATTTCCAGTGTTGCCCTTCCAATGCCAAAAAGGGTGCCATTTAAAAACCCAAAAAGTGTAATAGGTATATGGCTTTTTTAAGGGTCATAAATGCATCCGAAAATCTGCATAAAGGATTCATATTTGGCTCGTATTTAGGCTCTATATGCGCCGTTTCTGAGGCAAATAAGAGTCATAAATGTCTCCTATCCAGGCTCATTCAATATATGAAATTTAGCTCATATCCGACGACCATCGCAGGAAGGGAAATATACTCATTTCGGACTCATAAATGAGCTCATAAAGTGCGCAAACGCTCCTATTTAGGACTCCTTTCTTAATCATTTATGACTCCGATTGTTTGCTGGGATTCCATCCATTTCTATTAATCAGTTTTTGCGAACAACGCTCATAAAAACTCCAAAAAACTTGGTTTTGCCTTTTCATTTATTTTATTTTATTTAATTTTGATTGTTTTATTTTTTTTTTCATTTTCATTTTTTTTTTATTTTTTTTTTAATTTGAATTCATTTTTTTTTTTGTTATATTACTTTGTTTTATTTTATTTGGTTTTATTTTTTTTTCATTTTTTTATTTTTTTTTTATTTTTTTTTTTTCATTTTTTACATTAATTTTAAAATCACATATAACAACTTATTTATTTTATTTTTTTTAATTTTTTTTTTTATTTTTTATTTATTTTAAAAACACATATAACAACTTATTTATTTTATTTCATTTTTTTACATTATTTCATTTTTTTTATTGAATCTACTTTAATTTTTTTTTGCTTTTTTTGTTTTTCTTTTTTTGCTTGATTTTTATTTATTTTTTTATATTCTGCTTGATTTTGTTTTATGGTTTTATATTTTTTTCTATTTTTATTTTATTTTTTATTTTCTTTTGTTTTTTAATTTTTTTTTTGTATTTTTTTTTCTATTTTCTTACTTTATTTTTTCTTTTTTTTAATATTTTTTATTTTTTTACTTTACTTTTCTATTTTTTTACTTTATTTTTTTATTATTATTATTTTTTTATATTATTTTTTATTTATTTATTTATTTTTACTATTTTTCAATTTTATTTATTTTTTTATTACTATTTTATTATTTATTTTGTATTATTTTCTTTTTTACTTAAATTTTTTTTATTTTTTCTTTTCTTAATATTTTTTTTTTTTTATTTTGTTTTTTATTTTTTTATTACCTTATTTTTTATTATTATTTTTCTCATATTATTTTTATTACTTTTGATTTTATTTCATTTTCTCATTTTATTTATTTTTTTTTCTTATTTTACTTCATTTTATTTTTGTATTTCATTTTGTTTTTTATTTTATTTTTTGTATTTTTTTTTTTGTTTTTTTTTTTTTGTTTTACTTAAATTTTTTATTTTATTTTCTAAAAGCGTTGTTTGGCCAAAATTCAAAAATGCGTACCTTCGAAAACACAAAGCACCTGCACATGCGCAACCAGGTATAAACATCAGTAGAAAAACTGGTTGCATTTTTTTCTGCTAGCTTCTATATTAGTTGGGCATTTATGGCATTCTTGAACGAAGATGTATGTTTTGCGAATTACTCACATGTCAAAGCATATGTCGAAAACATGGCTTGCAATGCCAGCAGGTACAAGAAACTAGTGACATTTGGTCCTATACAAGCATACATGCATAGAAGCAGAAATCAGCAAAAAATTGGTGGTTTTCAAGAGGCGGCGTAAACAACTTGTCACACCTAATTACATACTAATGTACAATGTTTAATTGAGCAAAAAAATATTTGGGTTTTTTTTACAACATAACTTTGATTAAAAATTTTGAATAAAAAAATATTTGAGTGTTGATTATAAATATGTTTAAATTTTTTTAATTAAAGTAATAAATATTTTAGATTTCGCAATAGCAACTAAAAAATTCTAAACTGGCTTTTGAGAACAAAAACAAAAATTTAAAAAAAAAACTACATTAAAATAATTTAAAACAAAATTAAAATAAGTAGAATCATGAAACAAACTTGAGTCTCAATATTACTCAACATGGCCATTTACAGCATACTTGTTCGTACTTAGTATATAATGAGACAATAGCTGTGAAAAATGCGACCCAATCGAAGTTGAATCAAATGCAACGCTTCTGTCTTTAGAAGTTGCAGCCCATTTTAAAAATAGAAAAAAAAAAATCCTAATCTAACTTTAAAACAAAAAAAATATTCATGAATATGCACTCGTATAGCGTGCAGTACTCGCAAGAACAAAGAAATCGAAAATCATTATGAGTAAAACAAAAGCAAGAAGAAGAAACCGATGCTTGTAGTGCATTGAATGAAATCTTTTGGGGCAATCTTGTCACGAAATTGCTTGCGCGAATTTTCCTCATTTTCATTTGATATGACATCAGCGTGATGTCACAGTGTAGCTATAAACAAATTGTTGTTGATAAAAATATATTTTAGCTATATATGTAGGTCTACCAAACCAAAGAAAAAAAAATAAGGTAAAATATCCCGCTAGGTGGTGCTAAACTCGCATATTAAAAAACAAAATTTTCGAAAGTATCGCAAAGTCGCGGACACCTTGACATTTTATTCCTTGAATGATTCCTCTCGACATATTCTATATTTTTCCCGCTAGATGTCTCTGGAGTCGCTATATTTGCATAAAGTCTGTTACAAAAAATATACTCACTAGGTGGCGCTAGTATCGATATATTCGAAAACCATATTTATGGTCCATTTTATGTAAGTTTAGCATCAACTCGTGGTAATAGGGTACTGCAAAGCTCTGTTCATCAGAAAAACACTAATTTAAAGCTCAACATATTTAAAAACTGTTAGATTATGTACTTAAATATGCAACCCTGGTTCACTACTCTCTTTAGTTGTTAATTGCTTTACATATTCATTCTTATATCATACGATTTATGGTGTGTACCAATATATGGATTATTCTATTGCTAAATAAATTGTGAACCGTTTACCTGACTCAACGTGTTTTAATTCTACTGCCCAAAAGCTAACAGGGTTATGTGCCCAGTGTGTGTCGCTGTAAATTTGTTAAAAGTTAAAACTAGTAAACGTTGTTGTCAAATTAGTCAATTTATTGTGTGAATTCTTTGTGAATCATAATGAACGGTATAAGCATCGAAAAGCTTGATGGTGAAAATTATTCATCTTGGTGTGTCCAGATGAAGAGTTTGTTGATAACTCTGGATTGCTGGTATCCTGTTGAAACCATATGTCAGGAAGACTGGACTGCGCTAGAGAAAGCAGCTTTTGTTAAAGCAGATAAAAAGGCATTGGCCCTAATTACGTTAAATGTGAAAAGCTCCGAACTTCTGCATATTAAGGGTTGTGCATTGTCAAAAACGGAATGGGAAAGATTGGATGAAATCTACAACGCACGTGGACCTGCAAGAAAAGTGTCATTGTTCAAGAGCTTGGTTCGTTTTCAAATTCGACGTAGCGATAAATTTTCCGCACAAATAAATCAATTTTGTAGTATTGTTGAAAGCCTACGTGAGCTTCAAATTGCTATACCAGATGATCTCTTGTCCATATTATTGCTTTGTGCTCTGCCGGACGAGATGGAAAATTTCGTAGTCGCTATCGAGTCGAGAGATGTTCTTCCATCATTGGTACAGCTTAAAAGTAAGTTACTGGAAGAAGAGCATCGCCGATCTTCCAACGTTGCTGCTGGAAATAGCTCAGATGCTGGACGTGTGCTGTCCATAAATTCAGCCAAGAGTAAGTCAAAGAAAGGTCATGAGAGGCGTACCTGTTACACATGCGGTGCGAAGGGACACATAAGTACGCAGTGCAAAAACAAGAAGAAGCGAAGTGATCAAGTAAGTAATGCGGTTTTGGGAATATCGAGCAACAACAAAAGGGACCAATTCATTCTCGATAGTGGTGCTTCTAGTCACATGTGTTGTGAAAAACATTTATTTACTGAAATAAATGAATGCGATGATGAGGTAATGTTGGCCACCGGCGAAAAGGTAAAAGTTCATGCTATTGGTAGTGTAAATATAAAATCAGAATTTTCTGACATTACTTTAATAGATGTTTTTTATGTTCCAAAATTAAACTCTAATTTTTTGTCAGTTGCAAAAATTGTTGAGAGAGGCAACAAAGTAATATTTTTGAATGATAAAGCCGTGGTTAAAAATAAATATAATCATGTATTATTTAACGCACCTTTGAATTGTAATATATATGTAGCCGATGTATATAAGAAAAAAGAGAATGTTGCCATGAATGTAAATAATGAAAAGAGATGCGAAAAAATTAAGCTATGGCATCAGAGGTTTGGTCACCTGAATTATGGAGATTTAGTTAAGCTCTTTAATGATAATATGATAAGAAGCGAAGAGAAGCTTAACAAAGTAGACTGTTTTGATTGTAGTGTTTGTGCTCTGTGTAAAATTACGAAAAATAGCTTTGGTAGCTATAAGAGAATTCTGTCAAATCAGCCGTTAGAAATTGTTCACTCGGATCTTTGTGGTCCCATGAGAGTTAGGTCAGAAAGTGGTTCTCTTTATTTTATGTCGTTTATAGACGATTACACTAGATATGCGCATGTTTATTTTATAAAGCATAAATCTGAATCACTTGAGTGTTTGAAAGATTTCGTGCGCCGGGCTGAGAATCAAACAGGTAAACGTTTGAAAGTACTCAGGAGTGATAACGGCAGGGAGTACGTTAATCAAGAGATGAAAACATATTTGAGCACGAAAGGTATTACTCACCAAACGACGACCCCATATACGCCGGAGCAGAACGGCGTAGCAGAGCGCTTCAACAGAACTATCGTTGAGATGGCTCGTTGTTTGTTAGAGCAAGCGCAGCTACCGCATAGTCTGTGGTCTGAGGCAGTCAATACAGCCACCTATATTCGTAACCGATCGCCATCAAAGAGTTTAAATAATAGTACTCCATTTGAGCGTTGGGTTGGGCGCAAGCCATACGTTGGCGACATGAAGGTGTTCGGCTGTGACGCTGTAATATTAGATAAGAGGGGTGGAAAATCCAAGTTTGACCGAAAAGGTGACATGGTGAAATTCGTTGGGTATGCGAGAGACTGTAAGGCATACAGGTTTTATGATACTCCCACTAAGTCTATTAAAGTAGCAAGAGATGCTATATTTTTTGAAAAGACAATAACAAATGTTAAAGCTCAATTAGACGGACGTAGCGAGCAAAGACAAAATGACATTTTGCCATTACTTAATGAACAAGATGTGGGTATTTTCAGTGAGAGTGAAACTTTAACAGAGAATGTAAATTCTGAAGATGATGGGTCGGAAAATCAGAGACAAGGCCTGATTGAAAATATTTGTAGTGATTCCGAAACTGAGCAAATCGTCAATGCTCAAGGGAG